>JBBMOC010000002.1:7631652-8207699 GCA_037975185.1 Centropyge bicolor
CCCCCCACCCCCCACCCACCCTCTCCTGTCCTCCTGCTCCTGCTCTCCTCCTCCTCTGATCTGCTCTCCTGGCTCGGGCCCAGTTAAATTACCAGTTCTACAGAGTGATGGTGACAGAGTGCAGAACTTAATTACACACTGGCTGACAGCGAGGACTACGTGTTGGGTTTTCTCTTTCTCTCTCTCTCTCTTCTTCCTCTCTCTTTTCTGATCCTCCCCACTCCCTCATCGCTTTCTTTCTATTGCTGTCTTCTGTTTCTTTTTCATTTCCACACTGTTTTTTCTTTCTCCTTGACTTTCTCTTTGTCTCTCTCCCCCTTATTAATGCCTTCATGGTTAAGACACTGCTCCATGCTGTTTCTATGTGCTTATTACTGGTTGGTGGAGTTTGGGGAGGGCGAGATGGCTGCAGGTGGAGGGAGGGGGTGGGGGTTGTTCTGGTGTGATGTGCACAGTAAGTACATGGTAACTGAAGCTGAAAGCTCCTGAAAGTTGCTCCAGATGCTTTCTGTACTCATTCAAAGTGACATTTTGTCCATTATTTATGGGATAATTTGGGTTGTTGTTCCAGGGTCACAGCTGACAAACAAAAGATTTAATTTACGAGCTGTGTTGCCAGACAAGAAACCAAACAACTACAAAACAATGGCATTGTAAAAAGGCTATTATGAATATTAAGTCAGAACAACACATAGCAGCATGATATGGCAGCTGACAGTATGTCTTCAATCACTGCCAAGAGTTTTCAGAAATATGTTCAAAAATATTTTCATTCTCTGGAAAAAAAAAAAAGTTTGTTCTTTTTCTTTTACATCGTTTAACCTGGTCTTTCTTCATGTGGCATCTTTCTTTTGACAGACATTTAAAAAAGACACACACAAGTTTGTAGATATGTTGATCTTTTTATATTTCTCATCAAATTCATTAGATGAATAATAATGATTATATTTTTGGTTAAGAAGCTGAAAGCCTCGTCCCTCCTAACGTCTCGTAAATAGATCTGAAATTAATCGATTCTTTTTAATGGTCATGATAAAACTCTAGCGCTGCCATCAGGCTGAAGCCAATATTTTAGTAACATAATGATGCTGAACCTTTCTGTGGCATGTTACACTTGAGTGTTTCCATATCTAAAGACATGTCACAGTTTTGAACACACAGATGCACATTAATATGATGCCACTGTTTAGTCCTTTGATTGAAAATTGAGACAAATTGTGTCTTGTGCATTGAAGTGCTGATATTCATATTTATTTGTCTTTCTTATATTACATTGCAGCATGATCGTTCATGGGTGTATATAACAGTGTTCTTACATGTATGTGCATTTGCTCTTTGTTGGTACATGTTCTGTATGTCAGTGTGTGTTTTCAGGCCCTGATCATGTGTGTATTTCCTCTTGCCCTCTGCATGCGTTTGTTCTTTGCATTAGCCAGGTGTTCCAACATTCATTTATTTTCAGCCTTATTTGTCCACTCCGAATACAATCTGTTGAAACTGCAAATACGCCTGTGTGTGTATGGGTTATGCTTAATGTACATATACCTGAATGTGCATATGTACTGTATTCGTGTGTGCGAGTCAGGCCGTGAGGTTGTTTCATAATTCATCATGCTATAATAAATTCATGCTTTTCACTGCAAAAGAGATTGAGATAAAGACAGAGGGGACCGACAGGGAGAGGACCTAAATGTGTGTGTGTGAGGTTGAGAGGCGGAGAGTGAGGGTGTGGTACAACGTTTAAAGCCAAAAGAGAGGAAAACAAAGTAATCATAAGAGAGGAGGGAAAGTTAGAGAAAAGAGGAAAACATATTGGAAGAGGGTTTTGACAGGACCCTGCAATGATCTGGCAACCTGTCCAGGGCCCACGCCACCTCTCGCCCAATGTCGGCTGGGATCAGCTCCAGCCCCCTGCGACCCTCTAAAGGATACGTGGTTATGGATAATGGATGGATGGATTACAACGGGAATTAATTACGCCATATCCTTTTGTGTGTGTGTGTGCATTTATGTGTGTGCATACTCTTATCTGCTGGTGTGACATGAGCGGAGTGTATTTGTGCATGTTTGCATCTTTCTGCACATTCTGCCTGTGTGCGTGTGTTAAGGGTGTAATTAATAGTGGGCTGCATATAGTCTCTCTCCCCTGGGTCCCCTGTCCAAATTCATTACTGTCAAGCACACACGCACACACACGGGCACCCACACACACAAATCTCAGAAGACATTCAAGTGGACAAGTATTTGCTCATATATACTTTAAAGTAATTTAAATGTAGCATGCACACACTCACACACAACTAAACTCACAGAAGACAGTGATGTAGAGTAATATCATGAGGTCGGGCTGTAATCAGTCAGCCAGCTGTTTTAAGAAAGGCACTTCACTACACTACAGTGTTAACTGAGCACACACATCCAGAACAAACATGTCGCAGCTTTGTGTGTGACACCATGATAACTAGCTTCAGAGTGAGAAAGCTACAAAATAACATTCAGGATTTCCACCATATTTAATAAGCTTCTGAAACAGAAATGATTCCTTTTATCTCATTTTAAAATTCCAGAATTGATCAGTATGCATGTGTTTAGTTGAACGAGTGGACACAAACTGTCTCTAACTTCGTAGAAAAGTCTGTCCTCAGTCCATGTGCTGTCAAGTTTTCATGTCAAGCTTGTACACTTGAACAAGATAAATATTTATGATGTCAAAATTTTGCATTTCTTCCTCACAGTCAAGTTTCACTGAAGCACAGAAAATCATTTTCTCTGCATATTCAAGGGGACTAACTATAAGTATTTTATGTTAGAGGACTTCCATCTTTTGAAGTCAATTAAAATCTGGCATCAATCGAGATTTTCATCGACCTCCCCATTATAAAAGGTTATAATCAAATGGGGTTTTTTCCCCTGCACATATAACTCTTTTTGACTCTCTTACTTTTTGACTAGAAATTATCCAACAACATTAAAGAACTGTCACAATTGTAAAAACGATTTTCTCACAAACTAAGGTGTGGCTATGTGGAAATGTAAATACATACACATCATGCAAATAATTACACTATTACTTACATACAAATATTAAAATGTAATAGCTTTTGGAAACATACCCAGACTTGTGACAGTGGTTGATCCTGCAAATTCAGAGAAGAGGGGACTACTGGCCTTGGTGCAGATTCTCTCCAAGTGCCCTTCCAGTTTACACTATGTTCATGTTTGCACACCTATGTTTGTTCGTGTTTGTATTTGTACAACAGTCATATTGGTATTTGTGTGCACTATAGGTGTATGGACATTCAAGGTTGTGTGTGTGTGTGTGTGTGTGTGCATGTGAAATAAGAGTGGAATCCGTAGGTGTACAGAGTCAAAGCAGTGTCAGCCTTTATCAATATTTGACTGCAGAACCAGAGAATGGATGAATCTTTAATATGACCTTGGAGCACAACAAAGACACAGAGACATTGGGGACGAGGGAGAGACAGAAAGAGAGAGAGAGAGAGAGAGAGAGAGGGATGGGAGGTGGCAGAAAGGAAGTGAGAGGGACAATGTGGAGATGTAGAAGAAGAGAAATGGTGAAGGCAGAGCGGATTGACTTAATTCATCGGTTCCAAAAGTTTGTTTCAAAAAACAATAATAAAGTTGAGAGTTCAACTTCCAGTGATTTTGCCAACTTGATAGACATAAGTCAGTCAGTTGAACTAGAACATGACTAAAACATATTGTTATTGAACAGGTGAAAAGTATGTTGACACCCCGGAGATCATATTATCGTTTCACTTTACTCCCATTTTCCCACTTTTAGATTCACAGTCACCCTCATTGATGTTATTGCTGGTAGCTACAGACCGAGAACCCCCGTCTAAAGCCGATTAGACAGAGAGAGAGAGAGAGAAAGTGGAAAGAGAGAGAGAGAGGACAGAAGAAGGACACTGCAGAAACAAGGGAGACAAAGACTATGGGGACAAAGAGAGTAAAAAATGGACAATGAAGAAGCACATGCCGAGTAGATTTAGAAGTAAAGTGAAAGAGAGGAGTGCTCAGTAGATACACAGAAAAAAACCTGCTTCTCATCATCCAGTGGAGGAAGTGGTTCCTTTCTTTAAACATTAGTAATCAAAGAGTTGAGCTGAAGATATTCACACTCCCACGGGGTTAAAACTTAGTATTTAGTTGAAATACCTTTTTTTTTAAGTTTACTGTCACCAAACTGAAAAGTTATACCTATTCTCAAATGTAATTTAAAAATACATTGCATTATATTATATTCACCACCAAGTCTCTATTTATCTATCTATTCTATATTCTAACATTGTCTATTATCTGTAACTGCTCATCGTTTGGAGGCGGAGCCTATTTTCACCCTGGACAGGTCACCACTTCATCAGTCACCAGTTAACCTAACCTGCATGAAAATAAGTTGGGATTTGGAGAAATACATTATCAGCGGTTGTGGAGGGGGTTGCATCAGTCTCAACCCATCAAATCTGCTCTCTTCCCGTCCCTGTTTCAGCACCATGCCACAGGGCACGCAGGCAGACAGAAGAGTCTGGAGAGAGACGCCGCCACAAAAGCTTCTCCTGAGAGAAAACTGATGTCCTTGTTCAGGAGGAGCAGAGACACGACGAGGGGAAAACAGCACCTTCAGTTTTGCCAGCTCGGGAGGAGATAACACATTTGGTTATCGTATTGCTCGGGTCTCTGAAGATCCGTTGCCCGGCATAGGGAGCGGCACGGCAATATTAGAAGTATCAGTGAAGAGTGATGAAATGCAGCAGCATTAAAAATGGAGCCTTTAATCTTGCCTTATTTTTTTTGGAAACAAGTGTCTAAATGATGCAATTTAAATTCAGCAGTGTTAGATTAAAATATAGGGCATCACGTAAAAGAAAAGTAACTGAAATAATTTAAAGTGCAAGCGACTGAAAACAGCAAATATCTAGGGGTTAACAAGTTGGTGTTTGCTTATGCTGCTGTAGTTGAAGCTCACACACACACAGCATCAGCCTGACACACCTGTTATCACTAGTTATGTTTAGTTAAGAGGAACGACAAAAGGGCAACAAGTGAGAGAAAGAGGCAGAGAAAGTCAGAGAGACAGTGTGTTATAATTTGTGCGTGTGCTGAAAACATTCAAACACACATTCACACACATTTGTGCAGCTGTCCTTGTTAGAACATTGCGCTGACTTCCATTCATCATGGACAGCCTAACTCAAACCTAATTCAGACACACACAGGCACAGCTGAATGTGGAGTGCAGAAAAGTCAAGTGGATGTCTTTGTATAACAAAGCCAGTTGTGCTAATTAGTCATACCGGGGAGAGACAGGAAATATTTCCATATTAAATGTCATGACGGGCGCACACACGTTTGCACACAGTGAAATTATGTCATTCCACTTCTCTGTTATGTCATCCAGCCAAAGCTCCACTGTTTGCTCACACCGGCCCACTCACATTCACCTGTACAGGAGTGGGGCTTCAGAGCAGAGAGACACAAGAAGAATAACACCTGCTATTAAAAGGGGATCTGCATCTGGATATTTTCTCCCATCTTGCCTTTGTGTTTACACCTCTTATTTTAAATGTGTTCTTCGTTATCCTGACAGAGATCAGATCTCTGTCCAAGTGAGCAGTTTGAGCCCCAGACCCCCTTAAAAAAACAGCTATCCATTGACTAACACAAACACATGACTCACAGCAGAGGTTCCATTGAACGTACAAATCCATTGAAATTGTTGTAGCCTTTTTTCCCCTCTGCCGCTTTATGTGTGACAGAGAGACATCTGCCATAATCACAAGGAGTAGACCCTGCAGAGCAATGGTTCTCAACCTTTCTATGGCCAGCATCACACCCCAGCCCGTCCATTATCCAGGTCTCTTTCTGCCCCATCAGATCAAATGAAGGTCAAATGCCTGCCCAGAATATCAATGTTGATTATCATCAATTATTATTATTATTATTATTACGGACTCTCATTGTGTGCTTTGTGTGGGTGGATCTTCGGAAGGTGCTCCTTGAGACGGGGGTTTCATGGCCTCATTTGTTCACACAATAAACACTTTTAAACAATAAACGTTTAATGGTTTAGTAAACCATTTTGCTGACCGTCACTCACTGTTTTCGAACATGACCATGCAAAAGTAAACAGACACCCCCCTTTTAAAAAAATGGATTCCAGTAACCCGTTGTTCTCTGAATGCCCTCTGGGGAGTGGTACCACTGACACTACACTCTACAGTACACTACAGTAGAGGCCACATCCAAATTTATAATGAGTCTCAAACCACATCCCAATGATGTCTGGATCCAATGTTAATCCATCTTTAATGCGTCTTGGATGCATTTTTCATATCCAAGTGTACAGGGGGAAATGAAGACTGGCAAACTAGGCAAATGTTTAACTACCATCAAACATGTAAGCATACGTTGATGCATCTTGTCACATCTTGACACCACTGATGTGGCAAGTCGACATTCTTTACAAATTGGCGACGTCTGAAAAGGCCACCATGTTATGTCACATGCAGCTGACGCCTGGACCTCAGTGCCAGATCACAGTGAGGCCGAATGGCTACTGTCCATTTCTGCTGCTCGTGCTCATTAGTATTGGAGTGAGCGGTGATAGTCAGACTGTGATGTGATTCCTTTTCATTTAGTCATGACAAAGTGTGTGAAGCTGTGGCGTGGTCTGCCAGCTCACCAAAATCTAGACTTTCAAACCCTTATTCTACTGCTCTAGACTAACGAGTGCTGACGTTGTCAATCATCAACGAACTGAAAAATGCAAACCAAACTAAAACTAGCTCGCAGAAGAAAAAAAAAATCATCATCAACATCTCAATGTAACTTCTGTGCTGCAGCTCTGCCATGAAGTCACATCACTTACCTGCACCATTCGGCATCCCAGGCCAAACAAAACTGTCTCTCTCCAGCTGCTGTACTACAATAAGAGCTTATAAATGTTGAATATCTTCCATCCGCTGCTCTACTTCTCTTGTTCTCTGTCACTGTCTGCCTTCTCCACCATGGTGAATAAGTAATTTGCCTTTTTGCCCTCAGCACTTTGAGCAACACCAAGAGTAATGGCAGAGGAATTCACATTGCTCCTCAAACAACCACTCAAGTCATTCTGGATTTGAAGTGCACAATATTTTGTGTTTTTGCACTTTAAGTTTGGGATTGATCTTAGAGATCTGCTCCAATGAAAATCAAGTTGTTGTTGTTTTACCTTGTTAACATTTCCATTTTATATGCTACAAGACATATCAGGAGTGAAGCAGTCTGGCTGAGCACTGGGAAAAAAAACCCTCCTAAATATGTAATTTAGATGGACTTTTTTTTTTTCTGATAAAGCCATTTTCAAGACAAGTCACTGTTTCACCAAGGCGGACGTTCATGTTCACCACGCAGCGAAGTCAGTCACAGCCAAGCGTAAAAACCAAGTGTGTCAACGTTTTACTGTGGAAAAAATGTGTCTGCACAGAGAACAGAAGTTAAAAATATGCTCAACTTCAGATGCTTTCTAAATGCAAAAATTTGATGTCGTGTGCAGGAAGAGAGAGGAACTGGCCTGCGTGTGTGTGTGTGAACAGAACAGACAGCTCAGTATGTGATTTTTGTCCCTTTTCTCAAAGCACACACACACACACACACACACACACACACACACACACAGCTTCTACATCATTTACTATACAACACAAATATGTCTCACTCCAAACTGAAGCATGATATACACACATTGATATATACACACACACAAACATAGCCTGTTATCTTTGCTCTGCTTTGCATGCTCGGAGTTCATTTGCGATTAGATCCAACTGAGATCTAATCGCTCTTTGATCTCGGGTTTTAGCTGCGTCAGAAAACACACTCGCGTGCGCACACACACGCACTTTCACACACATAAAGACAAGGGCGCTCACTGGCACTCAATCACCCTGACACACACATAATGTATAAACACACACACACACGTGGTGAGCCATCTGTATCAGCAAATCATGTGGAGCTCTTTAAAGACTTTTCAAACAAAGCAGGTATGTAAAGCAGAAATAAGAGAAACAGAAGGGGAAAATAACATGGTGTAGCTGAACAAAATTACAATATCATAATACAGAAAGAAAACATGTTGCTCCATTAAAACATAGATGTACATCTGATTAATAAACAATATCGTACAGACAACACAAACATCATGTGACCACGCTCTTACTCTATGTTTGATTTGTTTATCTCTCTCTCTTGCTGGATCAGCCCAACAGGGATCAAGATAAGACTCTGCTTTATCTTTCTGCTCGCCATCTCAGCTAATCTATTGGTTTTGTCTGGAGCGCTGAAGCCGGTAAGATCTGGCCTTAACTAAGACGACCAGGAGAGATGGAGGGAAGTATGGAGAGACGATGGAGGAAGGAGGATGTATTAACTGAATTTGAATTCACTATAATTAAGACACGAGTGCGTATAATGTGTGTCTGTGTGCGTGTACCACGTGTATAAGTGGCTGTGAGAGCGGTTATGTGTGGCATTGTATCTGCAGTGTGTGAGAGTGTGTGCGTGTGTGTGTGTGTGTGTGTTCACAAATGTGCCTGTATGACTTCCAGCATTATTTTCAGCATTGTCATGCTGGCGTAGCAACTGTCAAGCTCATTAGCACTTTCAATGAAATGGGCTTTCTGCCTTTGTGCAAATGTAGTTACTTCAACACCATTAGCTCCACTGTGATTTCTGCAAGACAATACAATGTGTCTACAGTCTAGAAGAAAACAATACCTTATGTAAATAGATGCTTTTTGGAAATGGAGATGCACACAAAAGTAAAGTAAAAAGTTGAATAAATGAGTGCAGATGCCTGATGAATACAGATGCTTCTCTTCTGGGCATAGTAACCAAAGCTCAACCCATCTGGACAGCATGAGATATTTCGGAGCATCATGTTGAGTCAGCGCTCTCCATCATTATCATGAAAACACCAAATGAGAAAACACATATCTTTTGAAGAATGCTGTACATCCCTCCAGCAGAGGTGGGGGTACAAGGAGCTCTGAAGCTGTTCTGGAGGCCCATGACAGAACAAGACCTTTCTATACATTCATGCAAATAAACTAGTCTACCACTGACCTTGTCCTCGTTCTACCAAACACTGCTGGATACAAAACAGTCATGAGTAACACATTCATTTAATCTTGAATATATTATAGTAACCTTCTTGTGATATTGCATATGGAACAATATAAGTATTAAGACTGATTCAAGATTCAAGTAAAAAGCAGGGTGGCATAACTCTCCAGGCTGTGTTATGTGTGCAATAAATAATAATGATTAGAATAAGAGTAAAAATAGCAGTGGGAAAAGATTAAAATTCAAATATTTACTTTTCCAGAACAAAAACTTTTCCAGAACAAAAAGAAAAACATACATATGTCATAGTTGTAAACCAAACTCAATGGAGAAATAATAGTTAACTATTATTACAGAATTTTATTCTGTAGTGTAGAATAAAATTAAAATAGTCTTGGAGGTATGAGTTGTATTGTTGTCCTCAACTCAGGCTGGACATGACCTTAAGGTATCGTCAGTATATAATATACTTTTTAATGAGATTTTACTTAGAATAAGGTTCAATAAAACAACACTGCATCTCAAATAGCTTGTCTTGTATAGTTATTATTGGGTCATGGATTCTTATAAAGCTGCCCTGCATATAGAGTAGTAATCTGAATAACATATATATTTTATGTAAATTTGATATTGTTTGAATTCTACACAGAGGCCAAATCCACTCAGTGTCACGACCTCCTCACAAAACCTAAAAAAACAACAACAAAAAAACAAGTGCAACAATGTCCAACTTTTCAGAACTGTAAGCTTCTACCATGAGACAGATAGATTTTCACACAATGGCTTTTCAGATAAATATGAAGAGACTGAACTGTGTGATGAGACACTGACATGACAGAGCAGATTGCTGCAATATTTCAACCAATTCATGTATTGAATGCAATGGAATAGTCAGCACTCTGGGGGTGTGCATGAAGAAAAGAGAAGAAAAGACAGCAAAAAAAATTCTACACAGGATTACTCGATGACTGTAGTTACTTTGTACATGCTCTGCAATCACACTATATTACCTGAACACATCGCAATGCATCCTGCAAGCCGCTGCATATATACTTCATGATGTAGCTTGTTTACTACAAGTTGTAATATGAATTCTTCATGATCAGCCTCCATTTGCAGCCAAGATTGATGGTTGTCAACAAGTCTGCGGACTCTTACTGAAAGGTAGTCCATTAAACCCTCATGCACATTGCCTTACATTGCTGTTTATGCATGTTTGTGTATCAGGGTGTTTTAGTGTGAGAAACCATCTTATCAGCAAACATCAACTCTGCTGAAGTCTTGGAGCAAAGCACAGAACCTGAGAGGCTTCAGGGTTGGTGATAGGGTACATATAGTAGTTGACCTCTGTCCTCTGTGTGAAGCAATGCAAGGATTTCTCTACAGGGATCAGATACAGGATCACTATCGGAATTTGTTCTGGAGCTAACACGTGCTTATTATTCATGTGTTGATCTGCATAAAAATCCCCTGAAAGCGTCTCCTCACCTACCACCACCTTTCTCTCTGTTGTGTCTCATCTCAATTTGTCCCCTTTTTTGCTGCAGTGGGTGCTGCATCAAAGCACAGCGGGGAGGCTGACAATAGGAAATGGTAGTTCCTATCCATATGGTGTCCAGTTACACACACGCAAGCAGCGAGGGAGAGAAAAGATCTAACGGCCTATCTTTGGCCGACAGTAGCGGTCGCCCACATAAATGTCCGCTTGGCTCTGCTCTGATCACATAATTGCTCTGTGCGCACCTCTCCCACACACACACACACACACACACACACACACATACACAGAAGGAGGGAACACATCCAGAGAGCATACACTGAAGCACACTTAGGGAGTTCACACACAGACACATACACACATGTACACACTTAAAACCTGGATATATATACAGCACCCACACACACACAGTCACTGTTCAATATGGCATGAAGTGGACCGTTCACACATGCAGGTATGCCCGCGAGCGAGCGAGCGCGCACACATAAACGGCAGATACCAAACAAAAACTCCCACCAGCTCACCCACACAGTCAGCACATTGAGTGTGAGAGACGCACAGACATGCAGTGAGAATAAGGTGAGAGAGAAGAAACTAAAAGATGAGACAGAGCGAGGGTGCAGCGAACGCTCTGAAACAAACCCCTAACTAAGCTTCACAAAAACTGATTTTTTTTTCTCACAAAATAATACATACACAAAATTGTGTTGTTTTTACTCATTGCATTTTGGCTGTTTTGTCTGACTGAAAATGAATCATTTCCCCATTTCATATCATTGTAGCATGGAGGTATTACAACACAATACTTATGAGGAAGACTTTATGTGGGTGTTGGGGTGGCCTGGAAGACATTTTGGCAAAATCCTGTTGAACTGTCCACATCAGTAAATGCCTGGTAGCTGCAGGGCTGCTGTTCTGGAGATGACCATGACCTTTGACCTCCTTTTGGAGGAAGTCAAGAGAGGACAAAATTTCCCTACAAGCAGAAATCTTATTATTCATGTATTAGATATCATGTCTTGCAACCACCAGGACATTAAACTAATAGAAATGGGTCCTGATATAATCCCGTTTTCACTTTTGCATCTTTTTAGGAAAAAATCCTCATTTGCTTTTTTTTGCCAAGAGTTAGATGAGAAGATTATTACCACTGCCATGTCTGCACAGTAAATATGCAGGTGAGCTGGTTAACCTAGCTCAACGCAAACACTGGAACTGGGAAAACAGCTACCCTGGTTAGCCCAACTCATCGGCTCCGGCTCAGATCCAATCCAGTGTGATGATATGATGGGTGTTAAGCTTCCAGATGTTGGCGCATAAAAGGCCAGGACTATTATTTACAGTTGTTTTCATGGTTAGGAACAACATGCAATGACGACACTGTGCAGTCAGCGTTGAGTTTGACATTGACATTGATCATGAACGGCAGAAAAAAAAACAAAAAAAAAAACAATGGCAAACTGGTCTACTGGCAATGAGAAAGTATAGGAGTACAGGAGTTTCCATTGGTTGATTGATAACGTCTCAAGGCCATAAAAGGTAGAATTTCTCACTTTTAGGGCATGAAGGTTAAATGCTTTCTTTGTATTTTGTATTGTGCATATTGTATATGTGCTGAGCTCAGCTAAAAGGCTGGTTGTAGATTCATATGTAATATAAAGACTTGAGAGTGACATCAGTCATCCCATGTAACTCTCACCACTGTTTCCTAAAACTCCAAACTATTCCTTTAAGTGATCAACGCTCAAAAAGTCTGTACTGTGTGGACGTGTTTTGATTAGCTATGACTGACAGAGACCAACAACCGACTGTCATCAGACTCTGATTCAAATGTTGCTAAATCCTGACTGGTGCACTGAAGTATGAGGCATTGCTAGTGAGAAGAGCAGAGAGAAAAATATATAAATACAGAAATCTCTCATGTGAAATAACCAAAAACTGATTTCAGAAGTGTCCATGTAGGATCCCATCACTCACTGAAGCTCCCAGATAGAGCTTAGAGAGCAGTGTTATCTGAGAAAGGCAGAGGTGGTGATTGTGAAAAAGAAAAAGTAGAGGACTCTGATTGGCCTTTCAGTCTCAACTGGAACTTTGTCACATTTACAGTAGCTCAGTGAGGCCTTGTAATGCAATTCTTAGATGTGTAATTACAAAGGATCTGTAAATGATTGTTATGGCTGCCCTCAAATTCCCCCGATTAAAGCCCCAGGACCTGCACTTATAAGCAAGCAAAATTGTGATACAGGATCACATTATGGGAGAATCAATTCTAACTGGATTGTTATAATTAGATGACCTGAGTTTGCTAAAAAGTCGCTAAGCTATTTTCTGTGTTTTTATAACTTTCAGGACTTGGCAGGGGTGCGTGACAATAAAATTACAAATGCTGCTGGTAATATCTATAATTACAGAAGCTCTGCATGTAAAACTACACATCAAATATTCCGTGTGCACAATGTGTGTATATGTGAAACAAAGCAAAGCAGAGAATGCATAGCTCACCTCTTCTCACTGTACAGTATCAGACAAAGCATTATTGAGACGGCACGCCGAACGTCAATAGTCCAATCAAAGTCTCTCTCGAGCTGATCAGCGAGACACAACAAGTCGATCCCCGAATAAAAGACCATCAGCAGATCTGTCATCAGCTGGCCGCTGATACACAAATGAGCACGGCAGCGGCAACAATGACAGCCGCAGTCGGACGGGGCTGATCATTACACACCCTCAGCAGAAAGAGGAACAACGGGAAAGGCAGCTACTATCTGAGCTCCCAGATAAAGCTCGGAGAGAAGTGTTATCTGAGAGAGGCAGAGGTGGTGATTGTGAAAAAGAGAGACATGGCTTGAGCAGAGTGGAAGTACATATCCATGGCATCAAGTTAAGAGATATCAATGCATCAGAAAGTACAAGAGTGGAGAGAATTGTTGGGGAAGAAGAGAGAGATCGGTGTGTTTGACAGCACGAGGGAGAATAAGAGCGAGGGGCAGTAGATGAGAAAAGACAAGAGGTGGCATTATCTTTCTGTTCGAGAGAAGACTGAGGAGTGTTTGCAATGAAAGGAGATGACAGTGGAAGAAAAAAAACAAAAAAAAAACAAAGGCAACATCAGTAAAAGACAAAAACTCAACAGAGACAAAGCCTGGGAACTTTCAAGGAGAGAAGGAGGAGAGGAGAGCTCATTTTCGGCAAAATGACACAGCTCAGATTGCAAGAAACACCAAGGCCGTTCATCCTACCTGAGTTCCTCTTGGAGATGTATTTGACGCCGTCGCAGGCTCCCGAGGCGAGGAGGAGGAGCAGGAGGAAGAGGAAGGATAAAGTCTTCATCTCTCTGTTCTCTACTGGCACCTTCACAAAACAGGACAGAGTGGAGACCAAGAGTTAGAGGTAACATAGCACGTGTCATTCTGATTCTCATTCTCAATTCAACCGGCAGACAACAAGCAAACAGCATCCAGATGAATGCACAATGACAGCAAACATTTAAGTTTATTGAAATCATAATAAACTCCTTTTAATTGGAGGATGTGTGCAAACAGAAGTCTGCAATGTGAATTCAGATACTTTCTTCTACAGGTGCTGGCTCTTGAGCACCCATGGGTAATTGTGAGCACTCATGGGAAAATCAAACTGTGTGGTGACCATGTCGGGAGAACAGAACAGTTGACTGTGAGCTAAACCTGTACTCATTCCTATTTTAAACTTTCAGGGTGTCCAGACAGTGCCCATTAGGTTTTGGCCACTCAATTTCATACAGTAAAGGAAGTCAGTATGCATCGTCCGTCTGACTGAAATGGCTCTATGAAGGGTACAATAACTTTCAAACAGTATCATACATTATCCTGTCTTTTAACAACTAGACCTTTTAGAAAGCAGATGCATTTTTAATACAAGGAAAATCCCCCCTATGGCACCAAAACATCCACGGAGCGCCCCCTCCTCCGCAGGTGGCTGAGTTAGACTATTGTACGTTTTTGCATCTGTCATGTTACACAGCATTTCTCATTCACTCACAATATTCTTTCTTTCCTATCATATTTTTCCCTTCAATTATCACCAGCAGCACAAGCTGTCCCGATGCTTTCCTGTGATATTTGGTATTGTGTGCCCCACAGTGTTTTTTTTTTCCCCTGTGTCGATCTGTTGTTGCAGGGAGGTTTGGACAGGATTCAGACAGCCTCTCAAGCATGAACTGAAAACTTGAGTTCAAATGCAGTTTTCATCAAACAGCGGCACTTTGGAAGTGTGGCATCTTCACAAGCGGTGACTCTGTGCTGTGCCACAATGTTCGCTCTGATTAGAAAAGTACATTTCTTCATAGTTTACTGTCACTTTGCTTGGCTGACAAAACTTTGTGGTGAATTTTGGTGCTGCATACTGCACTGTTCTGCTAGTGTAGTGTGTGTGTGTGTGTGTGTGTGTGTGTGCGTGTGCGTGTGTGCGTGTGTGCGTGTTGGGTTACATGAACCTTGGGTTATGGAAGAATGTAGAAAAAGCTTTAATGCTACCATTTATCCAGTGAACACAGACTCTTTTGTTAAGCTAAACAGTATGTAGGCTTCATAATAATGGCATACTAATACTGAATACAGTACACAATACACAGTGTCATGTTAAAATAAAAATTGCCAAATTAAGAGTGAACCCGTTGATAATAGCAAAAGCAAAGAAATTAGAGACAGCCCTAGAGTTCAATGCTAACTGTAAAATGACAGTGTGTACAGCTATCACAATTTTTAGTTCATAGAAAATTTGCTACGAAAAAAAAATTTGTTACCTTATCTGTCCACAGTATATTAAAACACATTTGTCTAATTGTTGTCTTGGGCAATATGTAGTTTGAACAGCTTGTCTTTTAGCTCTGCTCTGTCCAAACACATGTTATTCAGGATTCATGTTAATACCACCTGGAAGTGGAGTCAAAGAATCAGATGGTGCTTTTATTTTGAAACTACCTCCTTGCACATGCTAGAATTAGTCACACAATGACTATATACAGCTGCAGAGATCCCACTGTTTCTCCCGGAGCAATGCTGAGACAAATATTTATTCACTGATTTCAATGTTCTGCTTTTGTCTTTTTTGATTGGATATGTTTTCAAATGGATGTGAAAGTGTCTGTTTGTATCTCTCAGTCTTTACAAGCTACAAATGAAAAGAAAATAGGGTAACCCCAAATCTTGTTGTGTGTCAGCTGCAAAAAGTGGAAAACAAAAAGCTTTATTACAACTACAGCAGCGAGAGCAAGAGAAAAAAACATTAATATTGATCTGAAATACAGGGCTGGCGGAGTTTTTAAAAAATCTATTTTTTCAACTGATTAAGATCAAAATACAGAGACGAAATTAGATTTGACCATAGGCCATGAATACAAAGACTGCAGGGGCTTTGGGACACACACACACACACACACACACACACACACACACACACACACACACACAGTCTTTGAACCAGTCATGTGAAATCACATTGATACAATGCAATCAGATTTTGGCATGCTTTCTGTGTACAAACTGTAGCGGATGCACACACACACAGAGACACATGCACGCACACACACAAGGAGCAAAGAGAAAGATCGAAGAGCTAGATTAACCAAGCCAGCAGTCATTTCATTGTATTTTTCATACATATGACAATAAAGGGAACTTCAGCTTGAGTGCTGATTGAAATCACATTTGATTCACATGAACATGGGAGAGCTGATGACAGAACCTGGCAAGTATGTGAGCCACAGTTATTTGTTTTTGAAGATGTGAAATACGGTGATGGGATGGGGATCTAAAAGTGGGACCAAATTGAAAAGCTGAGAGAACAATAATATGATGAAGAGTTGTGTGATGTTTCCACTACCAGTTGGAAATTACTGATCTCCACTGGCTTTCCAGGCATGCTGCCTGTCACCACTCGTAACTGAAATTACAGCATATTTCAACATTTCAGCACTTCACTTAGAATTCAAAAACACACACGCTTATCATCTAAAAGGCTTCTAGTAGAAAATCCTACAGTGCCACACTATTATCATTCAAAATGATATATATATAATAATCAGGATGATAATACCAATACAGTCCAGTGATCAGTTGTGATTGGTTGAATGAAGCATACAAACATGTACAATAGACTTTTCTCACAGCAGACAGTTTGGATCATCATAGTAGGTAAGGCACAGGTAAGTCCCAGTAAACCATGACAAGACCAGGACCCTGAAAGCAGCTAAATGGACTTCAGCCATCATTAGTGTAATTAGTTCTACCTGTGCTGTTCCTGCTGTGACGGGTCAAAATGTCTTCTGTGAAAAAGGCCAATGGACCTCGATCATAGGAAACTGGAAACTGACGTGTCACAGCAGTGGAAGCAGGAAAGCAGGTGCCGCTAACACTAACAATGGCTCCACTTATGTAGGTCTTTAATAATCCCAAGGCTCACATGAACAGAATGCTTTCAATTTTAATTTCACTTCTCTTAGACATTTATGATAAAGCTGTTCTGGAGAACAGTTTATTGGCCACATAACAGCTCATTCAAATATAAAGGTTGAAAATGTACAGTACATACTTAGCATCTGGGGCGAGCTCCTGCTAAAGAACTATCTTGATTAGTAAAAGTAAATAATTCTGTTTTTAATAATTCATCAGCCAAAAGTAAGAGCTAATCAACATTTGCTTTCTATGCAAATACATTGATGTGTCCCCACTGTATTATGCAAGAAACACGCCTCTTGGCACTGATACAGAATTGCATTTTTTGTTTAAATGCATTTTTTAATATGATGCTTTATAAACAGTAAGTAGCAGGTTTTCTTTTGCTTCACACCCACTCATGGCTTAATATGAAATTATATAATATATAGCTTAAAGTCTAAATGAAATTAAATTGCATGTTCTTTTTTTCTTCATACATATCTGCTCTGTGGATCACATGAAATATGCCCCTGTCTTTACGAGCTTCGTCAGACTGCCATGAATTCTCCATTTACATAGATGGAGAACTTGCTTTCATACAGCCAATGAAAATTTTTGCAAAAAGCACTAATAGTCGGAGCAGACGGTCTCACAGACTAACAGCCACATTAGCTTTAGCTTAAGTATCTTTCTTATCTAACTTACAAATATGAACACACACACACACACACACACACACACACACACACACACACACACACACACACACACACACAAAAACTTTAGCTTAAGGCTAACAAAGATCAAACATGTACGGGTAAAAGTGCACTGAAAACTGTCAGTTTATAGGCCAGTGATGGCAAATTCACACATTGAACAGCATGAAAAGCAACTGTAAATATCACACGTTACAAGTGCGGTCCTTAGTCTTGGATACACTTCCTAACAAAACACTGTCCGTGGCTTCTTTGCTACAGCACAAGTTAATTAACTGAGTCTCATTTCCCTTTTGCTGTCAATCAAACATGGGCACACCCCCTCCAGTCAACTGAAAGCAAAAGGAGCATTTCTGATATTTTGCAAAAGACTTTTGTTCCTCCTAGAAATAACAAGAAAAACCACTACTTTACATCACAATGTATGATTTCAAGGAAGTGATTGATCAATAATCCTTGCTGGTTGTGTGGCTAATGGCAAAGTTAGTAAAGTTAGTTTTCTCCTGTCACATATTTGATTTATGTGTGACTGTGGTTACTGGTTAGCTTAATGAAATGAAACTACTTTGTCCTTAGTACCAATTTTGTGCCAATGGAAGTATTAACATTTAAAAAAAAAAAAAAAGATAAATAATGCAAATAAATAAATGAATTAAGAGATCTGTTATGGAGAGTAGTACAGTTGAACAGACTTGTACTGGTTTCAGTTAGCAGGATTGGCTGCAGGGGGAAGATTCATATCTCTTGCTTTTACAAGACAGTTACAACATAAGACTTGCCAATAAAATCCAGCATTATCAGGCCATCATGTTTTCACATCCACTGCACACACTGAACACCAGGAACCAAGAATCTCTATCAGAATTCACTCCTGACATTTAGCCTGTTGACCTTACCTCCAAGGCATTTTCCAACTTATTGTAATTTACAAATGGCCTTTAATTGTCATTGCCCACCAAGATGGACAGAAGTCTAAACTAAGCAGTATTATAGCAGTATAGTAAAATACTTTTGTGACAACAGAACAAACTTATAAGACAAGCTGCGGGGAAATAACAACGTAAGAATTAACCAATGTGCTTTGTTATGAAAAACACATTTCCACTGTGCACAGACATCATCAAGATAAATGTAATTTGTTTTTGGACGTGACCAAAACAAAAGAAAACGCACACACAGAACAGATGATGTTGTGTTTTAGTGTTTTTCTCATCTGATGAAACCTCTCATGAAATGAATGAATGAGTTGTAGTAATGAAGTCTGGTGTAGTGAAAGCTTGCAGGAAACATGAAATTTAGCCACTAACAGCAGTTTGAGGCAACAAGTAAGATCGTGTGGAGATGTAGTCTCTGTGTCAGGGTGTTTCAGTAAAGGTCAAAATGAGAAACTAGAAAAGCACTCGAAGAGCGCAGACCTCCGCCAAGCAGCACAGTTCCCCCAGCTTATTGTGACTTACACCCCAAAATATTAGTCCTACCTTTGATTTATCTATTTCAATGGATTCCTGGACCATAAAAACAGACCCTTAGAAATTGGAATCACATTGATATCATTTTTAGTTTAATAGTTATACCTGAAAATCCACATTTCCGCAATGGCGGTTTTCTGGATCACCTCCAAAATTTTATGATTTGTTCCTTGTCCCAGAAAAGACATTTCCTGAAAATTTCATCAAAATCTGTCCAAAACTTTTTGAGTTATGTTGCAAACAAACAAACAAACAAATGCCGGCAAAAACATAACCTCCTTGGTGGAGGTAATAAGTAGGTAAGAAATAAACTGATAATGGGCTGCTTTTATTTTGGCAAGCAAAAAAAGTTAGTAAAGATTGACTATACACGTCTGAACATTTTAGGACTTTTTGTCTGTGCATACACTTTGACAGGCACAGGGGAGCAGCCAGACTTAGCAGGACCTGCAGACCCATGCTTTCTTTGTTTTTGTCTTTCCTGGCCTCACAGTCTCCAGCCCTCAGAGGAGGAAAATAGGTGGTGTCAGGTTATGTTATACCATATAGCAGAAAAAGCTAAATTGAGCTGTTGTCTCCCAGTGAAGACGGTGAAGCAGGCGCTCTGACAGGCAACGCTGCGAAAAATCAAAGTGCAGTCAGTCATATGTGGGTAGTGTTTATCAGGTTCTTTTGGAACAGTCAGAACAGAAACGGGAGGAGAAATACCAGTGGAGTTTAGCATCAAGACCTTACGTTTTGTAGACACAAACGCCGAGAAAAAGTAGGAAAAGGGATGCTTCATCAAACTTTTAAGGAAGTGCATACTTCCCCTTGCCTCCTCCACAAGAAGGCCAGGGTCAGATCGGAACAGACGCCACAGAGCTGGGGGGGATTTAGAGCAGTACTAGAGATGCTTTAGCAGAAAGGAGGTGAGATCTAACCACCGACCATCCTGGCCACCAAGCCTCATATCACAGCCTAACTTGACAAGCAATCAAACATTTAAATTGGATTTTTAGAGAAGACAGCATAATTGTAATTTTGGAATCATCACAATATGACAGTGGTTGCTTTGTGATGTTGCCCCGAACTTTCATAAAGGAAGATGTAATGAAAGGCTAAATTCAAAAAATGGGACCTAAGATGTATTAAACAAATGCACTACAAAGAGCTGAGGACTTTTAGTACACGTACACACAAAGACACACACACACACAGCCTGTAGCATTAAAGAGAGAGAAGAGGGTATGAGGGCTTTTTTTTATCTAGTTTCTGAACCTTTTAGTCTGAAACACAGAGAGGACTAATGCAACTGCTAAAGGCAGTGTATTGTGTGTGTGTGTGTGTGTGTGTNATCACACACGCACACACACACATGCACACACAGCAAGGTCAGTCTCCCTCTCGCCTCTTCTCCACACATGAACACCGACACACTTGCTAAGACAGCACCGGCAGCTTGTTTGATGTCTGATCCACCATGAATGCAAGCTTTTTGAATGCGAGCATGTAATGCATGTGTGTGTGTGTGCAGAGGTGGATGGATGAAAGCAGCATGAGGGTATTTAAACAAAACCCTAATGACCTACAGAATAATAATACCACACAGAAATAAAGGGGGAGCAAAAAAAAAAAAACGAAGAAAGACACTCCATGTCTGCTCTGGGTGTAAGGGTATCTGAGGGGGCTGAACACACACACACACACACACACACACACACACACACACACACTCACACACACACAGATCGAGAGAGAGAGAGGAGAGAGAGAGAGAGAGAGAGCAGGACAGAACAAACACTATTAGAGCATTACAATCCCCCATATCTTTCATCCTCTGTGTTGCCTTGCCTTTCTGCCTGTCTGTCTCTGATAATGATATCCCCCACACCAGAGCACAGAGAGATCTAAGCAGGGTCAGAGTGTGTAGAATGCAAAGTGTCACACATTACATACACTCAGAAAGGTTGGGCTATGCAGAAAAAGTACACTTTATATGGATGCGTACATGTGTGTGTGTGTGTGTGTGTGTGTGTGTGTGTGTGTATGACTAGGGTCTTCAGTCAATCAAATCCTCCTATTCTGAAGTCATATAAACTGGGGTCCGTTGCAGCCTATATGCTGCATGTGTTTAATGGTCTGTGGTGTTAAAACTGTGTAGAAGCAAGATGAGCACAAACATGAAAAAGCACATCTTACTCTGCTGATTACATTTTTTCTGTGGAAGTCAAATCCTTGTGTGGCGTTTTCTTGTGATATTTCAGGGGAAGAAAGGCTATGATCAAGCTGTTAATGCTGAAAATTCTGTCTGAACATTTGGCGAAAGGTCAAAAGTTCAAATGATAATTCTAAACAATATGCACATTTTAATAACTGCTCTGAAGTCTGAGACAAACACTTGAGCTGACGTGTGAACACATGGACACACTCAGCATTCACCATGTGCCCCACCACACACACACACACACACACACACACACACACGCACACACATAGAGATATCAGGCTATTCTTGTCCCAAATAGACCAGTGTTAAGCCATTAGGCCGCTTCAGCCACACGTCCAATATTAAAGACAGCCTCCAGCCCTCTTCTGTCACACTATCTGTCTCTCCCAAACTGCATGAGTCATGCTGTTTTGGTTACAGAGGCAGTCTGTGTTTTACATGGGAACATAAGCCACCTCGTCGTCATTATGAAAGATTTAATATCCTTCTTTTTAATCTCAGCGAGAGGAGGTGGAACTGGTCTGAATCGGGTGTCATGCACTCTTGTTGTTCGGCTTACATGGACGTGCAGTATATTACACCGAGGTTTAGCACACAGTGAGCATCTTTTCTCACTGCATCTTATTTATAAAAAAAAAAGGTGTTTTAGGGTACAGCCCATTTCTAGAGCAATCACACAAAAAGCACGACAGAACATCCAATTTCATTTTCTGTGCGTGACATCCTCTGGTGTAACAGGGGACTCAGTAGTTACAAAGAAGCTCCTCCAACTGGACACCTAGATTCAACATGTCAAGTATCCATCCCACGGAAGTATCCTTGAGAAAAACACTGGATTCTCTCCCATACCAGCTTCAGGTCTGCAGTTTGAGGTCGACCCAGAGTCAGGCTGAAACTGCGGTGGCGGCTCTGGAGATCAGTGAAAAGAGCGGCGGCACAAAGGAACAAAAGCAGCTGGATAAAATGCAAGTGATGACAGAGCAAGCAATACACAGCTCACTGGAGTTATTAATGTCACACAATGAAATATTATTATTTGCCAGTATTACATTTCTACAGATCCATGACAATATGCAACTAATGTGGAGCGAGTACTGTTGTGTTACTTTTGAAATAATGCACAATAACCAGAGTTGTTCTAACATAAAAATCATTTAGGAACAAACATAACCACTGTGATGAAGTCAAACTCAATTGTGACTTTTCCTCACTTTGTATATGGATAAGTACAACTGTATACTGCAGCTATGGTGCATTATTGTATAACTCTTTTTCAACAAGCCCATAAACTGTTGGTTATGAAGCGTGCGCCATTTAAGAGGCCTGCTCCTGTTACTCAACATTTGGGAGGACTCGTGCTGTTAAGTTTGTATTCACCTTGTAAAGTGGAAGTTAGCGTGATCGACTTTTTCCATTAGACTTGTTGATGATATTTAACCACCTGTTGAGTCATCGCAGGCTCTCTCACATGCCTTGTTGTGATTGTGCTGCATTACACAGAGGTAGCACAGTGCTGCCATCTTAGTAACTTTAATCCTACATTTGGTGACTTGTAAGACTTTCTGAGCTACTTCTTTTTTTTTTTAAGTGCCCAATGACAAAATAGCAACCATCACTCTGGTCTCATGTGGCTGCGGCTCTCTGGACTGACTGTGTTCAGTGAGCACATCAGTACATTCAGTCAACTCATCAGCAGTCAGACAGAAGCGCAAATTATCTGTAAATGAGCTTACCTAACTGGCAACACTGCCTAACACTGATCTCCAATGTCTGGCTGGGAAGCTCTTTTGTTTATGTTCTTTTTTCCCCCCCTCAAAACACAGTTTACAAGAGTGAGTTCATTCAAGTGTCTAGATCTTCTCTACTTATGATGCTTCATGTCACAGTCAATGCAAAAGCCTTTACAAAAGCATTTTGAAATGAGAAGTAGATCCAGATACGTATTGATGTAGTTGTAGCACCTTGAAAATAATTATAGAAAATAATAAAGCTACTTAGAGTAAGTTAAATTTAACTTGACTAGTTCCTTTTTCATTTGTTAAAATCGTGTGTATGTCAATAGGTACATGACAACATATGTCAAATAATTAGTAATCTGGCAACATACAGCAACATGTTGGGCTGTAGCTATTTGTTTCATCGGTTCAGTTTTGGTCACTGTCAAAACTTGCAGCAACAAGTTGTTACTCTGTTGTTTCTCCCTGCTATCAAGGCAGACAAATAAGTTCGACTGCTACTAAAAAACAAAAAGCCTAACCAACAGATTCATCTTAACTTCCTCATGAAGTTGATGAAACTTAATCCATCACCAGTATGTACTCTTTGTACACACGGACTTGATGCTTCTGTTATGCACATGTTTGTTTTTGCAAATAGTTTACTCTGTCCTAACAAGAATTTTTGATTGTGAAGTGCCATGCACCCAAACTGTCATGCTCCTTAACGACTTCTCCTCACTAGATAATTCTCCACATCAAAAACGATTTTTACTAGCTGGTCTAACAGCTGCAAAAAAAAATAAAATAAAAAAATGCTGGTTTTATGTTGGAAGCCTCCACACTCTCTTACAAAATCTCCCTGGTTAAATCTATATGCTGATGTTGTCAGTATGGAACTTCCAGTAGCTAGGACGCATGGCATTAAAGAGAGTACTGTTCTATTGTGGACAAAAGCCTTAAGCATAATTCAACGCTACAATGTCCAGTTGACCAAAATTGATTATTTGTACATGTGCCTAGCCTACTGGCTTTATTATTATTACTAATTGTTGTACGCATTCCCCTACAAAACATATAGAGATCTGGTAGAGTGTGTTTGAGGGGGGTCACATTACAATGTCCCAATATAAGATCAAGTAATATAAGAAAAGATTGTCCCTTATAAACATCAACTGTTTTTGAGGCTGTTCAAAAATGCTTAGCCTGAGTAAAGATAAATAGAGTTTCTGCAATGTTTGCATGCACATCAAATGCTGTAAGTGGCTACAATGATATGATATGTTATGATAGTTAAAGATAATTAAAGCATACCGAGATTACGTTATGTTGTGGAAACCTTAACTGAATTAAGTATAACACATGCACATGCTCAGTGTAATTAAGGACATCATGGACGTACAGCATAATCATCACTAATTTAGAGATACATTACAAACCGCAACCGTCTCCTTGCTCACAAATTAGATCTGGTCTCCATCTCCTGATGTTACGTAAAGGCAGAAATTACCAACAGTCTGTACTGGGTTAGTCCAGGCTCAGACTTTGACCACCATCTGTCACTCGCTTATACGATACATTTTAGTTGATGAAGTTCCTACATCAATCCGAATGCAGCAGGACGAGGCGTGAAAGGTATGACCGTTCCATCTGCACTCCCTAATTTGAGAGATGTGTGTCTCATCAAGCCCTGTGCAATTATGCACGCCTCTTCTAATGTGAGTGCCTTGATTAAATCTTGCACAACCAGCACCAGGCTATCACAGAAATAAGCACAGGAACATCTGCGCTTGTGTGCACAGCAAACTGTTGTAACTCAGCAGTCTCTTCCAAACTTAGAACAGCACAGAATCATCAAGAACAGCTACACGGGAAAGAGGACGATGCTTCCCTCAGTTGTATATGGTCTATTCTTCTTTCCACTTGCATGAGCAGATATAGTTGTACGGTATTAAAAACAGACCTTTGTGACAAAATAAGGCTGAGCAATAAGAAAATCAAGGTCTCAGTCATTATGAAGCGATCATGTTGCATTGATGATTCACAAAACTGATTCAAAGTAAACTGTAATAAGGTACAGTGCTATTTTTTTCTGACACATGTGAAGCACAGTGATGGAGCATAATTCATTGCATTGATCATATAAATATATTCTGTCTGTACCCTGTAGAGCTTTCTTCCTCATCAAACTCATTATGTGTATCCTTGAGGCCTTACAAACTTGTCAAATGCACTTCCATCAGCGACATATTTGCAAAAGCAATTTTTTGACACCAGCCATGTTTACATTGCTAGCAGTCTTCTTTCCCATCCTTCACACTTATTTTTGCTGCATATTGCATCATCCACATGCTCATGCACAAGATGCAAACAAAGCATTGCTCCATACTAGTAGTCACAAATTCTGAGCAGCACCTTTAAAGCTACTGTATTAGAAACAAACAAATATTATCTTCACATTCAGTTCTCAACAGAACACGTTACACAGCATGTATTGTTGAAGCCGAACATAGATGTTGACTCCAATTCCTCTCACATAAAACATTTGTAAAGTCAGTTTTTGGAAGAATTTGAAACCTAACTTTACATCTGAACCAATCGGAAGGTTGGTGGTTCGATCCCCGGCCCCAGCAGTCTATGTGATGAAGTGTCCTTGGGCAAGATACTGAACCCCTATATTGCCTTCTATGGCTGTTCCATCGGTATCTGAATGTACATTGCTTTGGATAAAAGCGTCTGCTAAATGAAATTGTAGAATTGTGGAATATTTGCTGGTGCTTTATCATCACATTTATCAATCAGTGGCACAGCTTGAAAGCGAAGCCCAATCTGAATCACACCACCCACAATTACAAAGAAAACATCGATCCACTCACAAAAACATCCCTCCATAATGCTACTAGTAGTCTAAAACTCCACTCAATATCATGATATCATATTCCTTAAACTCTACACAGAATCAAAAATATAATTTTATTAACTGTTCTTTTGTCAAAACATCTTTTACCTACAGTTCTATGTGGAGGACAAAGATGAACAGACTACATAAGTCATTCACAAGCATTATGAAGGGCAGTTTATCCAAACATGTAATTGCTTGGCAAAACCATTACTTTAATTGCATTATTGGCAATCAGTCACATGTGAATGGAAGCACAGTCTGTATGGCATCTTTCACCTTTAGACAATGATGAAAGTTTCCATTTTAAAGGTTTGAAAAGGACTGTGGCCAGAAAGAGGAAGCACCTGGTCAGCAATAATGTTTTGAGGACTTCCAGAGTTCAGAGTGAAGCACAACTGTTAGTGCTGCTCAGGTCTAATGTGAGCCAAGAAAACATTTCCCACATCATTACCCCAACAGCCATTTGGACTTTTGACAGCAGGAAGTCTGGAACCATTTATGCCATTTATGCCAATTTCTGACCCCATCATCAGGATGTTGCTACAGAAGTACGGTTTGTCAGATCAGGGAGCAGCTCTGTCGTCTACTGTCCAGCCTCACGCTCTCTTTATCAACAGACAAGACCCGAGGCACGACGGTCTTCTTTTGCTGGATCCTATTCAGTTCAACTTCTGACAGCTGTATATTCAAGCTTTTTTTTCTCGTCACTGTCTCGACTTTTTATTTGCATTCTTGTTAACATGAATGAGCCTTGCCACTCTCTCTGACATCCTTCATCAACATGGCAAGCTGTGCCCTCAGGACTGCAACTGCTTATCACGCCAATCTCTGGAAATTCCAGATATTAGAAGGCAAGAATGGCAGCTATTTTCGAAGATGCTCAAACCGGCGTGTCTGACACCAGTGATCACGCACGAAATCACTTTCTGTAGCGAACAAAACTCTTGACTCTGTTGCAGATGGCTGAGGATAAAACAAGAGAAATAAGTGTGTGTGAGGGGGGAAACACGCATGGATGTTTGAAGGGAAACACAGGTTTGAGCCGAGTGTGGTCGATTGGATCATGCAGCTTGTGGCTCAACAGACAGATTTCAAGGTCAGATGTGTACAGCTGCTGGGTAAATGAATGAATAGATTTAGAAGAGGTAGAAGGAAAACCTGTGCTCAATTGATTCCTGGATCTGTGTTGAATAGATTTGAATGCCCATGTGAAAAACCAACATGCATCCCAAACACACACTGCTTACATTTTCCACATGGTCTCTCCCACGTGTCCCGACCTTGTATGAGGCCCTACCTGTCCAACAGATGCTGTCAATGATTTTTGCTTCACACGCAGTTTGGTGTCCCTCTAGATATGTATCCCTTTTGTGCATCCAGTCCGCCCTGTGCTTGTGTCAGCAATCAGCTTTTCTGACTTCCCTGCTATGTTTTGGACCGTCTACTTTTCAATGAATATTTCTCTTCATCTGGTCCTGCCTCATTAAGCTGGTTGAGTAATACATTTTTGTGTGTATCTTCTCCGCCGGTGATGAAAGTCTATTCTCACAGAATGAATGTGTTTACTTATAATAGTCAATGTTTCACATGTTGAACTACTACTGCGGCGTTTGTAATTTAAATTAGTGAATAATTTGTGGGAGTATCTTGAGCTCAACTTGATGAATCAATCCAAACTGACTGTTGCCTAGAACTTATGTAAACATGACATGTAAACATGAGGCTCAGTGCACTCATGGATATTAATACTGAGCTCGTGGTACCAGAGGAGGCAGCTGCCTTCCAGTCAACAAGCAGGGAACAAAAGTCTCCGGTGGCCATCCTGTTTTGGTGGAAAATGGACACTAAATAATAAATTAGTATAAATATTTACAAAATTATTTGTGCTGTGGAAGAGTGTTTTTTAGACTTATTAGAGTAAAACATTTTTAGAAAAGCAAAAGCAAGTGTCCGCTAAAGTGAGTGCTTTGTCTCTTCAGTCATTTCCACTGTAGAGATACAAGGTTGCAGGACACTGACAAACATATATGCACGCACACGCACGCGCACACAAACACACACACACATACGCACACAGCACGGGGTGTGTGCTAATGAATGCAGTACCACCTGTTCAGTGAATGATCTAATTGCTCTCAGCAGATCCCCATTTCCTCACTTTTACGGCGTTAAACAGCACCATTTAGGAGGTATGAAAGGTTGCTGCAGAGAGCTATCCTCTCCCTCACACCTCCACTAATTTAACATTTAACAGCATCTCCTGTCGCGTCGCAGAGCACTGGTCCCTCTTTCATGTAGGGGAGGAAGCAGAGGGGATGAGAAAAGTAGAAAAAGAGAGAAAAGGGGGGGTGAAAGAAAGAAGGAGGATTTGAAAAGGGGAAATGAAAGGATGAAGAAATTAGGTTAGGCTGGAGAGGGAAAAAGCCATTTGTTCAGCAGTGGCTCCACTGAATCGATTAAACTCTATTCTCATGTGCCTGCCCGTTCGTTACACCCAGACACACACACACACACACACACACACACACACACACACACAGATGTATACTAAAGACATGCACACCCATGCACCGGGGCCACAGGCCAGTATACACAAACAAGCAGTTGAAACAAGAAGACACACTTGGACTGGTGTGAGCCTAAAGTATAAATGTACACTCACGCACAGACGAGTATGAATGAGCAATCAGAACAATTTATTAAAGCATGGAAATTAATGTGAAAGTTAAGGACTTTCTCTCTTCATGGCCCTTCAACAGATTTTAATTTATTTATGCAAAAAAAAAAACATTTTTATGGTTGTGTTTAGGCAACTCAAAGCACTTGCTTGGGGTCAGGAAAGGGAGCAATTTCGCTACCCAATTTGCACTGCTGTGTAATTTGAGTAATGACAATAAAGGAAGTCTAAGTCTAATTTCTTTCAAATGGTCATGGCATCAGATCATAGAGTCTAAATAAATTCTTTTCAGTACAGCAATTCGACCAATCATAGCTCACCATATTTACAACTTGTATGCGCCAACAAAGGACATGAGAAAGATGTTAGAGGGTCCAGGTCCAAGGTTTGCATGTAAACATGGTTTTATAAATCAAAGAGATCCTGAAACTCTTCATTATCACTCAGCTCTATCACCACTATTTGACCAGTCAACAGAAAGAGGGTGAGGGTGTGTGCAGCATACAAATGTGTAGAGGATGACATCCAAGTCACAGGTGTGGCTAATGTGGTATAATATTCTTGACCCAAGGATGACAGCTCGTTGTTTAGAGCGTCATTGAAATGAATAGAACAACACTGGTTTTTCATAGAAGTTGCATGCTGTGTGGATCATGGTTCATTGTCATTACACATGTCATTAAAGTTGTCAAACTAGGTGAGAAAAGTGAAAATAAAGCAGGCCTGCTAGTTTTTTTTTTTTTTTTTTGTTTCTATTGTCCTCTACGACTACTTGGGTTAAATGGAGGAATTGTTGCACCTGACAGTGCCATTACATGGAGAAGCATCACCCATTAGACTGCATGCATTTCACAATACTGTACTGTATTGTAGCACAGACAATGCTAACATGAATCTACTGTAAAAGCTGACTGATTGCTGTATTGTATGGGAGTAGTTGTCATCAGCTTGGTGGCAGGATACTAACGAAAGTGAACCGACAACCACATTTTATAATCAACTTCTACAACTTAGTAGCTTATTGGAAAGCCTGAGCTTGATCAGACCTCCTATCCAAAGATGGACTCCACCGTGCAGAATAACAGTAGGCAAAGCTTTGTGGTGGCACATTCCTCTGCAGCCACACCGACATCCCCATGTTGAGGAGTGACTCATTGTGTCTATAGAATGCAAAGTGACAGCAATGAGATCAGATGGGGTCTGTCCTGCATGGTAACCCTCGCCGAAATAGCACTGAGCACAGGCAGGCTTGTTCATGTACACAAATATCACTGGACCTGTCCAAGACTGTCGGAATAACAGGCCGCCGCTCCGTGCTAACCCTCCGTGATGGCTGTGACATTTGGAAAGTTTGACATTTTTCACTTTCTTCCCACAATGAAAGCGCCCTTCTTGTGCCGGGTTTCATGTCTTCATGGGTCAAAAACAACTCATGATACGGTGTAATTTCACAAATGCATGATTGGTATAAATTAAAAGCAGATCAAGCATATGTGGCATGTAACCTCAATATTTTCTGTCTGAATCTAACTAGGGACCTTTGTCGTGGTATTTGCCGTCATTGCCCGTCTTCTGCTCTTTTACAAATGCATGGTCAAAGGAAAATGGCAGAAAGTAATTTTAAATTATCTCAGTCCTGCTTTGAGACATAAAAATGCAACTTTCAGAAGATGCAGGCGTTTATCCAAAGTGGCAGCGGTACACAAAACGTTCCCTTTATGAGCTTCACTTTGAGAGTTTACGAGTTCCTTCAAAGTAAAATGAAGGTTGACATAATGACAGCACATGAAAAAATACACAAATTGAAAGATGTGAAGCATCCTTCCATGTTTTGACATAAAATGCCTCAGCAGACTGCCAGTGATCATGGAAATGCCAGACAGGGCTCCAGTGAAACCTCGAAAACTGTCCATACGCTTATCTCACGCACACATGTGCTGTAATTACATGATCACTTACATACAGCAAATACCACCATAGCGATTACACGTATACAAAAAGTGGCTCTTTGCAGTTTTCTTGTTCCGACAAACATGTTTTATGAAGCACTTGGCTCCCATGTGTTCAGTGAAAAGTATGTGGCTGTGAATAATTGTGGCCGCCTTATGTAAATATCTCATATCCATATTGTAATTATGCCATCAATCAGAGCCAAGCTGGGATCAGAGTGATACAATATGGGCTGTCAAGGCAGAACGCAGCTTCTCCTCCTTCTCTTCAATCTGTCTTTCAATCTTTCCCTCCCAATCTCTTTCTGTCTCTCTATGAACTCATGCAGTCTCACTCTTTCACTCTTTCACACCATCAATTCTTTAAATACAGTAAAAGCTGTTATGGAACTATGGGTAAAGTCTGAAATAAAAAAAAAGAAGCCATAATTAATTTTAATATTAATTTTTTTCCCATCATAAAGCATTTGTCAGTGAAACCTTACACTTCCTAGACAGCAATGTTTGGATGTAGTAGTGATCCTGGTCAGACATGAGACACATCAGAATATGATTTTACATACATACATCTCATGTCAGTGTGTCTTATTTGTGACCTTCAGTTTGTTTTCTGATCCAACACATGTAAAAGTTGAACGTCAGCACTTTGTTTTTCACATTAAAAGCCTAACAAGGAAGGTAGGGACGATGGCCTTTGAGGCTCTGGAAGGATTTGTAATTTTAATGTAAAATATCTGTGCAGGAAATGTTCAGTTTAATTGACAGCAGCTTAATAAGTCACAAACACCCTAAAGTGGAAGTGACTGGAAATAATTAGTGAATGAGGTCAGCATCTCCATTTGAGAAGAGAAACTCAGAGGAGCTGAGTGTTGAGTGTGACGTGACATCTAATGAAATATACTGCATTTACCAACACGACCACAGTTAAACCCAGTGGGTTTAAGATCAAAGCATTAATAGTGACAGAGTAGAAAAAAGAGACACTTCTTACTAAATGACAGAATATAGCTACCCATAAAATATAGAAATAAAGGCTTCAGATACTATTTAAGAATTTACAGTACAATAAGGCATGTTTGCAGTATTTTGAGAACCACTGCAATACCTCCTTCTCTCTCTCTCTCCCTCTCTCTCTCTGGATAGTTGCTGTCAGGTTGAAAGCAGGGTGCTGTCTGCCCGTCCGCCCACACAAGACACCAGCCACGCTGATTCGACCCACCACCGACAAACACACACACACACACACACACACACACACACACACACACACACAGATACACGTCACACAAATCATACAAACACAGGAATAAGCATAGAAGCACGTATACAGCACAAACACAATCTTCTCAAAAGTTTGCATCAATATACAGAAATCACATCTGGGCATACAGTGCTGTATTTGTGTAGGCAGATGCCCAAAGAAAAGTTAAACATTAAAAAAAAAAGCTGAGATCAAAAGGGGTTTCTTCTTAAAAGCAGAAGAGCTTGTATGCTGTTAATGTAAGTATTGATTTTGTAGCTTTAGATATGATAAATAGGTTTAAGACTGAAGAGCTGGAGGCTTTTATCTTATATGCTGGTTTGACTGTTATAGGTCTCACTGATATGAATGTGAAATCTTTTTCTTTAAGAAAATACACATGAATTCCTGAGGAATATATAACAATTGAGTAAGGAATTATTTTTGAAATAGCATACATATGTAACAAACTATACAGTATTTCTGTCATAATGTAGAGTAGATTCGTGGCCTTTTTAGGCTTTCCCTGCAAGTTGACGTCAACAAATCCGTTTAAAAAAATATCAATAATTGGCTTGAAAAAAATTTACAATTAGGAGGACTGACAATTAAAGCAAGGCCACGATGTTTGTGGAGGACTTGTTTCCCATCTTTCCACTCTGCCTTTGAGTGTGGCCATTTGTAACAACTATACACAGTATTGGTTATAGACGAGGTGAGACAACACATCATACAAACTAGTTTGTGCCAAGTACATTGACACCTTAAACATGAAGCTGAATTCAGTGAAGATTTTCCATCAGTTATTCGAGTTTCCTTTTGAGTGTTATATTCTTTCAGTTATTCTTTTGTTGCTTGGCTGGTTAAGTTTTGAGTCAGAGACCTTTGCATACCCGACTTCACCAGATGGTAGCCATGGCACAATTACCAAACAGGCAAGTGCCCTCTGGCACCAGAACTCCAGGGTCCCAAAGTCTAAGTTGGTCTTTGCTAATTTGATTAATTGCAGTTTGCCTGGGATTTTGCATCACTAAGTACAATTTCTACTAGGTTCTCTTATATATAATTTGGTGGCCATGTCTTTTAGAGGCTCAACTGATGTACTTATTTTAGTTAATGTTGTGCTCATATGGTGCATAATCAAATGTTTAAGTTGTGTTTGATCAAACTATACCAAAGACTAACTTACAAAGAGAAAACCTGGGGCCTAGTTGGTTGGTTCCTCTAGGTATATAATGAAAATGTCATCTATCGTAAGCTGCTTGAACTTGAAGGCAACAGGAGCCCAACAGCAGGTTTTTGCTTTAGGGCCCGCAAACAGGTTAATGTGCGATAGAGTTACACAGAAAGAAGTACAGGTAATAGAGCAAAAACTCAAACATGGCAGAACCCATAGCTTGTAGCCGTGAATACCAGCCCAAATCAGTCCGAGTCTGTCTAACATGTTCCAGGGCTCCAAGTCAACATAATCAAAACAAACCTAATCAATCAAACAAGGAGATTTAAATTTCTATCGAATCAAAATGGCTAAGGAAGGGGAAACAAAACACAAAACATTTGAATTAGTCATAATTTGGATGTAACTCTACATTTAAACACAATAATCAATTAGCAAAAAAAAACTTGCTCAGTATTCACAACTGAAATAAAGTACAACAAGTATCTAAAAAACTGCATACAGTACATGTGTGTAATGACTGTCTACATGCTGTAACTGAACCTTTGGACTGATTGAGAATAAATGCACATCACAACCTACAACCTGTTAATTTCCCCAATATCATGTAAGATGAACACATTGGTGTGTTTGAATTTAACATTAAACATCTCTCTCTGTCTCTCTACAGCTGCCTCTCTCCCTTGTCTCCATCATTACACATGTAACACAAGTCACCAATATCATTTCATACACAACAGAGGAGAGGAACCCTCTTGACACAAAATCTTCCCTTTTCACTTCATAGCAAGATGAAATAACAAAACAACAATGAATGAGAAAGTCAGACTGATGTCTGGGGAAATTACTCATTACCAACAGTGGGTTTTTTTATGCTGCAAAAATTAGCATAAACCAATACGATGTGACCAGAGAAAGCGTGCTCCAGCCTTCGACGTGATAGACTGCAGCACTCACACATTCCTGCAAGCACTGTGTTAATGTGGTGAGAGTCAAGTCACAGACAGATATGCAATAAGAGGAACACACGGTATATATATATGCAATCCATACTCATTACACTGCATTTACCTTCACCTCAGACAAATGCTACGATAAACAGTAGCCATCGTTCCTAAAGTGATGCCTGAAGTCAATTTTTATTCTTGTATTGAAGTTCTGGCATTTGTTACGCCAGTGTCTACCTCAGAAATATTGCAATTGGGACACTAAGTAATACCACAAATGATGAATACTTATACTAAAAAAACAAAAATGTGATGCGCAAAAACAAACTCAAACACATACCAGCTCCTCCTATATAAAGTAGGAAAAAGGAAGCTTGTGTTTTCCAGAATAACTTGTATCATTTCTCCAATAGTGACTCATACAAACTTTTTTATTATCGAAGTTTGAGATTTGGTGAAGTGACTAAAACTTTTTGGTTAAGAAAAGGTCATGGCCAGGGTTTGGATAACGCAGGAAAATCTTTTTATTAACAATAACAATAACATTCTTAACCCTTTGATGCCCAAATTTATATACAGTTATATTAAAAAATAAATAATTTTTTTGCTTTCAAGCAGATGCTAAATTAAGTGGAGATTACTCTAGCACACAGAATGCATATAATGCATGTATATCTAATGTATGTATATAATATTCGGATGTAGTTCCGAATTTGAACGGTCCCCCAAGAAACAAATGCTTGCAAAAGGTTCCTAGGTGCGTATCAAATATGCATGAACCGGCATTGGAGGAACACATAGACTTCCTTGGATGCATTCTGAATGGAAGCGGTTTGAGGCGAATTTGCGACAATAGGCATCAAAGGGTTAAATTGAGAAAAAAATTTTTTTACAGCATCCTTCTTTGAGCCATTAGATGTGAAGTCTTTGTCACTAGAGCAAAAACAATCCAGAACTAGACTATTTCATCGCATGCATCCTGTTAGCAAATCCCACTGGCGACTCCTGATTTGATGTGGGTGCCATCTTGGAACACGCGCGCCACTTCTTTTAAAACAGCCATGGTTTGTATGTATTGTATTTGGATGGTGAGGACAGTCTGCAAACACAAATCATTCTGTGATTACAGATGAATTCAGGAGACGTTGCCGAACACAGTCGCTCTCTAACCCTTTGTCTACACTGGCAGCATGGTGAAAGCGGCGTGTCGGCGTCGCAGCGGCTTCGGTCGTGCGTCAGTGTTTACACAGGATGTGTTCAGCACAGTGCTGCTGTAACTCGTGTTTCAGCAGCGTTCACATACAATCAATGTAGTTATGCTTTGGAAGACAGAGAGAAGTCGACTTGAAGCCTAAAGATTTGCTTCTGGTTGTGGTTGCATGAGCGTGGTGTAGACAGCAGTTTTGATTTCAATTCAGTTTCATCCAGTCTGTCAGACATATGTGAAACAGACTATTGGAAAATGTGGCTGAAATATATTAACAGCCTTTAAGCCTTTAGAAAACAAAAGCAGAGGCCATTAAAGAGATCATGAATCTGGGTATTCTGGTTTCTATGGTTATCACACATTTCTATAGTGTGCACAAGCAAATTTAAACAACTACCAAAACCTAATATCAGCAATGAATAGAACTCACCTTGAACTGGTTTAATTAAAGTTTATCATATATTTATCGCACTTTATTTAAAAAGTAATTCGTAATTAATAGAGTTCTATCACTTTCCATTTGACATTCATTTACATCTCATTCATCAGTTCAAAAGTATCTGAAGGCAGACACACGGATCCTAATTCATCAGTCACGCACTTAATCTTTTGTAAAATATTCCACACATTTGCACAACATTGTTAAGTCACTATGAGAATCTAATAGACCATTATCGAACATCCAGTAAAGATTATGCTGTCAAAATCTTCTCAACAAAAGTTCCCAAGTTAGCTTCGAACACAGACGTTTGCAGATATTTGTAAGCGACAGCAAGTCTCCGCACTCTTTTGTAAAACTGCTGTTGCCTGCTCGAGTCCTGCTCTGAAAGCCGTCACGCTGGTGTTTACCACAAAAGAGAAATCTGAACAGCTGTATACTAACTCTCTGCTGACTTTCTAATCATCCCTCGTTCAATGTTCCTGTCTCCTGTTCTCTCATTGCTTTTGCTTTTCCTCTCCAGCGTCCCATCTCAAATATGCATAGAGTAAAGTGAATAAATGAGCATAGAGTACATTTTTCATCCTCCTCTTCTTTCTTATTTTCCTGTCAACGAAACAACAAACCAGTTGCTGGAAAAACCCTCTTTGTGAGCTCTGCTGAATTCAAAGAAAATAATAGTTTGCGTGACAGTTTTTTGGGACTGCTCGCTTTTTTTCTTTCAAGTGCTCGAAAACTAAAGCAGGAGTGTCCTTTCAGGGGGAAACCCCATTTATTGCTTTTACATTCAGCACATTTTCCTTTCAGAAGGGAGAATTTGAAATCGCCAAAATGCCACAATTGCCACAGTTCGGCGGGCTGGCATCCGAATAGCCTGCGACATTTGAAGCTGTTGTGCTGACGTTTGCTCATCCAATATTTATCTGAGGCATTTTTCAAACACCTGAGAGGAGAACAGAGAGCGAAATCACAACAGAGGAACATGCCACCTCTTGTGAACTGCTGAGTTTGACTTGTTTTGGAGGGAACAAGCAAACAAAAAGGGTGCTCTGAAGCGTTTCCAGGCCAGCTCTTCCACCGGCGCTCCTGCTATCTTGCTGCTTTCTATGCAAGGCGGCAGCTTTCATATGCAGGGACAGTTTCACGGTGGCCATTTTACATCCATTTTTTTCCCATTTATTTGGTTTAATTCAGGATGCAGAATGCACACACACACACACACACAAGCACATAATGTGTTGAGCTACACAAATCAGAGACTAACTCAGCAGTCGATATTCTTCTTCGGAGCGTTAAAAGACGATCAATAGAGAAATGATGGCAAAGGGCTGCTTATGCAGAACTTAAAGGAGCGGTGTGTAGGATTTAGTGGCGGCGAGGATGCAGAGTAGGGATGAGCCGGATACTCGTTTCAGACGAGTATCCGTTACGGATAAAGCATGTTTGACGAATACGATTATGATACAAGTAAAATATGTTAATATCTGTGTTCGTGCTGAAGGAAAATCCTCATTGTGGAACTGATTGTCTTCTCTCTGCGCTCTGTGATTAGCCAGTCACACACAGCGCCCGCCCCTCCCTACACAGACACGTCTCTGCCATAGACTGTATGGTCTCTGCACGTCTCTCCCAACCTGCTCCCAACATACGCGCGGTGCATTTGACAAGACAGAGCTCGCGTCGCGTCGGTAAATGCCTCCGCTCCGCTCCGATTTTTTTTTTTTTTTTTACCGTCTGCTTGCTCTTAGTTTGGCTGGTGATATGAAGTCAATAGGAAAAACTTTGCTCGTACTGAACGCGGCGCTTTTGAGAAGAAGTGAACAAGGCTGACATATTATTTCCCTGTTTGCCATCACTGGATGTTTGCATGAATCATGAAGTTCACACAGATCATTAAAAAATAAACAGTCTCACAGACCATTTACACACATGCACACATATAGCTGTAGCTGAACACACAAAGTAGCCTATATTAATATTTTTATTGTATGTGGCTGCATGCAGTATCTGACACTTTCTCTCTGCAGTTCATGAAAATAATATTATAAATATTATTGAGATATACTGTATATAGACTTTGAATACAGTAGATTAGCAACTTCTGATCAATCCATATCAATTTCAGACTTAAAATAATGTACAGTTTTAAGCCTCACCCATTTCTGCACTCACTTCCGGTTTAGGCCCCGCCCACTCCGAATACAGATACAGATACAGATAATGTAGATGGTTAAACAGATACGAATACAGATACAGATAGTGGTGTACTCGCTCATCCCTAATGCAGAGTGAAAACCCTTCGCTTCACACTCCCCTTTCAGATGTATAGGAGAATCCTTAGTGGCCTCTCCAGAGCCATTGGTTGATCTGGCCATTCTGGGCTACTGGTGGTGCAACATGGTGGACTCCATGGAAGAGAACCCCCTCCCTTTGTAGATGCAAAGGGCTCTTATTTTCAGGCAATTATATATAATGATGGGTATTATATTCCATGTATGCCAATGGATCCCCTTAAATAATCCACACTGGACCTTTAGAGAGAAATGCCACTCAGCTCCAGTTCTCAAATATGTATGCCGTTCCTCGGCCTTAGAACAACTCTATTACTATTTTAGCAACAAGACACTCGGGGGTTACCCTTCCAACCGCCGAAACCACCTTCCAGTCCCACATGAGACTTCACCATACATCAGCAGCAGCAGAGGCTCGGAGCCAACCATCATCAAACAACCAAATCCCCACCAGCAAAAACACAGCGACTATGTCCCAAATTCAAAATGCATATATTTGAGCCTGGCTATTAGTGAAGTCAATAAAAATGTGAATATTATTTATTGCATTTATATAGATGTTGAGAACAACACATTCTGATGAGACTCAATGTAAATGTTCATTGATACATCATGTTGTATTTGCATCCATTACTTAATGTCTTATCCTTGAGTGACGTTCAATTCCAGCATCTTTTAGGAAAACATCTGCATTATTTTTACCCAAAGAGCAAGATGAGGTAGATGCACTTTTTCAGCTCTAAACAGTGCTTGTAGCTCTGTGACTACTCATTCAGGCTGTGTTTGGCCCCAACAACCTCTACCATTTGGACAGTTAGGGCTTGAATGCACTTGTTGCTGGGGACACACTGATACCACTTTTTTTCAAACAAACTACAAGTACTTTTTGGGTACTTGCCAATACTGCATACCAATACAAGTAAGTATTAATACCATTATAGTTCTAACAATGACTTTGAAAATATGCTTTATTTGCATTTTATGCACATATTATTTTATACATGACACATGCAGTGGACTTCAGTCCCACACAACATATGCCTGTAGCAGAACAACTGAAATGATGTTATCATATGTTCGAAACTGCTTTGCTTGTAGAACGACTCTCTGGGGGATAAAATCCTCATCACTCCACTGCGCAGTTAAACTGATGTGAGACCTTGGGCTGACACTGCTAGTCCAAATATCAGCGGTGAAGCTGAAGGCTGAAATGTCCTGCAACAGGCTGCTGATGTGCTTTTTCACAGAGTCATGCAGCTTCAGTAATAGGGTTTGTGTGATGCGATGACGGCCGAGAATCTCATAGCTCGGCTCCAGTACACCGAGAAGATGATGAAATCCTGTATTATCCGCAACTGACAACAGCTGGTCATCAAGAGCAATGTACTGAGCAAGAGCCTCTGTTTTTTTTTTTTTTTTACCGCCCATGGGTTGTCTCAGGCCTGTCTCTGCTTTACTTTTGTCACAATCGCTTTTCCTAAAATATCTGAAAAGTGCTGACGGTGCTCCTCCTCCGCCTACCTGTTCAAATGAGAAGTTCATGTCAATGGCCATAAAGTGGTATCAGGTCCCTTAGCATTGGAGTATCAGATTACAATTCTGAGTACCTGATACCTGATAACGGGATGAGTATCTGGACATTGATCGAAGCAAATGATGGCAACACATAAGAGCATATCAACGTCTTTATCAATCAGCTGCTCTCACTGGGTTGTGTAGTTAATAGGACACTGCTTAGGGAGATTTTAGTGAGCTAATCAAACTTACACCAAAAGATGGAGATGGTGACAGTGGTCTTTTCATGGAAGAACACTGCCAGACTTGTCTTTTAACCAAAAATGACAGATGACAAAACAGTCATTTGAATCATTTTTGTAATGGTAACACAGACAGGCTGAACTGAAAAATGAACTGAAGAAACCCTTTTATGTTTGTCACATAAAGCAATGTTGTGTGACTCACAGATGCAAAACACTGAAACTTCTTGCAAATGTTGGTAAAATACCTCCAGGAAGATCTTGGAAAAACAGAGCAGTAGTCATAGATGAGAATGATTTCCTCTATACTGTCTGTATTCTATACAATTTGTATGTCGTATGGGATCGAGGCGCAGACAATGTAGAAGCTGCCCACCCACCTCAAACACCCACTGCAGCATGATGGAACAGGAGCGGGTTAATTTAATAACAAGTACGTATTATTTTTTCATGAATAATAATAAAATACAAACAGTGCATTAATGTCATTTTTTTCAACAACAAGCACCGACTTTGAGAACAGCCCACGGTGTGTTTGACAAGGTCAGTTTCATTAAAGTTAATGTACTCCTGCTTGTTTCCATTCCCCTCTTTGTCACACTGCACCGCTGTGGTCCACAGTCAGACTCACCCCCCCTCAGCCTGACCTCCAGTTATAGCATGAATATACAAATCAACTGCTATGTGGTCTGAGTTGTGCATTTAGCAGGTGTTTTACAGCAGCTCCCTACATGACTCCAGCAGTCAGATTTGATAATGCTGAACATTTACGCCTGTCTCCCTCAGCCACGAACAAGAGGGGAGATTTGTCTCCTCCCTTTATCTGTAATGTCACGTTAATGTACAGCCTCCTAGTGACTGAACTGGAAAAGATGGCGGGGCCCACTGTATGGGAGAACCCATGGGGATTTTCCGGGGATCATGGTACATTGTCATGACAGCTGGAGCCAAAAAAGACCAGCTTCAGCTAACGGTGCCAATCCTGAGGTTTTTGAATCGTGTCTCCTGAAGGCTGGGAGGAAATTCACATTTGGTTCACTTGGGATTGGAGGCCATCTGGGTTTTCCTGAATTTAATTCTGCCAACTTTGCGCACACGTACACACACACATGGAATAAAACGCAAGGGCGATACAAAAGAGGGCCGAATTCAGAAGTGCTGCACAAATTCAATGCACACACAAGGCTTCTATGTCAGGTTCAGATTATTATGTCGTGTGGCTGCAGGTACAAAGTGACCTTCTGGCTGACGATGAGAGGGAAAGAAACAGAGCAACTGACAGAGGAAAAGAAAACAGGAGAGAGAGAGGGATTCCATTTAAAGCTAAAGGGCAGGATATCATCACCACACACAAGCAAATGTTCAACAAGGGGTAGACAGAATACCAGAATATCAGTTCTCTTGCATGAGGGTTTTGGTGATAGGGCTGGATGGTACCTGTATATAAACTGTCCCGTGTACCATACCTTAATAGTAACAAACACACACATGATGCATCAGTGTATAGTGTTTCCTTGCTTATGTCTGCTTTGCTTGTCCTAATTACAGTCTGTCCTGGGGCCTCTAAATTGGACTTCATCCTGTCTGGGCTTCTGGTTAGGTATCATTGATTATTGTAGCTGTTCCTCTGCTAGTTTAGGATTCTGGCAAAGAGAGGTTTCAAGCTTTTCCTTTGCCTTCATTCCACAGCGGCCAGTGTAGAAGTGATGGAAATAGTGGACTAATTGTGAGCTAGAGAGCTAGCTGTAACAGTTTGTTTGGCATCAATCAAAACAGGTGAAATGAGGTATACAGCATTTGTTTTCATTTAGATTTTCTTACTCAAAGAAAAGAGATGTTCAGGCTGCCTGATATTATTATAATACAGGATATTTACCCTCACTAATGGACATGCTACTCGGTTGGGGCACTATCAAATACATGGCATATGTTCCTGAAATTTAGGTCCATGTTTCATCGAAAAATGTTTCACATATTTACAGAAAAATTGGCATCATTGACATCACGGCAACGTGCAACTGCCATGTTGTTGGCATCAATGAAATTAATTGTTTGGAGGCATATGATTCCAATGGATCTGACAATTTGGAACCGGTTCTCAAAAGTTTCTAGTAAATGGTGTGATTCCATTGAAATGAACAATTTGGGAATATTCTGCGATACATTCTGAGAAAATGTCGATGCATAGAGATTTTATTGTTTCTACTGAGGTAGCCATCCATTTAACATAAGCAATTGTATTAGGCTATTGTAAGCAATACTGCTAATTAATGAGCAGGTCTGTGTTACTTTGACTCACTGATGTTTTAGGAAATTACTTCTTTAAGTAGAACAGGCATTCTTATTCTGTGATTTTACCTAGAAACAAATTCTCATTAAATCTAATTTACAAAAAATCCACTATATAGTCATACATAATAAAATTTAAAAGACATGTACCATCAGAGATTTTATCCTTGTTACTCGCCCTGTCATGCACAACATAGCACCAAGAACAAATAGATCACCTTCAGCACTGATGCATTCTGTCTTCCTCTATCATCTTTTCCTTACTTGTATGTCCTATTTTTTTCCATTCCTTCAATATTCTCTCCTAAATGCACATACATATCAGCCAATTACATCGTACACAGATTGACAGCGAACATACTTACATAATTACATACACAGAAAAAAAAATCTAACGTAGGTGTATGCACAGCATACTGGAGCATTTTCTAACTGTGGTATAGCCAAGTGCTGCAGGACGTTTAGCTTGGCATGCTAAACATAAGTGAACTCTAAGGACACACACACACACACACACACACACACACACACACACACACACACACACACACAATAAGAACTGCTATGTTTACAGTACTGATGAGCCTGAAGACATTGCTGTTAACATGACATGAACATATGACACATTTATCACACACACTAAATACACAAGCACAGCTGCCAGGAACATGCTTAAAAATACTAAACCCACATATGTCAGATCACATGTTATTTGATCAAACGGCATCCTCAAGTATTTCCTGAAGTGCATTTAGTGGACTGCGGCCAGAGACGTTCGTACACATACATGCACTGAAGGTCACATAGGAGCAGGCACGCATGCATGTTCACACAATTAAGCGTGGATATGAGGCCATTCATACACACACACACACACACACACACACACATACACACACACACACTCACAGAGGTTAAGCGCTGACTGTAATGAGATGAGTAATTAGTTGTGTCAGATAGCTTGTCTGCCAGAAGGAGAGGAGAGGGGAGGAGTGTGTGCCAAGACTGCACACCTCCTCCTCCTCCTCCTCTTCCTCTTTTCCTTCCTTTTTCTCTTCTTACTCCTTTAGTATCTTTCGCTGCTTTGGCTAAAGGAGGGGAGAAGAGTGGAACATTGTTTCCCCCGAGGGCAACAGAGCAGAGAGGAGCTTCTGCCAGGATATCACGCCTCCTCTCCATTCTGGCCTCCTCTCTCTGAGGTTACATCTGAGGGAGAGGAGCATATGGCCGATCGCCTCCTCATCTGGATCCAGAAGAGACAGACGAGGAGAGAGAAAGATGAAGCGGCTCAGTGCGCATTTGATGGACGGCGGCGTACATGAGGCGGCCGTGTCCAAACTCTTCTGAGTTAACGTCACGCGCAGGTTCAAGGTCGAGCCAGATGGAAAATATCCACAATTTGATGTTATGGTAAAAGTCACATTCAAGTGGGCAATAGTTGGGTAATCGCAAGAGAGAGTGCTGCAAAGCCAGCAAGATAATGACATCTGTAGCCTTCCATGGCTGCTTCTTTGTCACTCCTTTTTCTGTGAGGCCACTAGCAGCTGCAATAAACTTCTCATATTGCCTCAATTACCTTTAAAAGCAATATTTACTGTGTGTGGGTTTTCAGTGTTGCTGTGGCTGTCAAATCGTCTTTTCAGCCCCTGCAAGATGTCACAAAGGTTTTTTTTTTCCTTTTTTGTTGATTGTGGCCCAAAATGACTGAATTTACATCAGCATTTCCCAAAAAAACAAACCAAGAGTTTGCACTTCCGCTTGCAGTGGAACTTTACTTTCAGTTCAAGCTGCACTAATCAATATGGGTCAAATAAGCAATGCAATGCGAAAGATGTCTTGTAATTATGAATCCACAGATACAGTAATTATTACCAGACTCTGCAGTCTAGATAAGTCCTTAGCTTCTTGCTTTGGTTTTTGCAAAACTAAAATTTACTGTTTAGGTTCACTCTCACAGCTCTCATCAAGCTGCCATTTATAGCAAAATTATAGCTATGATAAACCCACAGCCCAGCACCAAGCAGCAGACAAAGTTGGTGACCAGCTGGACCAAACTAGAGCTTAAAGGAGAGCGTCGATTGGACTCACTATATATTAGCCAGATGGCCAGAAACACAACTTCAAATGAATGCTAATGTTTTCTTGTCATGCTTGAATTTATCTATAAGCTAATCTTAGTTGTTCCAACAATAACATGTAGGACTGACAACAAACTAAATGATTAGTGTAGGTGTAATAGATTAGAAATGTTTTAGTTTTGAACTAGAGAAGCTATGTTAGAGCAAGGTAGCCTGAGGGCAAGTCCTTTCCAACATGGTCCAACATTTTGTTTGCTTGTTTGTTTAAACTAAGCTTTGAAAGAATTTCACTCGATTTATGCAGAAAACTGCAGCGATCAGTTGAACTTGGTAAACAATCTTCCAGTTTATCCATTTTTGGAAGAAAGATGTGAGAATTTGAAAGAGCTGCAAAGCATCACAGCCATTGCTGGGATTGACTGAATTACCATAAGTAATTGTGAATGAAAAAAATCACAAATTCCTGGAGGACTGCCTTCAGAGTCAAAGTGTTTACTCAGAGCAGTTCGGCAGAAGATGAGATGCCCACTCTTTCACCTCGTCGTCTTTTCCTCTTAGGCTCCTGTTTTCTTCTCAGTGAGATGTCGGCGTCAGATACATATTCAGTGTCTGTGATGTCTATGTCAGATACATATTCCATCAACTTTTCATTTCTTACGCTGCTTGCAGCTACAGGTTGTGAACATTAATTAGGCTTCCTCCCCAAAACTGTAGTGATTCCGCCTTCTCAGCCAGCAAAAGATGATTGTAGCTGACTTACATATTTCAAAAGTTAAACCGACAGTGAATATATTCAGTAAAGAAGCCAGAATGATTTGGACACATTAGGTTGATCTAATACTGGTTTCAAATTCAATAAGACACCGTAGAGCCTCAAACTTAATCTCATGAAATTATAAAAAGGTAGTTAAACTCAAGTGGGAGAGTTGGCTCATGGCTCAAATAAACCACTTCTTTCTTTGCCTTTGTATCTTTGGAAAATAAGCATCATTACACGAGAAAATGTCACTTAATTTGTGAAAATTGTCAAAATCTCTCATCGATTTGCACTGGAAACACGCTTTCAGCAGATTCTTACAACTGACGAGTGTGACATTTACAACATTACACCTCAGCACCTCTCTAATAAAATGAACATTTTCTCTCAGCTCCACTCTCTCTTTTCCAAATGCATTCAGACCATTTTGATGTGCACCCTCCATTAATTTCTAATAGAATATTTAAGCTCACATTCTTCATCATGCTCATTTAGCAGGAAGAAGGTGGGAAAGGGTTGAGGTAAAATAAAGAGATGGAGGGGGGTGGCATGAGCGAAGCTGGGAGCGCTGGAGTCCAGTGGAGGGGAGGGAGGGAAAGGGGAGGAAGGAGGAACAAAAATGGGAAAGCAAAGAGTGTTTTGTATTTTTATCGTGTGCACTCTCCCTCTTGCCCCTTAAAATTTCCCCTACATGTATTTTTAATGCTGTAGATGGCAATAAAATGAACACGGAGGTTCAGCTGAGTTGATCTGGAGAAAGAAACATGGAATTGAAAGAAGGAAAGCAAGAAAGAAAGGGACAATATGGGAAAATGAGTCAAGCTGGGAGAGAGGAGTGGGAGGATGTGATGACAAAGAAATAACAACAGATTGAGAAAAAAATAGGACAGGAGGGATGGATAGAGGTGGAAAAGAAAAAAAAAGGGGGGACTTCTGTGCAGCCTGGTGTTGACAACTGCCTCGGCATGACAGGCCGGAGAGAAAGAGAAAATAAAGGGAGGTATGGGAGGGGAAAAGCATTAGGTGTTGTGTCAGCACAGCAAAAAGGACAGCGGGAAACAAAAAGTAAGGGAGAGGGAGAGATGAGGGTTAAAAATTAAATAGATGAAAGAGAGAAGGAAAGAGCAGTGACAGAGGGAAAGCCAAATGGAGAGAAATGTGTATTGATGGGAGAAGAGACAGAGAGAGATTTTTCTGTCAGAGTAATTAGCAGCTGCTGAGTTGGTCTGGAGTCCAACATGGCACGTGCTCACACACACGTGCACGCGCGCGCACACACACACACCATCTGCGGCAAGCACAGGCAGGCAAATGCCCACATTGTGCACAAAAACACACACACTCAGGGTCTCCCCTAGATGTTTTCCAGCTTCTCCGTCCCCGGCCTCTGCAGCGCACAAACCACCCCTGCTGACATAGACTTTTGAAAATGAGGCATTTTCGAGCACAGAGGTCACCACTGCACACAGCACTGACTCGCCTCTTGCTTGCAAGAATGAGAAAAGGCTGAAAATGTAATGAAAAAAAGAAGTGAAAATATCTCTGCCGCGAGGAGTAAGCACTGCAGAGAGACATGAGACGGAGATTGGGTTTATGATAAATACTGTATTTAGCAAAATAGGTGTGTGAAATACTGTAGAAGATGTCTAGTAAACCAGCCAATTATAGAAACAGCCATGACTTAGCTGTAAAAGTCACGGGTGATTTTTACAGTCAGGGCTGCGGCTTCTCTCGGACCAGAAGCCTTGCGGCGTGCCTGAAAGCTGCCTCTTGTTAAAAAGCAGATTCGTGTTCATGGAGATTCATGCAAAACACTGTGCTGTTGGCCATGGCCACATGGCCATTCTGATACATTCCCCACTCATTAGACGGTTTTTTGGGAGCTTGATAAGTCGAGGAGACCAGGGAAGCCTCTCTTAGAAAAGTAATTATTTTCTATTGAGGCCTTGTTGAAAATCTGAGTAATGTGTCTTTTACAGCACAGTACAACAGCCAGACAGTTTTAGTGCTACCTCTGGCTATTCATGATCCACCACTGCTCCATTCAGCGCAGTATTGTATTCCAATACAATCCCATTGACTAGGCAGCCCAGTTCAATTACTAAGAGGAGCGATGTGATAATCTGGGTAAAGAGAAATGGATTTTCCCTTAAAATGGTCAGTGCTCTGTGAGGGGTGCTGAGGGGACGGGCGGTGAAAGAGAGACAGAGGGACGGCAGCAGGCAGACAAGACAAAAAGGGAGAGAGAAAGAGATTGGAGAGTGAGAGAAAGACATACAAGGGCAGGGAGGCATGGATGGGACACATTTACACCCACGGCAGAGGGGAAAAAAAGGGGCAAATCGATGGCAATTGCTCAGCATTCAGCACAGCATCAATCACTTGATTGCTAGTCAGCCTGGATTACAGACTAGAGTTTACAATTACCTCACAACAGACCAGACTGGACACACACACATACACACACACAACCAATGAGTTTGCCAGCCAGTCAGCAGATTAGATTTTTTTTTGCTAATTTCAATCAGCAGATTTCATTATTTCCTTCCTAAAACCACTTTCTTTGTTGTCATTAGAATCTCCCATTCTCATCAAGCCACTCATCTAATCAGTCAGACATCAACATAGCCAGCCAGCCAGCCAGCCAGCGAGACACTGTGATTGACCTGGCAGCAAGCCAATCACAGTGTCATCCAGCCAGCCAATCAGTGAGCCACTGTCACTTTGTAAGCAAATACATTCACACATAATTGTCTCTGTGTTCCTATTCTGTGTGTTTTTGAGGTTATATTTGGCCGTTTGTCTTCATTGTATTTGTGCCTTTCAGATAAAGGGCAATTTTCTTACACTCAATATACAGTATTTTAAAACTTTTTAGCATCAACCTGCCCGGGGACAGCACGTGAAAATATGAAGTCGGACTAAATTTAGCACAGTGACATCACAGAATAGTGATGCTTGTGAACATTTACATAGTTTCCTTGTTAAATGAATAAATAAAAAGAGAGAGAGAGATTGTTGAATCCCTGCAGCGTGTGACTGTAAATGTGTGTATGAGTGTGCGTCAGTGTGGTCATGAGAAAGTGTACAGTCTGTGGCTTAAGTCTGTGTCTCAATGTGTGTGTGTGTCTGTGTGTGAGAGTGTGTGTGGCTGTGAAGGGACACAATATGGCACCATTAAGCCACTTCTAATAACATCACATTCAGCATGGAGCCTCTAAGATCACAGTGGTCTGTGTGCAGGCGTGTGTGTGTGTGTGTGTGTGTGTGTGTGTGTGTGTGNATCGAAAAAGGACCTTCATACATATAAGGGAGTGATCTCATCAAGCAGGAATTCATTTCAGATACAGCCCTCCATGATGGAGGTTTCTCCTAAATGATCCTACCATATCCTGTTTGCACTGATCGTACACGATCTGACCATTTGCTCTCCTACTTGTAAACATAATTCAGGCAGCAATTAAGTTTCCTAACATAACCTAATTGGAAAAACAAATTATTACTTTATATATACAGAATGTAATTTCTAAGAGACAGGACTGACCTGAATCCAATCAGGTGAATCGTCTTCAGCTGGCTTTTAAAATGTCTACATTGGCATTGTCTGTGAAGTTTTCCAAAAAGGCCTTCAGAATTTATGCAACACTGAGAAAGTCGGCTTGTCTATCGGCAGCCAAAAAGGGCCTTGTGATTCTGAGCATGTATATGGGTAATTGGAAAAGAACTGATGCATGCAGTTGTTTGCTAACTGGGGAAGCAAAATCTGACCCCAGGTTGTCATTTTAGACATATTTGATTGAGATTCTGATCCATCCACCTGTGAATCTCCACAATACAAATAGGATAGGAGGGATCAAACACAGTCTACCTCTGAACCAGGCTCTTGACATCCCTCTGGCTCAGTTTACACCTGGTTCTAACATGTGTGCTGTATCTGGATATATTATCCTCATAATGACATCTGATTCATTTACACTTGGTATTCAATTGCTTTCTCATTCTCTCAATGTTGCCGACAATGTAATCAGATCTCAATATACAAATTAGTTAGGCAGGAATGGTGGACTTGTCAATAGAATGGCATGCTTCAGGTAAAGAGAACGGACTCCATTCATATCTGAATCACTTTTTGTGAGGACTTATAGCCACTGCTATGACCTGTAGAGTTTGCCAGACTTGCTTAAGCTAGCATGAAGATGTGGAGTGACCTTTTAACTTGCTCGCTGGATTTTTTCTGACGAGATAGGTCATGCCGTATGGATTGTATCTATACTTGAGTGAAATCTGATCACAATACAAGTCAGAACCTTCAAATCAGGTCTGGCTGATCTGAATGTATTCGAAAGCCATTGTGTTCTGCATTAATTTACACCTGACATTAACATGTGTTTTTCCTTATCCATGTAAAATATACAGATTAATCAAGGTTTCTGTAGTTTCAACATGTTAAATTTAACAAAAGACTTTTAAAGACCTTTTTGAATTTTGAATGGAATTTAAGACTGATTTCACATCCTAATGCCGTCTGAGTTGCTGGTACTGGACTTTGGTGATACTCCTGATGTGAATATAGAACAATACTTGGTGCTGGCAGGCTTTTACTGGCAATGATTTACAGCAGCTTTATGTGTTTCTCTATCAGTTCTCATGTGACTCTAATGCCTTCATAGTTAAAGTTACTGAGCATTTTCTTGCACTCGGTGCAGCAGGCTATAAACATGTTATCTCATTGCACTTACCCAAATCAGATGAAGGTAATGTTAACAGCAAACATTGTAACGTATAACTAGAAGCAGATGTTTTTCTGATGAGTAAAGGTGTCACACTAGCCGACAAACCCCATCATGATACGCTGGCTTGGCGTGCGCCGATAAATCCTGACTGGGCTGTACAGTTAGGATTTGCGGATTTTGGTTCCCTGTTGGTTTTGATTTGTAGTTTTGTTTAAGCCTGATGAATAATTTTTCCCCAACATACATTTAAAAGCGAGACTGAAGTTAACGCAACTTCTTAAAAGTAACGTCAACCTCATAATCAAATCAATTTTTAAGATCTGTCAAAACTGTATCTAAAACATTTTAAGACCTTTTCAAGGATCCATGGAAACCCTGTATCCGATCTGTCAATTAGCGAGTGACAATTCTGTTTAAAGAAGTTTTCTGACTCACTGACATGTCAATGCAAAACTCAAATGATATTAGCAAGCAACAGTTGCAACTGGTTGATCCAAACAGGGTCCTTTCATTTTTTGAGGCATTTAGAAACAAGCACCTAGAGAAAAATAATCCCCCAAAAGACCCTGTTATTTCCTGATGATATAATTAAGAAAGCAACAAGAAAAACTCAATAATAACAGCAACATCATGTCATATGATAGAGACATAGGCAGAAGAAACGCATCAATTTGTGGTCGCAGTATGGAGACTTTACTAAGCGTGACGCCCCCATATGGAAACACCATATGTCCTCATCAATACCACATACTAATTCATAATACATACACATACAACAGCACGCATTAACACACACAAACATCAAGTCAGCAGACACACACACAAATGAGCAAACTCAGACTCACACACAGTTTAGTTGGTGTAATGACCCATTTGGCATTGAGCAGCATCTGTTTAGCAAATGAAGACTTGTAGTGGGGATGTTAGTAATTTTCTCCCTGACACAGTGAGCAAACAGGGGAGGCAGGATCCTCTTTAGCACTTACAACCAATGGCCTGTCCTGTTCCAGCACTGCATTGTCATTCTTCTCTCTCCTTCCCTATCTCTCCTGTCACTACCCACTGTACACGACCACACACACACACACACGCACACAAAAAACACTACCCTCCACTCAAACTTCTACAAAAAATAAGACTGCAAAAAGCACAATAAAAGTCTTAAAGTCACTGACAATAAAAAATGATTTTTCCACATTCTAGCAAAAAAGAAAAAAAAAACACATCTTCCCAAATTATCCTTTCAGTCATGTTGCTTTTTATATTTTCTCCTCCCTTCGTGCTCTTCTTCGGGGAGGATCAGGCGTTGACAGCCTGTACTTTCTGCTCTGTCATTATCAACCAGGAAGCAGTCTGAAGAGAATGATGGCAACCTCCCGCAGAGAGAAAAGGCTCCAGATTGAGCTTTCCCTATTCATCATTACAGAGTTAAAAACATAAAGAACATACAGTATTAGCAAAGGTAATCCATTGGTTAGGTTGTTGTCTAGGATTACATATATCCGCTGTCGAGTGCACTAAACATAAAAAGCAAGAGATATCATTGCACAACTGTGGCATTATTTTTTATTGTCATTAGCACTTTTGAAACCTCCTGTATCCTCTTGCTGGTGGCTGCTGTGACGCTCCAATTAACCCATAGGTATCAGTTAAGGTTCATAGGATTTCAGGATAATTAGACTTCCTCAACTCGGGAACATCATCCTTAACTCCAAACTGAGTCAAGTGTCAGTGAGATGACTTGGACCTTAATGTGCACTGATTTAGGGTCTGGTTATGTTAGAACATGACGCAGCAACCACCTTGTGAAAAGGTGCAAGAAGCCTGCTAACTTTGCCAGTTAGTTAGTGACCTGCTGTAGCTGGTGAGTTCACCATTAACACTTGAGGAACATGCTTAATGATCCAAGCTCACACAGTTTATTCAAGAGACACGTACAATGACTCATGGCTCATAACTGTCAGCAAACCATGGAGCTTTTGTGGAGTTTATACTCCAGCAAAAATGGGTTATATAAACATTGTTGGTGCAAAAATGATGATAGCTTCCTCTGTTTAGGACAATCTGGTTCTGCTTTCATGTGGATTTATTTTGCCCCCAGGAGCAGATTATGGTGGCTCTGAAAGTAGCTTTTGCAAAAGGTGTGATCCTGATTATGATTAAAGTGCCCTGTCAAACCACTTTAAAGTCACGTGTTTATAATTTTTCTGTGATTATAGTATCTATCATATGATTCTGATTTTGTAGGCAAATAAGACAAAAGCGGTGTGGTCTGTTTGTTGCCATCAGGTCATTCATCTCAGTGACCCCAGTTAGGCTGAGGGAAATGGAGATAATGGAGGTGTATTGCTGTCTGCCTTTTTTCATGGGAGCTACCAAAGTCAAAAACTGTCAAGCAGTCTCACATATGGGAGCGTGCATAAAGTATTGTCCCTTGCCATGTGGTAACAGGTTGAAAATTCTTGACAGGAATTAACTAATGCTCAGTGTAAAGTTTAAAAAGGTATTCACATTTTTGAAAGCAAGACAAATATGTAATTCTGAACTGAAAAACTGACATTACTGTGTCACCTCACTGAAAAGAATGAAAAAGTAAAAGAGCACAAGCCAGTTTATGATTCCTTGTCTGCAGTCTGTAGATGGATCTTCACTCAAGCGTGGGCTGCACTGTGGGTGAAGCCACACACAGGTCGGAGGTCAATGCCAAACCAAATGCACTTTTAATTGGCAGTGTTGTGTAAGCTGTCCTCTGACCCTCACACACAGACATGCAGACACCTCAAAGCAGACAAACAAAGAAGTTGTGAGCACACAGATGAATGTGTACCACATGCACACATGTGCAAAGAGAAACCTGCCAGAACTCTGAAACAAGGCTTGTGGTTGTGTGTGTCCATGGCCGTGGGTTGATGTGTGTGTCCAGCTTCAGGTACTAACTCTACGTGCTGGACCTTTAAACCAGATGTCACCTAAGGTCACACACTGGCAATAATGGGAAGGAGAAAGCAGGAATGAAAAATGGGAGGCCAGCCAAGAAAGCAAGGGATGGAAAAAAAGGAAGGGAAGAAAAATGAAAAAAAAAAAAGATCATGGCCAGGAAAGAGAGCACTGGAGGGGAAACAGCAATGGAATCAGACACAGGTAAAAGAAGTAAGAAGGAGAATGGGTCTAAATGGCAATAATATTCATCACCTGCACACACAAAGGTAGGAAACCTCATTCTCTCAAGTGTTCCTTTTTTTTCACTGTTTTCTTCACTGTTTCCTTCTTATCCAGGATATTCCACAGTTCTAAAATACTGTAGTTGTAAATCAAACCATTATGGTGTTAACTATTAAACAGGCAAGGACATAGAAATTATTTAGAACTTTGTTTGGAAAATTGCTATTTTCATTGTAATTTTCCAACACATTAGGGCTCAAATGATGCAGATTCATGATTATGCCTTGCTTCAAAATATTAATTTGGCATCCATTGTGCTACATGACTGATTTGGGGTACAGATGTGGGAAAAAAAGGTGAAATTAAATCTTTTCAAATCAGGTTTTATTGTCACACATAGAAGCATACATAGGGAAATGATTCCCTATGTTATGTGCCATAACAAATCTAACAAATAGATAACAGAAAAAAAAAAACTAGTCTAGTGACGTATGGCAGGTGGATGAATTATAAACTATGTATGCATGTAAAGTCACGGCTTCAGAACCAAAATGACCTGATGGAAGAAACTCTTCCTCATCCTCTCTGCTCTCCTCAGGCAGCAATAACAAAGTGTATTTACACATTTACATTTTATGTTTTCTGAGAATTATTTAAAGTGCTACTTGTATATCTTTCCTTCCAATGCAAATAGCTTGTTATCCTATTTTGCTGTGCTCCATCATGATAAGAGCCTGCGATGGTTCTGGCGGCACACTGCATAAAGTTCATCTTCGCTATCATTCTCTCTTGATTCCTTCCCTCTTGACCCCTGACCTCTTGACCCCTGATATGAGCCATTTGTAGGCCGAACTGATATTTGGACCCATCTCCTCCCTCAGTAACATGATGTTTAACAGTCATTTTTAATGGATTTACACATTTTTATTTTCTTACATGTGACATGAGATTTAAAAAAAAGTCAAATAGTAGTCAAAACAAAAATCTTATTTAGGGTAAGATCTTGTGATCTCAATATTAAAATGTCCCTCTGAAAACTGCAGATACTGTGTTCGTTGCTATAGTGAGAGCCGCTTGTTATCACACTGACATCAACATCTCTCTTTTCTCCTTTCTTTATCCCACTGTCATCTGCTCCCTCCGTCTCACTCCTTGTTCAATAGTCGTAAATCAACTTCCCAGCATGTTTCTCTGATAACATGAGACATTTATGAATAATAAACGGCTGCTGTCTCACTCCCTATTACTTATTGACATCCTCTGTCACATTAGAATAAATGAAGGGTATAAGAAGGACTGGCAGGCTGTCATCATGATCATATCATATTCTCCCTCTGTAAGTAGGTATTTGTTTTACTGACTTAAACGGGAGATCCAATTTGCCATATATGTGTTTCATGACCCACTGAACTGATTATGTCAACTTTCTAGTGCACATTTTGAAAGCTCCTTGTGGAGAAACTGAGCTGTCAGAGAAACAAATAGCGAAAGTAGAGAAAATATAGATGTCGCAATTGACAATTAATCAACAAGCAGCTGTCATGAAGCAGGAGAGAATATTATCTTTTTCTTGGACAAATTGTGCCATCGAAGAGCTGACCTACAAGCTGTTGGATTGGCTTATTTCTTAGGACATAAACTATGGAAGGACTGACATAATAATGTAATGTGTGTTGACTCTGATGCTGTTATAGTTCATCTCAAATCTGTGTATTGTTGATGTTATCCAGCTGTTTCTGTCTTGTTTTGGGTTTTTTGAAGGGCCAAAGTAGAGTTTTTTTCTCTATATTGAATGCCTTAGAGTTTCAGCAAAAGTTAAACAAGCCAAATGAAAGAGCTGTATCCACATAAATGGTGTTTCTACTGGCAGAGATGACATTTATCTTTGTATTGGTGACCTTTCCTAATCAGCATTATTGTGTTGCTATGAGTGTACACATGGCCATGACATGACAAACATGGCCACACGAAAAATCCTCATCATCTGAGTGTAAAACTGCCAGTCAACACAGTCCCCACCCACGAGAGTTCATTTAAATTTCAACATCAACAACATGAGCTCTCTGAGCAAAGCAGCAACACTCCAATCAACACTTGTCAGCTTGCCACACGTTGCTGAAAATGAACACTCTCAACTCTCTGCATGAAGACATCTTAACCTGCAGCAAAGGCTGACACCCATGGCTGTCTCATGTAAAGAGACAGACAGTGACGCTTCTACCATGATGATGCTGATGGTCACAAAGCTACGTTTTAACGATGTGATGATGTGTTTAAGGCAGCAATGAAGACATTGAAGATTAGAGTTGCACATGACAGATGCACTGTGGACAAACACTACAACTGCAACATATCACCAAGGGAACTATCGCTCGCACCATAAAGTTTGTGAAGCATGTTAGTGCAGTACTGACCTTGAAAAAAGTAGTCCCCTTACTAGTGTTTCCCAGAGCTTTCAACCGCATCTCACAGTCCTCCTGAGTGGATGAAGGGTGCTCAGTCGTCATATGAGCTACAGCATTTCTGCAAATGCAAACAAATGCAGCCTACAGCTTCATCTAGTCAAAACTCCCTTTGAAAGAAGAGCGATTATTATTCCTCCTGTCTGTGAGATAGATAGCTCTGTTGACATGACAACTGAGCAAACTCCATCTGCTGTGGAGTACCATGAGATGAGAGAGATTTTTTTTTTTTTTTTGTCAAGTTTTGTGATATTTTGGCCAAAATTTTGAACTCGAGCTGTTAACAAAATGCATAACCGGAGAAGGAAGCATGCTTTCACAATTTGTTTCACAAATTCTGGCTTCAGAAAATGAAGCAGGGTAAAAAGTAGGTTTCTTAAATAAACAAAGTTTGGACCTAGCTCCAGTTGACAGCCCTCTCTCAAAATTGAAACTTGGCACCAATGACAGGACTGCACAGAAGCAAACGTAAGCAATGTTTCATGGTCCTCAATGCTGCACATGATTTGTGCCACTGCCATTGAAAGTTTAAAGTGAGCAGTGATCAATAAAGAAATGTGTAGGAATCTATCGGAAGTTCTGCTGCAGAAGTACTAAACAGGTGTTATAATCAAGCCCAATAAAAGGCATGTATATCATCTAATCATCATAGCAATTACATGTATATAGAAATAATTTTGTTCACAGTGAGCTACATTTTGTCCCTCACAGCGTTGGTGGCTGGAGCAAATGCAGGTGTACTCTGGAGTCTGACATATTCCTGTGTGATTAGGTTCAGAGAACAAAATCACTCTGATTAAAGTTTGGGAAAGGGACTCAGTTTTACATGTTCTCAGTTAAATGTAAGCATCATAAAAATGCCAGCTCATGTTTCCATAATAAACCAAATCCACAATCTTTTAGTAAGACCAACTAAGTGCTGTGGGTGCCTACACATTGAAAACATCAAAAGGTTTGATCGTTCCTGAGACGCTACAAGTGCAAGGACGTTAACCTGCAAGACGCTGTAGGAGAACAAATGTACCACGTTTTCATTAAACTTCTCCGAGACATTCAGTGCGAACATTTAATGACATGTCAGGTCCATTAATTAACATTACACTAAAATCAGTGTAGCACTGCATTTCTTTCAAAAAGAAATACTTGCTGTTAGAAATGGTAGCATATAAATGTAATTTACAAGAGACGGTTGGATTGAACTTTTTGACAGATGACTGTTAATCCTTTACCAGATTTAGCACATGTATATTTCTTCAAATAGCAAACAGCTTCTAAAATCATTTGAATGGGAAAATGTTTGTTCCATTTGGACGGATGAAGACAAACGATATACTCTGATACTCTGTTCATATTACAAATTGATACTGTATATTTTTTAGAGGGTGCATCTAAAGAGGAAGAGCCATAAGTGGGTACTTTCTGACTGCACTGCAAACACACACAGCTCCTCTGACTTTTTAGGGAAAAGTAATGCATAAATCCTGCTCATAATCATTAATATTTTCACTCTTCAAGAGCCATCCTCTGCCACTTCTTTTGGCCAGGTGGAGTGAGAGCTGTGATTGGTTCTTCCACTCGAGTCATCATGCTGTTACTGTCCTGCTCGAACAAGCTTGAAAATGTCAAATAGGGAAAATTTCACTTTTTGACAAGAATAATGACTGTGCAACAGTGTAAAACCTATTAGGTAATCCATTTCCAAAGGACCCCCACCCCCCACCCCCCCGTAAGGGAACAGTGCCAACTCGTTTTTGCAGACTCAGTGAAATAAACAGGGAGAGAAGAAAATAGAACAACTGTTGTGTTTCACAAGGCCAAATCCCTGAGCATGAGTAGACTAGATGAGCTTCAGGACACGGGCTGACATTATGTTTCATTTCAATTACAATGCCTCCGTGAGGTCGACCGCCTTAGCAATATCCCCAGTGGGAAACACACTCATATATACACACACCAAAATAAACAACATCTTTCACTTAACTTCTAACCATAGTTCACTGACATGATTTAATTCCCTATACATTGAATTTAGACAACTCTTAACCTTAAAAAGCATAAGCGTAAAGGAATTTCCTGGGGGGGTTTTCATATGAGGAGAAAACACACACACACACAGTTAATTTCCCTGATATTCCCTCTGCATTCCCTTTTAAAACCTGCTCTATTGATACTACAGAGTTCCACTGGGATCCCTATAAAATAATGTGATATATTGAACATACAAACACTGCAATGAGAGAACGTGTTCATCACACACTCTTACAACCACACAAATGAAAATGGCACATTTTTGTACACGCACATACATGGCAGTGTTTACCGTGCAAACACACCCTCTCTCACACACACACATGTATACTCTCACACAGAGAGACTCGCACAATGAAATACAGTGTAGTGCAATATTTGTGCTGTACACACACACACACGCGCGCACACACACACAGTTGCATGGGGAAGGAACCTATTTAAATGCTAAGTAAGCGGTCTCTCCCATTTGGGGCGATGTGATTATACAGCCGATCTCATAAGCAATGCTTCACAACTGGATTTGCACATGTAGAACTTAATTACAAGCGGCCTCGCTTCTCTCTCTGTGTCGTATTCATGGGAGTATATCTATTGAGAGAGGTGGGATTGAAGCTATTACCTCGAGTCTCCCTATGTGTGTGTGTGTGCGTGTGTGTGTTTGTAAAGCCAATCTATCAGCTGTTTAGCCAAGATTAATGTTTACATAAACAGGTTTGGGCTCAGTTGCCAGATTCTCTGTCTAAACTCTCTCTCTCTCTCTCGCTCGCTCTCTCTCATCATTATTCCCCCTCTTTCCTTCCTGGGGCTTTGTTTGAATGTGTGTTCCACTCATATACACACTGCAACACGTTTAGATGATCAAAATAATGTAAGCACAAGTGAGTAGACACCTTATGTAAATGAAGACGAAGAAAATGTGATTACTGAACAAACACTTTCCATCATGGCGGTTTCCATCCCCAAGAAACCATCATGGTCACTGATGGGCACTGAGAACCCAATTCTTACTGAGGAATGTCAATGTGGACGATTCAGCTGCAGTGCATATTAACGGACTGAGTGGAATGCCAATTTTTTCCGCACCTGTTTTTTTGCAGGCATTTGACTGCTAGATGGTTTTTCAATCCATGTTTACTCACCACAAACGGCCAATGTAGTGACTCTATAGACAGTTAGCAAAGTACTGTTGGGGATCAACTTAATGGGCAGTTTGGCTATCGATAATTGATAATTATCAGAAATAGTTATTAATTATATTAAATAATAAGATTTGACATACATTAGATCACCTTGGGGCACAGGGCACCGTTATGTTGGGAAAATGATAGCCACTTCGTTGTTACAGTTCACACAGTTACAGTTCAAACTCACATGTTTTCAAGTTTTAATATGACTTCTTATGCAATTGCTCTGCCCCTTAAATTGGCTTTGCATTCAATCTGACTGTACCTTGAGATCTAATAGGACAACACTGCATGCATGTGTAGTGTTCTGGAGGTCCACCATCAATGTAGCCTGTCTGCTTCCCTGGCTCAACAAGTTCACCTCAAGTCAAGGTAACACTCATTATCAGACAAAACAGCTCTGAAGATATTGACTTTATAGGCAGCACCACCAGCTTCTGTTTAAACACCGCTATACGTTTCCTATTCCTAATCCTGCAGATTCTCCCTGAAAAAAAAACACCAAGCTTATTTTCCCAAACAGACTGTTACACCATATTTAATGAATAATGCAGGAGAGGTGCCTGCTTAAGAGCACTGCTCCTCTTGTCTTACACGGCTTGTTTACATGTCTCTGGTACTATGAATGTTGTTTTTTAAAGTTAGTTATTTCTGGTAACTTCTGAGAAGCCGTGGTGCAACAGAACTTCCAGACATTTATGGTTATTATTTCTGCCATCAAGGAAAAACTTACTTAAAACTAATTCAGTCACTTATATAAAATTTATTTCTTTTATTTAAAGATGAAAAACATGGAAACCACTTGATATATAATGAAAGTATGTCTTAAACAACCTCCATGCATCTATTACGTATTCCTGCTTGTCGTTCACAGGGTCACAAATGCCTGAAGCCTTTCCCAGCATGTACTGGTTGAAATGACACAATTGGTTGCCAGTCCCAAATAATATTTTCTGTGTAGTCATAACCTGACATTGCCACTTCCTCCGTTGCACAATACTTGCTGTGAAGCAAAACCAATTAAAACACATCTACCTTTCTTGGTCAATCTGCTACCTTCAAAAGCCCTGACTGACCAGATGACTCCTGCAGGCGCCACGTAAAGCTGCATCAGTAATTCACACGTTACTGTTAATAGCCTACAATAACTATAATCAGACTGTGGCATTGATCTAGCATCACTCTCTTTTGTTTAAAAGACCATGTAATCACATTTTTCAGGGTCAGAGTCACACAGTGAGTTCTGCAACCTGCTGATCTCAGACGTATTATCCCTGAAACTCATAAACTGACAACCAGAGTACAGAGAGGACCTTCTGGCAAGAAAAGAGGCAATTTGAGCAAAAGTCTTGTAGCTTCATTCAGCCTGTGGCACCGTCAGAGTCACCGGAGTCGGTGCCAGTGTGGACTCTCTGGCCGAGGAGGAGGTGCAGCTCAGCATCATAATGTTCCAGCTGCAGTCAACACAATGGAGCTACGCAGATACACTTGTTTTCCAAATTGTGTTTTTGTCCACATCTGCAGCCTATAGCTTATCTTTAAATGAAGTCATGGTGGCTAAATAAGACCATTTTCACTATCATCAAATGAATCTATTCACTTTTTTCACATCATGTAAACAGTAACTTTCATAAATCCCTCTGATAGTGTGCAATCTGGTCCAATGAAACTAGAAACTACGTTGTCTCTCTCCTCTCCATTAATAAAGCTATGGCTGCTGTGTGGAGACGGAGATAAATGGAGAGAAAGAAGAAGGAGAGAGCAAGGGAGGGAAGGAAAGAGAGCCAGAGAGCAGGACACTCAGGGATAGAAGAAGCCTCCATTGTTGCTTACTTTCACAGGCGCGCACACACACACACACACACACACACACACACACACACACACTGTTTCTATTTTCTGTTGCGCTGAGGGGACTGAAACAGAAGAGTCCCCTGAGGACAAACAGGTTAACCTGTCATTTTATAGCCGACACACACTCACACACACACACACAGAAATACAATCAATAGGGTATGTGTAAGTGCGTCCTTCCTCTTCTAGAAATACACATATTTTGTGGTGCAGAACATAATTTCATCAATCTTAAATCCCAGTAGCTGAACCTGGGAGATGTCCTCTTGTTCGAAAAAAAATCCAATGATTATGTGCAACATCATTTGGAAAGTTGAATTTGTGGTTTGACACACAAGCGACTCTTTGGGCTCATACGTCAAACGAGCTCGATTTCTGAATAAGTAAATGTACTAACATTGGCACTTAACTGGCTGTGACTGTGTCATGCCTGTTGGCTTTAATTGCTCCACTGTTGATTTGAAGCCATTTAAACTGGCTGTGACATGTATAATCCCTGTTGATTTAAATTTAGTTGTAGCTGTCTTTGATCAGAGCCGTGCCTTGGCACCTCTTAGTGAAGCAGCTAAGAAATCTGACAGGACGTACAACCTTGTGGAAGGTCTGCAAAGCAAACTGAGTGTTCAGCCCAGGAAATGTCTTCAGTTCTACAGAGAAACCAGTGTAACAATTAAACAGCTGCAGCAGCTGGATAATGTGGGACTGTACAGGAACCAGCCAACAATGCAGCGTTAAGAGCAATAATTAAAATTACTAAATACAAACTAAGCAGAGATCACAAGTGCAACCACTTCCAATCCAGCCCAACAGGACAGAAGCACCAAAACAAGACATTGTGAGCTTTGCACAGGTGTCACCGTGGCAATGCTAAAACTTGCATGCGTGCAAGAGTAGCACAAGTAAGAAAAGCCATGTAGTCAGCAAACTTCACAGTAATGTCAGTAACACTAACATTACTGTGAAGTTTGCTAACATTACTCAATAGCAGCTACGGGTCACACCAGACCAGTTTAGACTATAGAATAAATCATTTGAGTGTGTTTATTTAAGAAAGTGTTTTGTCATTTATGGAGTTTTCATTTGTAAAAGAAAGAATTACTTTTTCTTTTTTTCTTTCAAATGTTACATAGTCTTGCTTTAAAAAAAAGTTTGTCAGAGTTGTTGATGTGTCATATGTAGTACACTGGTGGTAAATTGAGTGAATCTATGACTGAAATTGTCCATCCTCTGGTGGATATCAATGCAGATCTACGATACATTGTATACAGTCCTGAGCCAAAGGTGCATTTGAAAGCACAGACGAGCACACAGACAAACAAAGTTTTGGACCAAGGCTACATTCATGGTAAATGGACTGTATTTATAAAGTGCTTTCACCCACAAAGCAAGCCAACATTCACCCTTTCACACACATTCAGACATGGTGGCTGATGCAGTGCCACCATCATCACCCATGAACACATGTTCACACACCAAAGGAACAATCATCGAAAGCAATATGGGGTTCAGTATCTTGCCCAAGGACACTTCAAACACAGACTGCAGGGACCAGGCATCAAATCATCAAGTTTCCGATTGGTGGACGGCCCCTCTTCCTCCTGAGTCAAAGCCACACTCATACGTTTTGGTATTTTCTACATTTATGTCTAACGTCCACACTATTCCAGTACAGAACCCCTGAAGTGGAGACATTTGGACCCAGTTTCATTTCGAAAACTCAGATTATGTTATAGTCTGGGAACACTGGAAAGAGACTTTTGGTAATGATGACACACACGCACACGTTTACTTCCTGATTGGGTCAAGACTTGCCCTTCCCTGATTCGTCAGGGCCCTATCACGTGACCATTCCCCAGAAGAAATCAAACCACAGGGGCCTGTATATACCCTTGTATCTATGCGCCTCGACTACCAGTGGTTAATTCAACAAAGATAATAATCACGTGTTGTTGACCTTGTTGTCTATGCGTTTTAGCATACCAATACTGGCTACATGTACAGGAGGCAAATACCAAATACTGGCAGGAGCAAGCCCAGTGTACATGGTGCTGTGATATGAGTGTCCAGGTTATTTCTGATACACTGTTAAAATGGTCACCTGGACAGGGATCGTTCTCTTTTTATAACTCATATTAGTGTGGATGTAGCATTAGACTTAACTTGGGACTTGTTGGTCGACTTGTGACTTACATATCTTGAGGCTTTGACTTAGGCCTTAACAGCCAAGACTCAATACCCACTTGTAAAACAATGACTTTGTCCTTTGATCCATACTGAAAACTGTGGGTGAAGTCTTTGGTTGAAATAAGAACTCACAGGCACATGATTGGCCACCCCAGTTCTAAATCAGGTTAATCTAAATGACACACAACAATTGACCAAACATTTTAAATTACATAACATTTAGATGAGTTTCTTACCTTCCAGACAGCCCATAGTGTTCAAATCCACTGGCAGACAAAATTGCTTGCGGTAATAATCCATAAAAGTGAAGGTTTCGTGTTTAATTTGAATGATCATCAGTCAGTTACCAGCAAGGACTCCTGTGAAAACTCTTCCTGTTGGTGCGTTCAGGGACACTCTGACATCTGAGACCTAGCTATCTTCTTCCTCTTAATCTTTTTTTGTGGTTGGTGAAAGCTGGTGCTTCACCACCAACAGCAGGTGTGGTATGTGAGAATATTATTTTTTCTTCTAAATATCTTTCAATTAATGATTTAAATGAATGACAGTTTGTGTAATATATATAGAAAGCATCATGTTCTACAGTCTTTTTCCTGAAGATACAAACATCCCATCTTCCTGTGTCACGTTTTTCTGTTTTAATAAATGAGTCCTGAAAGTTAAAGTGTTTTTGACTAGAAGCCTTTCTGATTACAAAATGGCTAAATACACATAATGATTTTCACAACTTCCATGTTTGCTGATTGTTCATCTTGTAGTATTGATTGTCTGGAAACTGAGCTCAATAAACTTTAGTCATCAGATGTCTGTGACTGCTCCATTGACTCACATTTGCATTACTCTAACACAATAGCACAGCTGATCTCAAGTGTTTACAAGCTGATTACAATAGCTACTGGAAAGGTGGGAAATCCCATGAAACTAAAAGTCTATTGCATCCTTTAGAAAAGATTCAAAGGAACATCTTAAATGTGAAAAGTAGAAAGTCCTTTTACAGTGACAGTGAGTTTAATGGGCTTTTTTATATATTATTCCATTTACAGGCAATGCAGTGAGCTGGGCTGTTACCTGCCAAACCACTTCTTTAAAAAATTTGTGGGTAACAAAGTAGTATCAGCAGATAAACGTGTCGAATCAGTTTTGCAGGACGCTGATCTTTGCCATATTATGGCTGCTGTTTTAGCAGGATGGGGCTGCACTGCTGCTGCTGTGTACACTATTGCTCTATTTGATCAGAATCCATAGGGATTGGCCTGTCAGACTATGTTAAATCAACTAAGGATAGGCTACGCACACTGGTAGATGTGCTGAAGGGTGAACTGGAGAGTCACAGTGGGGAGGAGGGATGAGGGGCAAGAGCATAAGAAAAAGGAAGGGACAAGGAACAGAGATGTACAGGGATTAAAGGGAAACAGATGCTCGCAGTTTATTGTACTTATTCTACCATGTGTTGTTATTCCATTTACACTCAGGTGCTACAGTGGTGTTTGGAATAACTACTGTAATCCCGAATATTTATGCCACTTATACTGTCAGAGTGAAATGCTTTCAAAAACAGGCTTTACGATAACTGATGCCTGTGGGATTAAGATGGAGGTTCTCTTCTGATCTATTCGAGAAATTCTGATCTGATTCAGAGTTTGAGTTGTTGACTCATTTTGTTCAGTTAAGTTAGATTGAGTTGTCGGTGCATTTAATTCAACATAATGCAATGTAATTAAACAGCAGCACACACCTCCCAAATGACCACAGAATTGAATCAATCACACTGAGCTGCTGAATACTGTAACGTGCATAGGAGTAATTGAAGGGCTCTTGTATTGGCTTGTATTTGATGTACAACCCCAGTACTAAAAAAGATGAGATGTGTATAAAACAAATAAAACAATGTGATAATTTGTTCATCCTTTTTGACATATACTCAATTGAAAACAGTACAAAGACAATATATTAATGTTTGACCTCATCAACTTCATTGATTTTTGTAAATATAAGCTTATTCTGAATTTGATGGCAGCAACATATTTCAAACAAGTTGGGACAGGAGCAACAAAAGACTGTGAAAGTGGAGTGATCCAAAAACACCTGTTTGGATCGTTCCACAGGCAAACAGGTTCATTGGTAACAGGTGATAGTATCATGATTGGGTATAAAAGGTTCATCCTGGAAAGACTGGAGAGAGGTTCAACACTTTGTCAAACACATGATTGTATAAAGGAGATTAATACATGGGCTCAGGAACGCTTTGTAGAAGTACAGTTTGTCTGCAAATGATTGCATTCTGTTGTTTGTTTGTTTTTTATGTTTTACACAGCGTCCCACATTCTTTGGAATCAGGGCTATAGTTACGGGTTCTTAATAAACTGGCAACTGGCAAAGCTACAGAAGAGTTTACATTCATGCTAGCAGCTCTGTGAGGCTGTAATGTAACACAATGGAACATTAAGCTAGATGCTAACTTCACCATGCTAACATGCTCAAAGTGACAATGCAAACATGCAGTTAATTAAGTGTAATGTTAACCATTTCACCATCATACTTTAGCCCAGATTGCAAAGTACAGCTGAGGAGGGATTGTCATTTGTTTCGTCATAAACCAAAGTGTTGGACAAACTGAAATTCTGAACAGATGGCACAAGATGAAAAGTTAAGGGATCAAAATAGTTGTCACAATGTACCAAATTTCATGGCAATCCATCCAGTAGTTATTGATGCACACAAAATCACATGTCAAGCTCATGGTGGCACTAGAGTCAGACCTTGACCAAAATCATTATCCCCTAGCAACCTTGCACATACATATCAAATCCATATGGTGGATGTAAATTTTATTGGATTAGTAAAAAATATCTGCTGGTGGTGCTAGGGGAAAGTTGGTAGACCACACAAGTTAATACAATTCATTGTACTTATGTTTCAGCTTGGACCAAAGTGGTGGAGCAACATTGCAATCCATAGAGCCACAGCACCAACGTGATTGTGGTGATGACCTTGTTTTGTCTGGAGAGGACAGCTGTTCTCTGTACAACTACCTCTGTAAAAAGACCTCAGGTTTATGAGTAAACTATAATTGAAGAAAGACAAAAAAAATGAGAGTGAGTAACACCCTTTAATATCTTCTGATTTTATCGCCCTGTGGGTCTATGTGCATGTGTGTATGCTCTGCTGAGTCCAGATTCGCTGAGCTGTGATGTGTTCCTCACAGGCACAGGACCGGCCCTGCTCCCATCACTACTGATGTGTATTAGCATTTGACGGGGGGCAGAATTCCCCCTGAATGCCCCACCCCTGCAATCCCACCAACACCATCCACGCCAGCCCACAAACACACGAACACACACCATCAGCAAGCATCGCATCAATTATTATAATTGATAAATTAGTGTGTTTTTTATGATGCAACAGCTCTGTTTAACCCCAGAAGACCTGTTTCCATTTGCACACAAGAGAAACATTACAAATTCATGAAGTGATGTAGATGCACACGCTCACACGCACTCACACACTTTCTAATTCCGCTCTAAGCCTATTTAACCACATCCCTATTGATGGAAGAAGGGGAATGATGTAATGTGTGTAAAGACGATCATATCATCCCAGTTGTTTAGAGTAAATGTCTTCAAGCTATGTCCTCTTTCGGTGTTTCTTGGAATCCCCTAAATATTTTGCCTGGGTTGTAAGATTATGTAATTTAAAACCCGGAAAATAAGCTTGCTGCTTGCTAAGGTTGCTAAATTCTTTTGCACAAAAAAAGCTTATACAGCACTGTGACAACAAAATCTCTATTGTACCGGTCGTACACTGTGATGGTCTCTTGCTGTTTCAGACAGAGAGGTTTAAAAGCAGGGCAGTGTTTATGTTCCTTCTGAACAAAAGAGCCGACAGGAGAGGAAATGCTTTGGTATTGCACCATTGCCAAGGTTTCTTCCACTGTTCCTACCCAGGAAGCAGAAGAAAAATGTAGTCTCACTCTGGGATCCAGTCTCATTAAAGCATATTGCCTCTTTTGTCAAGTGACAACACGCAAGAAAGAGGCCTGCGACCACAATGTCTTACACAAGGACAGCTAACTGTTGCAATCCAGACGCAGTGACTGGCAAAATGAGTGATGCTGCAAGGGACACTGGTGTCTACTTTTCAGGGAGGAGAAACCCTAAACTTTGTTGCTGGAGATACTATAAGTGTGTGTTAATACTGGAGCCTGAAGGGGAGAAAGCGTGTCGTCCCATTGGAGACAAGGTTGTAAGCAAACATCCATAACTAAAGAGCGATAGTCTACAGAACTTTGTACATTTGCATTGAGGTTAATTCGTCTGAGTCAGAGCTCACACACAAACACTTGAAGGTCATCATGTGGAGCACGCCAACCTTCAGCTGGATGATCTTCAAACCCTCATGTCAGCAGGCATCCACCCTGCTGACTATGAGCAAGACAGTGAATCACTGAATCCTTATCAGCTGCAGGGCTCTTATCTGAGCTGAGTCTGACCTCCACCGAGATGGGAGTTGACCTACAGGCACCATAACAGTTCCATAACAGTGTGCATTACCATGATTTGCAGCAATAGTAGTTTTGATATTAGCAGAGGGAGAGCATTGGAGCCCCATCCTGCATGTTTTAGTTTGGTTGACTACTTTTCAGTTTTTTGTCTTCTAGATCCTCCCACCCAACTGTTTCTCTATGACAATATTCACTTTCTCTACCAACAATCACCAAACAAACAGACTTTATTAATTTTGTACATTGTGAATGTTTCAACATTTTGAGAAATAAGTGGTAAAAATACAACTGTCATGTCATCAAGGGGAAACAGCCAGTCTGGCTCTGTACAAAGACCAAAGCTACCTACGAGCACCTCGTCATGCTATAGTTTGTTTGTTGTGGTTTTAGGGGCAACTGTGTCCTGAACGTTTTCTTGGTAAAGAGCAATTACATCCTGTCATCTCTGCTAGTTGCCTGGATACCTAACAGTTGCGACAGTGTAGTTGAGATGGGATTGTCATCAGATTTGCAGCTCATAAACCAAAGTGCTGAACAAATAGAAAATTTTGACCAGATTATGGCACAACTCATCCTGAGGAGACAAGGATTCACCAAGTGTTATTCCAATCCAATCAATAATTGTTGACACACTCAAAGGCACATGTCAAGTTCATGGTGGTAGAAGAGAAGAAGTAAGACCACCCAATTACTGTACAAACATAACAAATGTTGTAATGCACTCCGTAAGTGAAAAATATGATCTACTCTGTCATGATTCTATGCAGATTTTTACTTTTGGACAAATCAGACAAACTGTTGGTCTTTAAACTTTTATGCTCATAATTTTATGCTTGATCAAGTCACAACGTAGACTCTCACAGTGAATATGAAGAATTCCACCACTATTCTATTAAAGATTTAGTCAAACAAGATGGCCGTGTCCTGAGTATTGATGAAAAAGAGAAAATTGCCCTGTACAATTCTGCTTTAAACAAATGATCTCCTATCATAAAACAAACACATATAATGACAAGCTGACGTACTAAACACAACTTATAAATAAATACAACTTGACTCGCAGGGCCTTGCCACTTCTGTGTGCTTTCACTTTTTCAGATATTCAATATGCAATTAAACCCACCAAGCTGAACGTACTGTATTTCTGCCTCTTGCCAAAATGCCATTGAGCAAGTTCTTTCATGACACAAAAATAAAGAGCCTTTGATCATTTCAGCACGCATGGCATTAAATTATCCTGGAGTTTCACAAAAGTGCAAGGATTCCTCCATTGTATGACATCACTTTGATCAAAATTGCTCTTTGAAAGTTTGCAACACACAAGTCATAATTGTATCTCACATGCCAGGCGGCGTACGACTGATCAGAGGTTTCTATGTAAAACAGAGGACGTATAATCAGAGCCTCAGAGAACCACAGAGCTCCAAAGAAACTAGGTTAAAAGACGTGAAGAAAAGACAGCTGCATTTTCACTGGCAACCATATATTTAATGTTTTACAATGAATTTCAATAGACTTTGCCTTAATTATTATGGGCATGAAACACGTGTCATATGAATCAATGACAGCTGTCAATTTCAAAGGACAACCTAACAATAAATGTAAAACTGTGATCGCTCAAAATCCTCTTTTTTTGGAAATGGCAGCTGAGATAACAATCAAATCACAAGGTCCGTTTAATAGCTTGCTTGTCACTCATCTGTAAAGACTTGAATTGCACTTAACTGTATGAAAGGTAAAGTTTGATTGATTGAGTTGTTCTGGAGCTTTCAATCATATCACATGATCTTGATCACATCAAGTTTATCCAGCTGCCATAAAATTGTTTATTGTCAAATTAACATATTCCTGAGCCAAAAAAAAAGGAAATTTGAAGTTCGACAACTGAGTGCACTCCATCTACACAGCAGCATGGGGTGACCAAGAGCATGTAGGTGCGTGTAGGTTCAGTGTGTAATGCTTCAAGGATGCGAGAGGCAACACAGCAGTAAGCCACACTTTGGCCTAGAAGGTAATGATTCCTCACTGCTATTCAGGAAACAGTTTGAATTTGCTACTGAGGTTTTCATTTTTTCCGATGTTCAGTTAGAAGTCATAAACTAGACTACAGTAAGAATAATTGGTGCAAACAGGCTGAATCTACAATATTTCAAACCTACAGTCGTGCAGCTTATAGCTCTTCAATAGCACCCCCCCCCCCTCTCTATCTCTCCGCCCCTCTTCCTCTCTCGTTCATCCTGCTGTCCTCTCAGCCGGTCTTCCCCTCTCGTATATTTCCAGCTCCTCGTCATCCCTTCCACAATTTATGGATCTCTCTCGCCTCTCTGTTCTCTCCTGTCCTCGTGTCTCTAAATCTATCCTCCCTTCTTAATTCACTACATCTCCTCTCCTTCAACCCCTTTCCTTTCTCATCCCCCTTTTTTCCAGTTTTTACTTTTTTCCTCTGTGTTCCATCCTTCAAATGACTTTGACCTCCTCTTTATTCTTAATTCTTTTTGTCTCTCAGTTCTTCCATCCTCTGTGCTCTAATCGGTTCACTTCTCAAATCTGAGACAAGTAATCATTTAGAAAATCAAGAAAATATTGACAGTTCCTCTGAGCTGATTGTCACATGCGGCTTTTTTACCGATATACAGACGATCTCATGTGCAGGAGGGTTAACAACATTTGAGGAAACTGCTTCAACTTTTTAAATTTGTTTCACTTAATTTCAGTGGCTTAGCAGGGATTCGGTGTATCACAGGGGCACCGGGTGACAAAATGAATTAATTTTACCACGGAGCAATTATAATAGAGAGAACAGCGGTAACTCCCTCTGCACTACGCTCCTCCACCACTTCCTCTTCCCTCTTTTCTTTCTCCCTCTTTTTTTTCTCACTTGTTTTGGCATCATCTTCTCTGGTGATAGAAAGTAAGTAAGTAAATGTAGTCAAGTATTCTACTTTACTTAAAGAGTAACTGAACACCGCCTTTTATTTTTGATGATCTCCAGTGGTTTAACTTCCGGCTTTGCTGTAGTGATGTGGAAATGGACTCCAGGATCCACAGACATTGTTGTTGGGCGTGTTTACATGTGCAACACACCACCCCCAACTACACCCAACAGTAATGCTACCTAACTGTCTATATAGTCCTATCTCCACCTCAACTAGCTATAGCAGTAAAATGCATTGGATTGATGCATCAGTATAAACAATTTAATTATAAGGTGATGATTATTGATGATGACTGATCAACTGAAGTTCTCCTCAGAGAAAAAATCTCACACCAAAAGGATGAATAATCTATGTCTATTTTGTTTTCATGAGGGCGCCCTCTAGGTTTGCATTAATTGATCTGGTAATATTCCTATGATTCTTAATGAAGGACTTTTACATTCTTGAAATGTATCAGTACAGAGGTAAGCACCACTCTCTTGTCCTCTCTCTCTCTTTCTCTATTTCCTCTTATCCCTGCATGTCTGCTGTAAACAGTCTCCCCTCTCCATCCTGGTAATAGATGGCCGGTGTTGGTCAGTGTGACGGAGTCATTCTGCTGCCAGTCCATCTACCTCCTGGTCAGATCTATACGACACCGGCTTCACACTATAAATCAGCATGCACACACACAGACACACACACACACACACCAGCAGCCTCCGATAGGTGCTCGGTCTGCCTCCATTCTGACGATTGATGCGCACCTTGTTGCTAAACGGCCGAGATAATTAAACCCCATGCATCCCTCTCCTGTGTGTGTAGGTGAGTGAGCTTGTGTGTGTGTGTGTGTGTGTGAATGCCCTGCTGTTACATTGTAGCACACACGATTGGATGACACGCATCTACTCTGTCTTCCTCTCTCCTCTGCTCTCACACACATTACACTACAAACACACTTTCTGTCGTCGCTCTTGCATTCCTACGCACAAACGCACACACACACACACACACACAGAATCTCTCCCTTCTCTACACACGCTCACAGAGAGAAAAGAGGGAGAGAGAGTGTGGGAGGGAGGGAGAGAAAGCACCTGCTGGGCTGTAAAGCACTCAGACAAACAGCGTCTGTGTTTGGGAAGACTTGAACAAATGGGAAAATTATACAGTGGAACCAAAGCAGCACCCTTTCACCCAAAGGTGCATCACCCCACCCGACTGAAGGGAATTCTTGGAGCATATCCACTGGTTTTTTTCTTTTTTCTATTCAAGGAGCATATGTATCTAAGCTGGTACATATGCATATTGTACATAGACACAACTTGCAGAATTTTCCCTATTTAAGCTGTATGTTTTAATTACAGGGTTTAGATTTCATGTGAAGCACCATGTATGTCAAGGCACGGACGGATTACTGAACAGACCTAATGGGCACAGGCCTACAGGGTCGGGGCCCTTTGAGAAGAGCCTCTGTCTGAAGGGGCATATTTCTTATTGGAAAATCTGTCAAACAACTACAAAGATGTGAGACAAGCACAAAAAGACACAAAATATGTTTGAAAAAAAAGAAAGAAGCAAAATAACCCCAAAGACAAAAAATACAGACTCAAAACAAGCACAAGGAGATGCAAAATGACCACAAATACATGTGAGACAATTAAGAATAAAAAAAAATACAACTGGAAACATAACAACCCTGAAAAGAACAAAATGTGGCTGCGTCATCTGTAGTCTTGCTCCTTTTATGTAAAGGGGACTTGCATGTCTTGCATGTCTGTGGGGGGGGGGGCATCGCTCATAATAAGTCCATGTATAAGGGTCAAAACCTAAAAAGGAGGGATCATCACATAGAAAACACAGAGAAATGTAAACTTAACAAAAAAATCTATTTTCTGCAGTTTTAGCTGACCAGGCACTCTGGCTGAACGCTCCTGCTCTTCTCTAGAGGGACTGTCTTTCACCCATGATGCCCAGCTTTTAGCACACTCATGTTCTCTCATACGCACACATGCAACTTGATGAATGAATAATGAGCAGCGAGAGTGACCTTATGGTGAGTTCAAGGACCAAAATAGTTGAATCAAATACAAGTACAAGTTCAGGATCCAACCCTTATTTTTCTCCACACATATGGACACACGCGCATGCTATTAGCTTTCTCTCTCTCTCTCTCTCTCTCTCTCACACACACACACACACACACACACACACACACACACACACACGAGCTCGCTCTCTCTCGGTGTCTTTCTCACTCGTGCGTAAAAACGCTCTCCCACTCGGTCTCTCAACTCTCACTCACACCCACGAACCTAGCACACAGTCTCTCTCTCTTTCTCTCTCTCTCTCTCCCACACACACACACACACACACACACACACACACACACACACACACACACACAAACACACACACAAACACACACAAACACACACGCATAAACAGCCAATGAAGTAAACTCACCCCACATGCCTAACACCGGGAGTGTGATCTCCTCTTACCTGCTGTTCTGGAGAAACTAATCCTGAATCCAAGCCTCTCCGAATCTCGACCAGACGGAAAAATGTTGAAATGTGTTGAAATAATCCCACCTCTGGCTCCCTCCTGCAGCCAATGTCTCAGCTCTCCAAAGGATAGAAGAGGTGGTTTCTTCTCCTCCTCTCTGCCACACACACACACGCGCGCGCAAAAGAGCCTAAAACAGAAAAAGTCTCGCGGGTTGCAGAAAGAATAAAATCCCCTTCCTCTCCTCTGCTTCCTTCTCCAAGATGTTGGAAGGCAAAGTCTGCTCCAATTAGCCGCCGTTACGCATCCCCTCCTTCCCTCTCTCCTCTCTCCTCCTGTCTTTGAGGACGGGGCTGGGAGACAGACACGAGTCGGTGGACCTGAGAGCTCGGTCTGTCTCTGTCTCTGTCCGGGCACTGGTGTGGAAGAGTCGCTCTACTTTGCGCAGCCAAAAATAACTTCCAACCTCCAAACTGGAATCCCGCGAAGCCACTAGAATAATGATCCCTATTAAATTCTTATAATCATTTTTATACCGAGGCTGTTGTGGCAATTATCATTTTATAGTCACTCTTGTAGTACTTTATTGTACTTTCTACCTTGTAATAGTGCTACAGGAATATTTAGGAGTACTCAGTGTGAGTACTTAATATGTCATGCTTTATGAAATCTGTAACATTCATGTCATAATCCTAAAGGACTTGCTAGAATTTATAAGCTTTATTATTAGTTTACTATGATGTTTCTTGACGTTAAAATGAGAGAAATGGGCAAAAAAAAAGTCACAGTCGACCGACCTTGATCACGAGATAATAAATCACTTTGCTGGCTGGTGTCATCAATATATCGATGAACCAGTTAATCAATCCAAAGGTGCTGTTGGAGAAGCATCATCTTGTGTCACATCAGAGGAGCTGCAGTGCAGGTTCACTTCTAAATCCCCCACAAGTCCAAGTTTGTGACAGTCAGCCAATCAATCAGCTGATCGATAACAGTCCGATCAGTCCATATCCAGGCAGAAGTTGATCATATAAAACGCAAGGTTTCAGGGATTCTCCTCTTCTCTGCGCTTTCTTTTTAAAATTCTAATCCATCTGAGAAGACATGTTTGGAAACAGGAGAGCACGCGTTTTCTCCATCTCTCTCCTCCGTCTCAGCCTCTGCCTGTCTTCACTTTTCACACGTCCCCTCACAGGTCAGAGTGCTTCACCCTCCTTCTCTTGTCTGGATGATGGATTCTGTGCTAAAAAAAAAAATCACGCAAAAAAAGTCGACTTGGAATGACTTTCGGGAAGCCTCCTCGCAGCGCTGGAGAAGGAGAAGCGCGAGCTGCTTCTGTTGGGTTCTCCTCCAGACCGAGAGAGAGAGAGAGGAGGGGGAGAGGAGGAGGAGGAGGAGGAGGAGAGAGGAGCTGGACCTCCTCTCTGTCAGCCTCAGAACAGACAGAGCGATGGAGAGAGACAGAAGAAGAGGATCTGTGGAGTGAGAGTCCGACACCAGAAAGCAGAAAAGAGAAACCCCACTATTGGCTCGGTGGCCGAGAGAAGGAGAGAAAAAGATCAGATGAGCCTTGAGTCGTATCCCTCAGATACTTCAGCACCTGTCCGGGGAAGGACAGATAAGAGACATAAATTCTGCCATTTCTGGCGGAGGCTTTTATCCAAAGTGCCTTAAGAGAGTCCACAAGAGAGCGCAGAGCAGCCAGAGAGAGAGAGAGAGAGAGAGAGAGAGAGAGAGAGAGAGAGAGAGAGAGAGAGAGAGACTGAGGGAGAGAGAGAGGGAGAGAGAGAGGCTGAGAGAGACTGAGGGAGAGAGAGAGGTTGAGAGAGACTGGGGGAGAGAGAGAGGGAGTGAGAGAGACAGCGAGACTGAGAGAGAGAGAGAGAGAAAGAGAGAGAGAGAAACTGTGAGAGAGAGAGAGACTGGGGCAGAGAGAGGGGAGAGAGAGAGAGAGAGAGAGAGGCGCTGTGGACAAAAATAACAATAATAAAGAGAGAAATATTCTTCCTCCGTGCGTATTTTCCAGATGCCAGATAGTTTCCTGTTCTAGATAAAGAAGAAATGACTGCTGTTGGAGATAAGAGCCCAATAGAAATGAATGGGACAGGCTGCTTCATTCAGCGGCTCTCATCCCCCATGTGAAGGGAGCTGTCCCTTCAGCACCACGACACACACATACACACAGAGTGAGTGCGAGAGATGGTTCGATTATCTTCCTCTTTTATTGTAGTATCAAGTTTGAAAAGTCTCTATTTGTGTGTGTGAGAGAGAAGGCAAATGGTTTCAGCATTTTTTTTGCTTTCCTTAACCCCGTCACAAGTTTCCAGTCGCTCCTGTCCATCAAAATATGTGATGTAAAAGATATGAGAGAGAGAGAAGAGGGGTTACATAGAAAAGATAAGAGAGGAGATAGGTAACAGAGAGTGTGTGTGTAAAAGAGAGACAGAGAGAGTGTGTAAAAATATCCAAGTGTTGCTGTTGGGGTTTTTTGGTGTTTCAGGATGTTGTAAAGTGCCACTTTGTTGCCCCCTTTTGGCAGTGGAGAGAAATCATCTGGGGGATGGAAGAGAAGAGGGAAGGTAGAAGGGCAGAAGGCAAGAAAGGGAGAAAGAACGGAGAGGACAGTGAAAGAAAAAAAAATAAAAATCATTACAAGAGTAAATTAGTGTTGAATCTGTGAATAAACAAGATACAAACACATACTGGTATTTTATATCTTCTGAATATGGCAAAGATAGATAGATAGATAGATAGATAGATAGATAGATAGATAGATAGATAGATAGATAGATAGATAGATCTCATTTTTCAAGAGAATTGAACATATCACACTCTTGAATAACAGAAATGAGCTCTATTACTTCTTCCTTTCCTAAGTCGATGTATTCATACTCTCAAATGAACAAGTTCTCCAAATTAAACATCATAATAGTTTAAGTTACACAATTAGTTCATGCCCTCCAGAGCAACCTTCAGGACAACATAATATTTCAGTTCTTTTAGTTAGATATTAGTGTTGCACACATAAACACCTTGGTTAGGGTTAGGGAATGGATTGGGAAAAATACATCTGTCATCGGGGTAATAATCAGAACTACTCGGTTAAGGTAAGGGTCATGTTAAAGAAACCAACACCTACAGTCTCCTGCGTCAAAGTCTGACATCTTGTTGACCCATTCGTTCCTCTTTCGCCCTTTTCTCCCAATGGACAACAGTTATAATCACTGTGACGCCGAGAAGTCTTTGTCACTTCATCATAAACATATGTTGTTTTGAGGCATTGTGCTGAATGGACTGGTGCAGTCTCTCTACAATTATCTCTAATCACCAGTGGCTTTGTTGCCACACGTTGCAACAGACATAATCAGAAATCGAATGCTCACACATTTTCATGGGCAACTCGCTCAGATGATCTGAGTCACCAACCTTCGTGCGAGGAGCCACCACACGCAGATGGTATAAGGTCAACAGGACGCTGGCGTGGAGGTGAGTGCATGTCTGACAGGAAGGTGAGACATTCAAAAAACATGAGAGCACATATATGGAACTGTACATCCAGGCCTCATTAAAAATGTGCATTTGAGCAGTCTTGCAAACAGTACAGCTGTAGCTCTAGGAGGAAGTATAATGAGTATTCATTAGTGCATGGGTCCAGCATACCATAGAATAAGTCACACTGAAAAAATATGCATGAAATAAATTATGCACATCAGAGACCGTACTGTATATTTCCGAGGCTAAAATCTGCCAAAGTTTGCAAAGTCTGAGGTTACACAGGGTTGACAGTGTGTATCGTGAAAATATGCAGATTCAAATGTATTAAATATTAACAGACATTAAGACAGACAATGCAGTTAGGCGGTGAGGAGGTGCGTGTGGTGGGCCTTGTCAAAGCTGGTTATCTTGAATGATAGCTTGCGTGGAGGGGGGCTGTCGGCGCGGGCAGGCGATTTTGGGGCTGGCCGTCTCAAAATGGAGAGCTTTGGAACAGATGGTTAACTAGATGTATAGGGTCACTGGCAATCCTCCCTGCCCTTTTTCTCACCCTGGTGTCACGCCGTTCCTAGATGGAGGGCAGCAGACAGCCAATGAGCCACTCACCAGTGCGGAAAATATGCTGGACCTTATCCCTGCGAGAGGAGACAGTCTATCTAAACTGGAATGGGAGCTGTAGGGATGCTTATTAATAGCTTTCATGATGTCTAAAACTGGGCAAAGAGACATTTTGTGGCCATTCTTCTGTCAAGAAAAACAACCATCTTTTTACCCTAAAGGATTTTTTTTAAATAAAAATGCTGATTCTGTCATTACCTACTGACACACTTCATCTGAAACTTCTCCAAAAATAATAAAAATAATAAGCTGCTGGTGGCTCTGGATAAAAGTCAATGATTCATTTGGCTGAAAGCAAGCTGAACAACTGCTACTATTTGAAACAACGGGTCGAGCAGATGAACACAAACTTTTCACTTTAAGCTAAAACAGCCTCAGCGGGACATGTTCTCACCCCATTTAAGATTGTTGGTGAGGGTTTTCCTCTGGAATTGGAATGAATCAATTGGCCTGACAATCGAGCTCCCAGTCTCTCGGGGGAAGATGAGCAGACCTGTGGCTCCACACAGAAATCAGGCCTGAGTTTTGAGTGCTCAGCAGTTGGGCTGGCTGACAATTGCTGGCAGGTACCTGGGAGACTCTCGTTCTACAGTGATGATGGAGTCACTGCATTTTCAAACTGTGTCTTGGGTCTACTTTTGAATTGAGGTTTACATTTGTCTGTCTGCCTTTAGCATTAGAATGTTGGAGCCACCTCGGCCTTAATAACAGCCGTGAAGGACATTGGAGAATGATGGGAATAAACCTGGGAGTAAAAGAGGCTCCTCTGTATTTTGTATTTCCTTCGATGTTGGAAGGGGAATTCATTCCTCCCGCCGCCCTGAATGAAGACTGCAGAGTCGGATGTTTGGTTTTCATTTTTATTATCTGTCCTGATAGTGGGCATGGCATGCCATTTGCGTTTGCCTGAGGGGGGAAGCACACAGCAACAAAAATGATTGAAGCAAACTCCCAAAGTGAGCAAAATGGCTCGGAGAGAAAAAGCAACGTTTTCAGCATGAGAGAGCCGAGCTGCGATTCAACAGGCACGACTGAGCACCACTTGTTTTCACACTTTTTTTTTCTTATTAAAACATACATCCCCTCCCTTTTGTTTTGCTGCTGATTTCTGCATCACAGTCCGCCTGAATCAGCGTATGCTCCCGCAGCTCCGCTTGTGCCTCCAGCATCGTGGGGGAACCAATTTTCCTGGAAATAAAGTGCTGAAGTGAAGTCATTGTTAGTCCTGGTCAGCAGTTGTAATGAATTCATTTTGTTGCTTTGGGTGTGAACGCTGAGGAGTGTACTCGAGGAAGGGCAGCGTGGAAACTTTTGTGTCCTCCAGCAGTGATGTTTTCTTCTTCTCCTGGCTCTAATTATACAGGTCTGGGGGAAGGAATCCACACCTCATCAGCAGCTGTTGGTTAAAATGTCCAAGGGAGAGCTCAGAAGTGTGGATGAAAGCCAGGAGGCAGAGTGTCGGACAGTCATCAGAGGCAAATCCACATGGTGGAGATAACACATAATTCACAATGAACAAATGTGAACAGAAGTGGAGGGCGGCAGACGGGAAACAGGCTGGTTTGGATCAGTTAATGAGAGATTAGATTTAAGATTCTTTTGAGAACAAGTGTGATTATTTGTGTTTCCTATCTTAATGTAACCACATCAGTCCGACTAAAAAAAGTTTGTAACCCTGTACTTCTTCTTATGGATGTCCAGTACATTCCCTTTCTGGCTGAGAAACACACTCTGTTCTGTATGTAGCTGGAGCCAGCCGCTGCTCAGCTTAGCATAAAGACTTGAAACAGGAGGAAAGAGCCATATCTCATTTGTTTTATTCTAACAAAACAAGTTTCACAAGTTTTATGGGGAGTGGGTGGGGCTATTTCTTGAGTTTTGTCGTCAAGGGTTAGTCCCATATGAACCCACCCACAAAATCACAAACTTTTGTTTTTACACATTTCTTGTAAAATAAACAAACAAACATATATATAACATACAACCTAACCCATAAGAACCCATGGTGAACACTAGACTCCTTATACACTCCTTACACAGCTTTATGCTTGACCTTTACTCATGAGGTCCCTAAGTGACATATACTAACCATCCTGGTGTAGTGGTGGTGTCACATGACTTCGCCAAGAATGGTGGTGTGACCTGTAGCAAAAGTGAAGGGAGTAGGTCANGTGTGTGTGTGTGTGTGTGTGTGTGTGTGTGTGTGTGTGTGTGTGTGGACAGAGAGCGAGAGAGAGAGAGAGATGGTTGTCCAATTAAGGAGCTGAGAAACTGTTAGGAAGGGGCCACGACAAAGAAAGAGGTTTATGGTTAGAGGTAGAGAAAGAGCTGATGACAGAGCGGAAGAGAAAGGGTAGAGAAAGAAAGAGACAGACAGGTTAAGAAAGATACAGAACATGATGGTGACAGAAAGGAAACAGAGGTCAAAGGGTAAACAGACATTTGAAAGATGGCTTCTAATTGCTCTCTACAACAGTGGTTCATCCTCTCTCTCTCTCTCTCTCTCTCTCTCTCTCTCTCTCTCTCTCTCTCTCTCGCTCTCTTCTTACACACATGGACACACACACTTGTGCACACTAGTTTTGTGTGCACAAGAGCTACTGTTTTGATTCTAATGAGCAATTAGAGCTCCACCAAAATCTGGTCAGTATATGGTCACAGCTCATGGACATATGAACACACTTTGTCATGTTATCAGCGAGTTAGCTTGGACCTTGAAACTCTCTATTGGAGAATTATGACTAACTACCCTCCGACATGCCCTGGTTGTGTGCATGTATGTGTGCTCAGATGGCTGTGAGTGGTGTGTGTGTGTATGTGTGTGTGCACATGTATGTATGACTTAGGCCCCTTTCAGGGACACATTTAAGACTCAAGACCAGTTAATTGGGGGGAAAAAAACTGTGTTTCCATTTAGAAACCAGATGATTTTTGGGTCAGTGGTTAAGGTTGGGGCAAGGGTGAGGAAAGTAGTGTTTATGGTTTGGATAGGTCCCCAAAAATTTAATACAAGTATATGTAACTCCCCCAAAAGTGACATAAGAAAGCTTGTGGTGTGTGTGTGTGTGTGTGTGTGTGTGTGTGTCAACACCGATAGCCCAAGTTCAGAATACCAAGCATGAATGTTACAGTACATGTGGGCCACATGTTTCGTTCACACACAGAAATATAGTGAAAATGTCACAGACGCTGTCCATGGTCCTGATTATGTCTGTGCTCTGGGTTTGTGCTCCTCTTACTCCCTGTGCTCAGTGATTTAAACCCTGCCAGCTGTGTGTCCCTTGAGACAAGCTGCTACAGAAGACAACGGCTCCTATGTCACACTTAGGAAGAGTAACTGACTCACCGGTCGGCACTGATGGCAGCACCGACCCTTACACCCTGACTACCATAATGATTTGGTTGCTGTCTGTACAGTGTAGTCTCCTGCTTCTCCTGGGACTCACTGGGATCCCTGCACCAAGTCTTTCTGTCTCTCCCTGAAACATACAGGGAAGTCCAACATCTGCCGGACATTTTGTGACCTGTGAGACCTCACTTTTAACTCCCTGCCATCATGGTTCACAAATACACATGAAGGTTAAGGCTGATTTAAAGATGTCTTACTTCTCTGGGACACTCAAAGTTTGAGACAGCAAGTCTTTTCTACCCAGCCTACTAACATGACAAGAAAGTACAGGAACCCTTATTTATATTTGTTGCCACTGAAAATTTGTCCAGGTCGGATGTCAGCCCCTAGAAATCAAGACCATAATGGACATTCTGCAGATCACAGGTTACAATGTTCAGTCACAGTGCAGGAGGAAGTGTTCCCTTTATGTAGACTGGCAGAAAGTGAAGGTATGGAGTTTAACATTATGAATGGGTGGTGCATTTGATTTTCATGCAGGAGACCAGAGTTAGCGTCCTGACACAAACCTGCAATTAACGTTCACCTTTTTATTAACCACAGTCTCTCCTGAGCCTTGACCATGTGTTTTAAAGGCTCTAACATAATAACCATAATTTATTTGCCATAACTACAGTCTTTTTCTGATCTCACAGTAGAATCCATGGGCAGATGTTGTAGACAAAGGAACTGGAAGTCCAAAAACAGTTTTGCATTATTATCTAATGCTGATGATCTTGTCTGGTGTTAGAGTTGGGTATTGACTTTGGGTGATACTAGCAGTGGCATCATTTCTTTCATATAACCAGGACACTTTTTTATAACATAAAATATCAAATTCAATCCCACGTCCATCAGATGTTTTCTGTGCTACCTCATCCTGGTCTGTTTGATTGGCACTCTGTGTGTTCTGTTTATCACATCCTGGACATGTACAGAACCATATAGGGTGTGTGGACTGCCAGGGATTTAGACCAGAGAAGCGTTCCTCTCCACCTCTGCACTACATTCATCCAGAGGTTAATCTGAATCATGGCCGTGCCTCGGGAACATCATGGCAGCCATTCCCACAAGGGAGGATACTGCAATCTCTGTCCACTGCCCTAATCCCACTCAGACTGCTGAGAGTATGGTAGTAGCTGGACATGTGGAAGCTCTATATTTGACCACAGTGACCAGATTGTATTATATATTCTTTTGCTGATTACTGATTCTTCTTCTGTCCTGTCACGAGCAGCGGCACAGTCGAGTCAAGTGACTTTATTTTAGACAAATTATTGTAACAAAACATTGGAGTTTAATATAGGAGACGGCTGTTTGCTCTCCATCGCCACCTACCTGTCTTTCATTCTGGCCATGATGATCAAAGTCCCCTAACTTTAAAGAAGTAACTTTAAACCAAAACGGTTGGTTTCCTAAACCTTTTCAAAAGTGATGTGTAACAGTTTGGAAGGAGATGTGTCATTTATTATGGAAGATTATTATGTTTCAGCTCATCTCTGGACTGTTGTGCTCTAACTGTTGATGAAACAGCTGAGCTTACTCTGCCTTGTTGGTGACTGATTTTCAGTTTTAGTTTATAGTTTTCTGTATTCTGCTGTTGTATTTTTTTTTATTAAAGCTCTTGAGAGATTTCCTTTGCCTCTCTGTGCTTGGATTCTGGTTTCAAAAAACACACACATAGAGAGATAGATACAGCCTCCTGATCAAAGCAGGGCCATATGTCTGCAGCCTGATGATGAATATGAGAACTGACAGACGATTAGACAGCTGATTAGGTCTACGCTGAACGCTCTGTGTTTTTCTCTGTGTGTGTATCCGCATGTGTGCATGCGTAGGAAGGTGTGCGCACATACATCTGTGTGTGCTCCGAGTGAAATAAGTGAAGTCAGCTCTTGACTACAGCTGAATCTAGTCTCCCTCATTTAACCACTGGCCATCCTCATACTTGGGAATCTGTTCATCAGCAAAGTCAATTCCACTCAACTTTCAAAGACATTTTCATGTTGTTGTCAAAGATTTCCACGTGAAATCAATTAAACAAGACAACATAAAACATCAGCACATGACGTGGGTTCATTTTTGAGAGCCAACACTTTGACAGTGTGATTGTATGGCAGCTACCTTCCGCCTCTGCAGCGCTGCAGTCACGGAAACCTGCCATCGCTTCTGTGTTGTTTTGCAAAGGATTCAGAGTTGCATCAGTCCCTGCATATGAGAGAATGTGTATTTGCCTTTTTTTGTTCACCGTTCATTGAACACCGAGTGACAAATACACTGTACACAATCACTGGCAGCCTGTCACTATTCACATGCTTAGGTGGTTGCTAACACCGAAAGAAGCATAATCCCATAGGCATCCAGGAAGATAGCAAACCATTTCCCAAGCTTTCTCTTAGGGGAGGCCCACTGTATGCTGTCTTGTCCTCATATAGTTTTTCAGTATGTTTTGAAATAGCTACTACAGCACATAACACTCTCTAAAACCACAAGTTGCTGTTTTTATATTTCTGCATGTGTGCAATCTTTTCCTCATGTTTCCTCATTATTAGTTGTAATACCAGGAGGAATATACAACACCAGCAAAGCCTACAGTGCTTTTCCACATTGTATTTAAAAAGGCCACCCCTGTATTCTGTCCCTGTACCCTTTATTCTATAACAAGCACGATTATCCTTTACCTTGAAATGAAAACTTTTATTCTTTAAAGACTGGTAACATAATACATTAGCTGCTCTTGAAGTTTTTACACCATCTCTGCACACAGGTTCATGTGTTTTTCTTGACAAACGACAAACAGTATCCAAACACCCAAAGGTTGTTGGCTCCAACAGTAATATGGCTCCCCTTCCTCAACCTGGAACCATTGGGCAAAGCACTTAAACCACCAATCGTTAAACATGAACTGCTGCTCTGGAGGCAGCAATCAGAGGCTGTTCTGAGCGGCTCCCTGTGGACGTACACGATGTGTGGCTGCAGAAGAACAGTGTTCAGTTAACAGAGGACAGCTACAGAAATGCATTTGAAATGTATGCCTGTAAAATAGGGTTTGCACTGCTGAGACGCCAAATGAGCTGCAGTGTTTTGACTATAGTGATAGATTTACTCTTATACACGGCAAGGTTTGGAAACTGCCTTGTTTATGAAGCCTCCTGCCTCACTTAGGAAAAAGTGCTGCTTTTTATGATGTGGAAATTATAATATCTTGTGCAGTGTAGTTGATCACAGCGGTTTAATCAATCAGACTTGACAACACTGTTTTAGAAAAAGGAATTTGCGAGATTGCTTTTAAAGAAACAAAAATATATTGTCGCTATAAAGCCTTTTTAATGCAGTCTCAGTCTGTTTGCTGAAGCAGGTGATTACTGCTTAAATACACCAGATTGACCCACAGGGGACGATGCTAGAGTTTTTTGTAAGCTTGGCTGATTGCTTGAGATAACTTCAGCTCACTCCTGGTCCACTTTATAGTTACCGATTAAGCAGATGAATAAAGCTTTGAATTCCAAACACTGACATTTAAGCCCAGAAGGTCCTAATTCTTATCACCACTGCTGTTATAATTATAACAGTGCTATTACTATTCTGCTCATTTTACACTCATTACAGTCTCTATTTTCCATTTTGTAATTCTTGTCATTTTCACTTCATGTTCTCTCATAATATGCATGAAAACGTATATGATGGCCTGCGTGAACATGCAAACACATACACACATCATCCCGTCACCCTCGCTCAAATATAACAAGGATGTCTTGAGACAGCTACGTATACATTCTCCCCCCCAATAGATGAGATTGTTGCTGTGTATTAGACTTGGCAGTTATATTTACATCAGCATCCTGTTCCAAACCTTTTCCTCTTCCACTTCCTTGATTTTATCCTATAGAATAATAATTTCTCTGCTCTAAAATAGTCTGTGTACACTGCACCTGCCATGTATTACTTAGTGTGTATCAGTGGAAACACACACACACACACACACACACAGGAAGTGAGAAATTACATCTTGCTTCAGTATCTCCCACTTCAACTTGTATCCAATTTACCTTGTTTTCTATGTGCTTTTGCACTTGGCATGGGCACTGTACGATCTTGGCATGTGCTAGCGGGCATGTCACACCTCATACATACGTACTGTCTCTCTTCCAGCCCTCCTCTCTCTCTTTCCAGCGTGCTCTCTGCATGTTCCTGGCATGCACAGGCGGAGGCGTCACTTCTCATTTGCTTAGGGAGCATGATTGTGTGTGTGTGCACATGTGCTGCTTTTTTATGCGTGTGTGCATTTGTGCACATATATTGTGTTTTGTGCTAGGTATCAGGCATTTAGAGATCCTTTGAGAACATTGTGTTTTTTTCCCCCTTTTTTTTCTAGCCCAGTTTGTGCTCCTGGCCAAAACATGTGTATGAGAACATTGGGACATATGTTTGGCTCTAACACAGCAGAACAGACATTCATACTGCACTGAGCTCAGCTGTATCTCTGTCCTAAGCATTGTGTATCATATTTAAAGGGAGCAGACAAAGTAAGCAGTATAGTTCTTTATATTGGTGCATATAGAGCACAGTTGTACATATTGTATTTATTTAGAAACTGGTCCTTGTTGTTGATTGATAATGTCGTTAATGTTGTTGATTATTTTATAGTATGCAAGGTTTTAAGATACCAAATACTTGTAGTGTGATCAAAAAGCACATTTAAATAAAACCTTGACACAGACTTTTTGTGACAGAGCTTTTGGAATAGCAGTGTTGATCAATCAGTGTTTTTTTTTGGGTCCACCACTTTGTTCCAGGCTGAAAAATCAACTGATTATTGGATGGACTCCCATAAAATTTTGCACAAATATTCATGGTTTCCAGAAAATGAATCCTAATGTCTAAAACACAGAACTACCAAATGCTGTAGTGTTTCCAACTCCAGTAGGTCTGTCTCCTGCCTGCACACAGAACACTGTTCCAGCATACATTCATTAGCTGGCAGATGCCACACATGACGCACACGGCTCACCAGCCCATGTAAAACAAAGGGTCAAAGGTGCTCTCTTATTGGAGACAACCATTGACTCTGTCTCATTATCTATATTTGATCTGCACGTAAATGCTAAAGGTCTTGACATGCATGCTCATGCATCAAGCTTACAGTAACGGTGCAAGCTTGTCTCATTCATCAGCCAAAGGACCCCTTGTTTGAGTTTCCCTTTCTCTCCCTGCACCGGGGCAACAAAATGCAAATCTTTGTGACAGCTGCTGTAAAAAAAACAACAACAAAAAAAAAACATGTAAAGTGTTTGAATGAAGGGGTTACCATGTCATTTTTAATTTTCCAAATCTACTGCAGTTGTTTCAATGATATTAATGGCAATAATGCAGGAATCAGAATTTGCCTCCCATGTAACCTATCAACCAAGGGTGAAGCCTGTTCAGCTTTGGTGCAAGTGCTTAACATTCACTCGGGCTGGGGCCACTCCATTTAAACATAGTGCACTCATGTGCATTCATAATTCAGATAAGAGACTGCACCAAAATGAATCAGTCTTCATACATTTACCTGAGGTTCACATCTGTTCACATCTGACAGTATGTGCTTACACCAGAATGTCATCAGTGTTAGGATGGACATTAGGATGTTCTCAGGCTCTCAAGTATAAATTCTTTGTCTGCATGAAAAAGATGGAAAACTCGAAACTCAACAATTGTTAATCCAAATCTAAACAGAACTTCTGGAATCTGTATGTTGCCCAATAGGAAACTCCGTAGCCAGGCACTTAGGTATATGGGCCATATCGTGAAATACTCCCAACAAGATGACAGAACTGAACATAAAACAGTTTAAATCATTTCAGGTTTCATGCCAAAATACATTTAAACACCGTATGTATTTTGTAGACAAAATGCATCATCTGATATTTTGTACCCCACGGAAAACAAACCACATCTCTGACCCTTGATTGTAAAACAAGTGAAACCCACAGTCAGTGCACTGGAAAATGCTTCACTGTTAAACAGTAATGTCCCATGTGATATACAAGATAGATTGCATAAAATGTGATTGTATGACCGTGATGTCGTCACGTTATTAGCACATCATTCTTTGCTTCAACAGCGTCAACAAACTGTATTTGGGGTATGAGATCTACTGTGGTCAACAAGGGGCAAAAGCACTGCAGCTCAAGAAAACATATGCAAATAGAAAAAGACACAAAAAAGTTAAGAAATCATCTTCATCAGTTTGACAACACTGTGCAGGATGTTAATAAAGTTACAATTCACATATTATCAGATTTTTGATGGAGGGTAGTTTTTCACTTCTCTGTTGTCTGTTTGTAAATGAGTGCCATTTTCCTTTGTATTTACTAACTAGCAATATTTGCTTATTGTAATGTCCATGTAGACAAGTACTACCTTGTGAAATGTACAGAATACATTTCTTAATTTGCTTCTGTTTTGTCCATTTGCACATGTTTTCTTATGCTGCAGTGAGTTTGCCCTGGTTGACCATCAAAAATATCAGTGTTGACTGATTTAGGAGAAGAATGTTTATGACTTTTTCACCTTGTGAAGATCTAACATGCAAAGAATAGGATACTAAACTATGTACATTATGTTAAACAGCAGTTGATAATCTAAAAATCAGCCCACTGTTATCCTTGGCTGGCACTTGCCTTTTTATGCACTGAATTTCATCCTGATATCTTTTTCAGCTTCCAAAGCTGTGTGAATCATTTTTTATTTTTTACTGAGACATAATGTCATTTTGTGAAAATCTTGTGCTCATTTGAGTGGATGTTGAACTTGGCTGTCTCCTGCACAGTGCCATCTGTCAAATGCTCGCCTGTATACCTCTGGAGTGATTTGCTCTGGCAGGATTTTCTTTATGCAGTCAAAAGGGTTACTTACTGCTACCTATTGCTTTTTGAACTGTATAGCTGGTGGATTTCCAAGTCATTTCCTCACTTTTTCCTCTTTGAACGACTGTCAGGTCAAACAACAATTCATCTGGCCCATTGCTTTCTGGAGGGACACCAAACTGCTAATGTGACTGGCTCTGCCCCAAAGGCACTGAAGGGCAGGTGGCCAATCACTGACCTTTTCCTTAATATGGATCCACCCACATTTGGCTACTTGCACTTAGATTGCATGCACACACAGACACAGGCACACGCAGACTCTCTCTCCATTACTACTGTCACACTCATATGCACACACACTTGGCTGGCTCCCTAAGATCTATTTAACACTTTCTAAGTGGGCCAGACTTGGCACAGTTTAAGAGAGAACAGATAGAGACTGGAGGAGAGTGGCTGGAGCCAAAATGACCCCTGGATGCACAGAACATCTGGGGTACAGCTAACTGATTAGCCACACTAACAGTGCTAATGACTGTGAACATTAGGAAGTGATCAGGGTGTGTTCTCATTAAAAACGGCTGAATGTGTATGATGGCTGTACATTTTATGGTACATTTGGTCACCCGCACTACATAGGATTCGCAAGAACTGACACTGTGTTGTAAGTGTATGGAGTTCTTCCCCAGAGAAAAGCTTCTGTCATCCAAAAGGAAAAGGAACCATTTTATTCTATCTTTAGCCACTGTAGCTACTAATGACACTCACCTGACAAACTGCACCTCAAACTGTGTGTCAGTGAGCAGGCCTGCTTTAACCTGTTAATGAACTCAGAACAGCTGCAGGTGGCAGGATCTAACTAATTACACTTGCCATTTGAAATGTCTTAAATGTCCTCTGGATTTTATCTGGATGTAAGACTCGTTCTTTTGCACCTAACCACACACTGTATGCATTTCCATTGGCTGATGACAGATGCTGTCCAGAGGGTGGACCTGCACCTGAAGAAGTTTACAGCAAAACCTTGCAGCTTGCACTATAATAGCTCTAATAGAGTAATCATAGAGCTTTCTTTCAAGATATTGAAGAGATTCTGGTTGTGTATTTACTTAGTCTAGTGTGTTAATTCAATGCACATCTCGTGAATGCACAAGGGGCAGTTTTCCTTGAGTGGGTTTTGCGTCACCTGAAACAAACAAGAACTGTCCCACAGATCCACAGGTGGCAGTAACAAATCAAGATATGCAGCTATGCAAGTCTGCAAGAAGAAGAATGCAAACTAGTGAACGTGGATGTAAATAATTGTGGATTGAAAATATCATTTTAAAAATCATTTTGCAAATATTTCATGAAGAAGGAAATGCATACAGCACATTTGTTAGACCTCAAGGATTTGCACAATGCGTTCTGGTAAGTTATACTAAATGTAAACACAATTTTTGTTTGTTTACAAGAAAACAGGCCACCTTTAAAGAGGAAATCCACTTTCTTAAGTTAGTAAATTGTACATACACTCACTTTACTATACTATCACTTGATTCTGGATCATATATAGTGTTCATTCCAAAGAAAATCTAATCAAATTTTCCCCTTGACCAAAACTGATCAGTTAGGAATCTATGAGAGGAAGACATTTATTCTCACTGACAATGAGAATAAAAAGGTGTTAAATTGTGAGAACTACATTACAGTTACTGAATCTATGTAGTAATGTTGGAATTGTAAAAAAGATCAAGGGTGTACAGCTGATTGAATTGGGTCATAAGTCAAACACAAGCTATTACACCACTGATGTAGGCAGGTTTGATTCAAATTGTGGGAATGAAAAACGTGGCTAATAACACGTTTCGGGTGAAAGATAAAGGGAAGCTGGTGCAATGTTGTGTCAGAGCAGTGAGGAGGGGGTAGGAGTGTCAGTAGCTGGAGGGTAATGGGGCGAAGTATATATGCATGCTCCGAGCTAAAACAGGGTGTAAAGCTGCTCTTTAATTTGAGCAAACACACTGGATCGGAGTTAAAAGGGATGTGATTCTCTATCGCTGGTGCAATTTTGGTGCATCCTCTGATTCCTAACACCAAAACTAAAGTTGTGGGGATTTCACACTCCAGCACTTACTCATTTCAAAAGGTCTGCCCTGTACAGTAGCATTAGAAACTTGAGAAAGTCTTTAAGATCAGAGAATTTTGCAAAACTCCTCACAATCACCCGCCAATAGGTGAACTTTCGAACTCCACTTGAAAAATATTCACCGTCGTGGCCATCTTAGCGGGTCTTTAAGTCTTTGAATTTAACTCGCTGAAACCCGCAGACGCTCCGCAATAGATCTTGGTTCAAAAGTTGAAAACAGCATCATATTGGGTCTCTGTATTCCACATAATAGACAGTCGACCTCCCGCCCATGCAATGAAACAGCGGAGAGAAGAGGAGGGGTGCTCAGGAGACAGAGGGGATAAGGAGGCAGAGGTGGCAGGAGGGGCATGAAATGGGTGATATCCTCACTCTGTTTTGAATACCACAGCGGGGGGGTCAGAGCACCCCATTTTTAGCAGTGACGTGTCTCCCTGCAGATATGAGCATGGAAATAGTCGAGGGAGGGAGAGGAACCCAGAGCAAGATCGAGAGTGAATGGGAAAGGTAGTGGAGGAGGGAGAAAGTGAGAGGGTGCAGTGGACAGAGGGCACAGACTGAGAGAGCGATAATAGAGATGGGGACAGAGCGATGAGAGGAGATAGGCAGGGTACGGCGACAGAGGGGTAGGAAGGGCAAGTACAGTGTGCAGCACAAAAGGTTGCGCAGGGACAGATGGCTTCAGGAGGAGGCAAACTTTCCAACTGGTTTTTCCCCTGCAGAAGATGTGCTGCGTAATGCTGGTCTGTCCTCTCACTGTTTAGTTTAAAATCAGCGGTCAGGGACAAAGAGAGGAGAGAGAATGTGCTCGAAGGTGTTAGTCAAATCTGACAGCAACTAATCAGTCAGTCTCCTGTTTACTTGAGTTTTGGTCAGTCGGTCTTGTAGGTGGTCAAGGAATTCAGTCGGGCAATTGTTCAGTCAGTAAACTGTCACATTAACGACAAGTATTTAACCTTTTAGAATTTTGACAGGGACAATTCTACAGAGTCAACATGGAAACATGTTAACCTTCTATTTCTTTTATGAAGTTTTAAGAACAGCTTTGCTAAAGCAACATACCTGTTATTACCAGCTTGTTATAGGTATTATTGTATATTTGACACTGAAACAGGAAGTTGATGTTATTTAAATCTGTACAGATTTTAAAGCTAAGCTTCCAGTTTCGTTTAACAATGACTGATTTTCTATACTTTTTATATTTCTTTTTTTTTGTTCTCCATGTACAAAACCATGCTTTTTTTGTACAGAGGCCTTTCTACAACCTGGAAGCATAAAAGACCATTCAAATACACAGAGTAGTCCTCTCAGCTGAATCAAGACTTTGTGGCAGGCAATTCCAAACTGTTGAATGGTAGTGTGTATATAAGTACTTTCATAAAAACTTTCTTATAGATGATGAATACATTGGCTAAATGCAGTGACTTACATGTTAAAGCAGGAAATGGTCGGAACAAAACTTAGATGCCATGTTAAAACAACCAAATTCTAATTTGTCTGATCCTCACGTGACTGAAATTGAATCATATAAACTTGAGCTTCCATCCCTTTTCAGTTGCAGTGAAGGCGCAAAGAGGAATGTGCCAAAAGAGTTTTTTAAAATCCTGATTTAGTTCATGAATTTGGTTCATGTGACTCCTTTGTTCCTGAAAGTATTTGGTTGAAAAGGGCCACGAGCTAGCAGTCCATCAAATATCTACATTAGTATTCAGGAAACCATGGCAGCCAGATACGCAGTTGGTCACTCAGTGAGCCTGTCAGTTGGTATTCAGCGTCTTCCTGATGCTGATAGGATTTGAGCATCCAGAGTTCAGTCTTATCTTTGGCATCAGCAGCCTTTCCTGTGGGTCCAGCCCTGTGCTCTTACCCCACCCTTCACATGCATGCACGCACGCACACACACACACACACACACACACACACACACACACACACATACACCACAGTCTCCCTCCTCTACCTCTAAACGGACTTTATCTCATCTGTCTGTGTTGACATCAGCAGTCTGTCCCGTCCTCCCTGCTTCTCTCTGACTCCATTTAAAAACCCTCTGCAGCGCTAAAACCCAATACTGCACTATCAACACACACTCACATGCAGATGCAGCCATACACGGACACATAAACACACACACACACATACAGATATGAAAATTTAGACACACACAGCCACAAAAGTAATAAAAGCATATATAAACTTGTTATTAAACATAAAGGTTTTGATGTACTTGAGGGTTTGGTAACAGTCTTACTCCTTCCCTTTATCTCGTTTCCCTTCCTTCCCTCCATCCTTTTCACTTCCCTTTTTGTCCTTATCATCACACAGGTGATATGTCATGTGCAAGTGTATTAGTCTGTGTGTGTGTGTGTGTGCGCGCGCACGTGTGTGTCAAGATAGGAGGTTATTCCGAGATGCCAGAGTAGTGAGAGATAGCCATCTCAGTCAATCTAATGGAGTTGAAGGGTCCCACACACACGTAGGCAAGTGCGCACATACTTTCTCCAAACCACTTTAATCCGTTTAGGGAGCATGCTCTATATTTGAGGGACAGGGGAGTACAATAGGAAAGGATTTAGAAAATACACTTATCTCATTGCGTGTGTGCATGTGTGTGTGTCATTGTGCCTTTACAGTAACCCTGCCTCTGTTCTAACTTGCCTGCCCTGCATGGGTGATTTCATCAAAGCTGATAGCCATCATAGATCAACAGATCTTACTCTTGTCTTTCTGCTGTATGAGTTGTTTTCACAGTGATGCTTGCATCTGTGGTCTGTGCACCGCTATGGATTTCTCTACTATAAGATGCACAATACCTCTTCTTTGGAGAAGGGTCAGCAGGGCAAAACTATTACTTTTTAGCTTTTCTTCTTCAAGAGAGAAGCTTAAAGTAATAAACTGCAACTTCTGCTGTTTCTCTCTCTTGCTGATTGATACCATACAGTTGTGATTTAACCTTCATCCACTTCTTGAAAGCTGTGTTTGCTGGTCCAGATGCCCAGAAGATGGTTCACCCTTCACTAGAAAATCCTCTAGTGAGCAGTGAGTGATTTCTTTTTACCTTACACAAGCAACACCATTGACTTGGAGGAAAGATAATATGGCAGAAAAATCACATCACAATCAAGAAAAAGAATGCATGTATTTATTTATTTATTTTCTTTTAGTTATTGCTATACTTAAAATTAAGGCACGTAATACCTTAAAATAAGGATAACAGTCATTTATTTGAGGTGACCCAAAGGACACATGATACAAGACACCACCAGGCTGTGTTAAAATGTGCTTTAATAATAATTAACTAGGAGAGCAGAGAAGATCAGTAGCTCAGCAGGTAGTGGAGACAGGTGGACTACAGGGGTTTGGAGGTGCAGGCTGACAAAGGGAAGGACACAGATGAGCTTGGGCTGGCGTTTGAAGAAAACTGACTGAGGGCGTGCTGGAGGTGAAGAAGAGTGGTGAAGAAGGAATACAGGGAGATAGCTGGACTAAAAGGAGATTACAGGCAAGTGAGCAGACGTATGATAGAGACAACAAAGGTGGCATGAATATACATACCAGATAGGTTGAGATGAATTGTTGAGGGGCTGAAAGGCCTAGCGTGGGAAATGGATCAATTAAATAATACTGGCCTGTACTGCAGCGTCACGCAACATTATATTGGTGATTAGATTGATGTTGATACCCAGAAGCAGAATAGATCAAGGCAACAAAAATGGTGGAAACCAGATGACAGACAAACTGAGAGAACTGTAGACCTTGGTGAATGTCAGTTAATTGTTGTTGGAAGAAACTCCATAACTTAATTAAAAAGTTGCATCATTAGCCTGGCAGCAGTGAGATTAGGCTCAGGAGTGAAGTCAGTAGTCTTCAAGAACAGACACACAACAGTCAAATGAGATGGATCAGGGTGGAACAGGACTGGGGTAAAATGGAAACTGCACTGTCTCCCTGAAGGTCTTGATTCCCTCAAGGAGAAGGAACCTGAGCTGGAGGTGAGTGAGGCTGTGGTGAAGACTGCAGAAGCCAGAGAGGATGTGCAGGCCAAGAGAACTTTAAGAAGACTACTTTCCAGTAGAGCTTGAGACTTTCACTCACTCAGTCTTAAATACACCAAAGCAATTGGAAGTGAGAGTAATAAGCTAAATGCATGTGGCCAACTGAGGCTAAGGTAATTCAGAAAGACCCAGGAGCTGTTACGACCTGCAGAGGTGTATTTGAACTATGTGACTCATCACTACACTAAATGACTTGTTCAGATATGTAGTTTTATACAGTCTTGGTTCACCTATCCATGGAGCAGTTCCTATGCAGTAATTGAGACAATGCCACCGTTAGGTATGCGTCAAAGTGCTGTGTGAGTGTGAAGTTTCTTTCTTTCTTTTGATAGTCACAGCTCAGTCGTCTGCACCAGAGCTTTTTAAAGACTCCACCAGGACCCATAGGTAGGCCACAGGAAGGTTAAACTGGGTCAGGGAATTATTCTGGAGAAATAAGGGCAGTGGTAAATGCTACCACAATCTTTGCAAGGTAATAGGTTCAGTAAAATACTGTCATATGGATGGTGAGAATTTTAAAAATGAAACTCTATAACAGGCCAGGGCATAGTTTACAGAGCTGATTTTTATTACATCAACAAGTGTGCAGATACTATTTCTATTACAGAATGTGAGGGATATAAACTGCAAGTATCTTTGGACTGTTAAAATCAACATTATTTCTCACAACGCAACAGTATCATATATTCTGTATAAGCTTGTTCCAGCTCTTCGCCAAAGCTATGTGATGTTTACACTTAGCAATACCACTCTGTCAAATGGAAATATTCTAGACGTGTTGGGCATTTTGTGCACATTTCATCCGAATTCAGCCTGACAGCTCTGAAATCTCTTGGATCTCCACTAGAATTTGTTTAAAGTAGTGTGGTTTTGAACAATGGATATGCTGAGCTACCAGTAAGTTGCTTGTGAAGAGTTACTCTCATGCATGTGTTAAATCAAAATATCAGAGATTTATCTTCTTCCAAGAGTTATCATCTTGCAATGTATGATCTCTTGTCAAAAGTGGCAAAATGCATATGGACTTATTTAGAGATCTAAGTAGCTGTTGTCATTATGATTATTGTTGTTGTTGTTCTCAGATAAAAGTGTTAATGCAGCAAAAATTGGAAGACCTAGTAACAAAAAATGGACAGGGGGGTTTCAAACTACATCCACTATTCAAGCACATAAAGTGACACACGTTGACCTCAAGATGGTCTGGATTCTGTTAGAAATATATTTTCTTTGAGTGTCACATTAGTAACTTCTTATCCATTATGTACTATTTCTATCGTATTTACACAATGAAATACACTGAAATGATACCTACAGCCATCTAGAGTCTCCCCAGTGTCTGCTGCAGAAGTGCCACATTCAATAGAACTTGTGCTGACCGAGTGTTGACAGGTGCCGAGCCTAGGCCTTTAATGAATAATACTCACTGGACTAAGGTTATTGTCTGGTGGCTCCACAAGAGTAAGTGTGCTACCAGACACTGCAAGACAATGACCAGACAGTCCACATAACAATATATAGAATGGTGGTTTGTGTCTATGTAGTGCTGTGTTAATGTGCTTTGTATGCAGAGGGAAGTTTCTTTAGGTGGGACACTGGATGTCCCCTCTGGATCCCTTCCAACACAGGCCTCCCTTTGTTTAAGTCAAGGGGTACCTCCTCTGCTGGTGTCTGTTCGGGGGTTTTGGTTGGCCACTTCCTGTGCCAGACACATGAGCCTTTTTTAGCTGCAGTCAATAAAGACAATAAGAAATGTGAGCAGGCGCTTTCTGAGCAACAATACTCCTCATTTGTACATTGTAATGAGCAATTTATCGAGGCACTTATCAGTCTGCAAAATGTTCTCTTTAATCTTGACTTGTTGCCAGATCCTCTTTTGTCCAGTCATACTTGTATGAACAATAAATACAGGAGGAGGACAGGAGGTGTAAAAAAGAGTAACAGAAATTGCACCTACTAAGTAAATTTCCTGAGTGACATATGAACATCCATTGCTCATTTTTAAGTGTGCAACTGTTTTCTATTTCACAAAAGTTTGAAAAATGCTATGTGGTGTACGTAAAGACAATAAACCCTGAACCAGAAGAATGATGTGAGATTTTTTTCTTTATGATTTCACTGTCAGAATTTTATGACCATTATTTTTTTTTTTGCACTGTTGTAAGTGTTGTAGGTTTAATGAGACAGAAATATCCCAGTTTTGCACTCTGGATGTCATTGCCTCAACATGTGAGACAGTGGGTGAAAACCATTTCTCTCCACTGTTGCAGTCAATTAGTCATCACAGTCTCTAGGGAAACAAGGTCCGAGGTTCAAATCCCCAGGTGGCCAAATCCGACGCGCCAACACTGTGGCAATTCATGCATGTGCATGTGGTGTGTTTTCAAGTGCTCCCTGTCAATTAAAGAAGAGCCATCTGAAGCTCGCAATCTGCTTGGACCCCAATCATTGGCACTTGCGCCTATATTTAGCTTTATTTCTGCTCATGTCTGCATTAGCTCTCCTAATCCTCTCATGTAGGAAAGTTGATGATTCGGAGATCGTTCCCCCTGCACCACTTAAAGCTAAAAGCACACACTTGAAAAAGTGAGCATGGTTTGGAACTGTTTTTAACTGGCAGGATGACCCACTATTACTCAGCCTCGCCAGTCAGATGATCTGCAATCTGGTCTCTAAACTGGGTGGAAAAAATCACTTTGGACATCCAATATATTGAACTTAAACTACATTTTGGATGAAGACAATGTAAAAACTGCTACTTTTCATTGCACTGTTTGAAGATGAGACTCAAAGCTAATTCCAATGAAGGTGGTTTTTATTCAGCTTATTGCTGAGATCAACTCACTGAGTGTATTTTCAGGTCTTTGGCTGTTGTTTCAAATTTGTCAGTTTCCCTGGATACACAAAGAAAAAACATGAGTAGAATCATGTGATGGTGTCTGAAAGTCCACACACACAGAGTCTCTCTCTGGGTGCAAGAGACTAACACAAAAAGATATACAGTGTAGTGCTGAATTAAAAGCTCCTAAAATATAGACTTTATACCTTTAAATGTCATGTGAAATATCTTGCTTTGGCTGTTACTTTTTGCAGTGTGTGAACCTTGTTCTACTGAATAGTCAAGTACAGAAATCCACTTACCCATCAACTGGAGTTTTAATACGTAGTCAGCATCTTCAGGTACCACCTCTTTCTCTTACACACACACGCACACACACCGTCACTCTCCACATCTCTCTCTCTCCACCTCAGCTCACTTTGAACCCCTCCAACTCTATCATTCTCTCTCTCTCTCTTTCTCTCTCTCTCTCTCTCGCCCTCCCTCGTCCTCTCTCTACCCAGGCGGGGGTTTTCTTTTCATTGCTAGCTCAGCTGTCCAGCAGGGTGACTTGCTGTTTTAGCCACCGGCTCACTTTGCCCCGTCATCCATTTTCTAGTTTTCTTCCTTTTCATATTTATTAAGCCTCCTGACTGACCTCAAGCCTGCCTTTAAAAGCAGGGCCGACCGGCGAGGTGAGAGATCGCTCAGTGTGTGGCCTTTTACAGTAAACTGCAGGAACACAGAGAGAAATAAATGGAGGAGAGAGGTATTTGAATAGAGTTTAGGGGATGTTTCATTTCAAGAGAACAGCAAATAAAGCAATTCAACTCACATTTGTACATTGGAACCAAGTATCCAAATCATTTGTGCTTGTTGAGCTGCTCAATGACTTACCCCCTCAAGGATAACAGCAATGTGGGTTTTTTTTTGCTCAACAATGTTTTTTTTTTTTTTCAGTCAGAGGCTGCTGTGGTAGGTGTTGTATTTGGTGCTTGTTTTTCACAGAAATGATGAAACCAAGTTGACCTTAAAGTAAAAGAGCTTGAGAGTGCCTGCCAAGAACACTGGCATTACAAGTTGAACACACATGAAGAAGCTGGTTGATACGGCAGTTGCAGATTTCTATAAGCCCAAATTTGACAGCACGGGTGCATATCAAGACTCTCCTGTCAAAGACTGTGACAAAGACGAGGGACACACAGATTAGAAAGTCATTTTTTAAGTCAAATGACATCACATGATGCAACAAGTAGGTTAAATCCATATCAACAATAACGTATGGAAAATATTATGGGTATTATGTTGGAAAAACTAAAGGCAACAAACTCCACAAAACAAGTGTGTTTGTGGATAGGGGATGTAGAGGCATTGCCTGTGGAGGCCTGGTCACAGTAAAACAACCAAAAAAAAACTGCAACAAATTAATTTGTTGATTTCAATGAAATCACTATTGAAAGTCCGTCTGTGATCTGTTAAGTTCAACTTTGATATATATCCACATCTGATGTAATGTTTGCCTGCAGACCTAAAGCTGAAACTACAGTTGAGAAGCACAATGAAAGAACAGGCAAAGGAGCAATCAGATGACAGGTGTGGTATTTATATACTGAGTGGCTGATTAGGGGAATGAGGAGCAGGCGTGCAGGAAGGTAATGATCAGGTGACTGAGGGACAACTGCTGGGTGAGGAGGGAGTGGTGATATCTGGAATGACACTTCCACCCTTGAATATTGATATTACATCCAAAAACTGCAACATCAACATAAAAAAACATAACTTGATCTTCTGTATGATTATCAGTATCTTTATTAAAATCCTCTTTCTCATTTTCAATAAGCATGAAGAGGAAGTTGTAATCACAAAATTATTTACAGTGGCCTATTTTTTTTCCCATGTAAACTCCAAAGGCGAAGATTACTTCACGTCTGACGCTTGTATCTCCCATCTTTTCTAACAGTAACACTTAAGGAGTGAAAAACACCAGACTCATTAGATTCAGACAGGTTGGTATAGAGATCTTTTACTTTGGGGGATTAAAGCTGACCTGAATTAGAGCGTGATGACGGCCACAGTTGGTGACACAAGCAAAGCGACGCTGCCTTCACTTTAAAACCTTAAATGAGTTGAAGGAGTTAAAGGAATCTTCAAAGGGAAATGCATGACACGGCAGCGAGTGTGTAAGCCTACATATGATAACCCTGCCAGCCAGCTCCAACATACTACTTCATTTCTCCAGCTTTCCTCTCTAATCCAGCCATAACTTAGATCAAGCATGTTCTACTTCATGCTAAAAATATGAGCATGCCCTTGTATTTCACATGTATGTGTGTGTTTAATCTGAGCTGAAGTGATTTTCACACACAAAAATGCTCTCACACACTCACTGGCGCTGTGGGCTGCAAGGAGAGCGCAGTATTAATTTAGCACACACACTTACACAACACGCACACACACGGCCTTTCTTACTCCTATATTCCTGGTTTTGCATTTATAATCAAGTGCCTGAGGAAGTACATGGGCAGATTAATGGCTCTTCTTTGGGAACAGCTAATAGCATGCAGAATTTATGCATTCAGACTTTATTTTAATAGGAAGTGTGTACATGTCTCAGTTTCGACAGAGGGGCTATCTACACTTGTTTTATGACAGTGAACTGGCTGCTGTGTTACTGTGGGTTTGTTTATCATGAACAAATGGGTTTAGAGAAGAGGCTCCCAATGCCTGGGCCAATTTATAACAAGTGTTTGGGTCAGCCGCATCAGTAAAGCTTTATTTTGAAGGCTAACACTTTCCTGGAACACGTTTTAAAGTATTATTTTCGTTGCAACACATTACAGACTTGGAGCAGAGGCTACATCGGACAGCAGTAACAAACACCATTAATTGCGATTACAGATGTAATCCTGATCCTAATGCACGTTATCATTGCTCTTTGTTGAGTGCTGTTACTGTCTTCAGCCCCCTGCAGAGCTCAGCCTTCTTAAAGCTGCGCTGAGAACAACAGGTTTAATTACTCGGCTGCAGTATCACAAGACGGCATAGTTGATGTGGGATTGAACTCTTTCATGCTTCGCACTTCAGATCTTCAGAACCGTCCGCCCACATAGAACCGGACATTTAATAATATGTTTGCTGTTTCAGTGGCCATCTGAGTTAACCTGCTCTGCTGTCTTAAGTAGTGTTTACATAATTTTAATATCTAATTTGCCTAACTAATATTTAGCAATGCTACTGAGTGAATAACGCCATTAAAATGATTCTCTGTGGCATACTGTGAAAATTTCAATCTTTTAAAGTTGTAAGGTTTTACTTATGTGTCATTATTTGTCATAATGCAGGACTGGACAATGCACTGAATTTGTAGCCCCCTCCGTGTTACACACACACACACAAATGTATAAACAGATATTTAAGTTAAAAAAAAGTATATGAAACCATAAAATAGGAAAAACAATAGAACAAACTACTGCATAAATACAACACTTCTGATTTCCCATTTTTCATGAGCTGCACTCAAAGATCTATGACTTTTTCTATGTACACAAAAGACCTATTTCTCTCAAATATTGTTCACAAATCTGTCTAAATCTGTGTTAGTGAGCACTTCACCTTGCCGAGATAATTCACCCACCTCACAGGTGTGACATATCAAGATGCTGATTAGACATTATGATTATTGCACAGGTGTGCCTTAGGCTGGCTACAATAAAAGGCCACTCACTTATCATACAGCACAATGCCAAAGATTTTGATGGAGCGTGCCTATATATATACACACACATACTGTACATACAAGATACACTTTAGATCCTGGTTTGGTTCAAAACTGAAAAAATGTCCACCATAAAACCATAACCACAAAAACATTACTCTTGCTTTTGTTACTTTGGTTCTAATGTTTGCTTTGTCCTTTTGATGGAAAACGTTGAATCCATTTTGCTCTTTAAAAAAAATATTTTTATATAATATATATTTATATAATATATAATATTTTAATCTTTTTCCTGGCACGTATTGTTAATCACCAAATGTCTTACTGGAGGCCCAATTAAAAAGTAATGTGATGCATTTTTGCCAATCTGACTTTGATGCTGAGGCTGCCCAGTTCAAAAAAACCATATATAAATGGTAAAGCAAGCAAATTCATCCATAAAAGATAATTATCTGCCATTTTTGTAAATCAATCTGGCAGAAACACTGATTTTCAAATGTGAATCCCTGTAAACCAGAGAAAGTTCAGAAATGTCAGAGTACTGTCTGAGCCACAGCACATGAAGCTCTGAGCTGCTCGCAGAGAACCAGCAGTGAACATAAAAGCATATACTGGCACAAGATGTGCGTCTGTAGGCAGGTGCACAGAACACATTTACATATGGTGCCTTTCTAATTTAACGAAAAAAGAAGTTAATCTTCATCCACACACACAAATCAATACTCTACTACAATAGAGAGCCACATATGTGTTCTTACACATACTTCAGTCTTTGCCAGGAAACACACACACACTCACACACACACAGTTGATGTATAGCGCATGCTCAGTGATCACACCTTATGAGTCCATATATGTAGTGGGCAATGAATTCATTTGCACAGGCATTATCACTGTGACATTCACACGTACTACACACACAAATGCTCTCTCCTACTCACTGAAACACACACTCCGAGCGATATTTCTCTTACAATAGGGAGCCGGGGCTCTTATTAAACCTCTCATCTTAACTTGCACAGATAAGAAGGCACTTTATTAAATGTCTTTCTATTCAAGCTGCTATTGATTCATTTTTCGGAGGCATTTCAAAAAGTCCATTCCCTTACCTCACACAACGCTTCAGCTCCTGCAGCTTAGACAGACTCTGACTTCTGATCTGTTTCGTCTCTTCTCTTCTTCCTTTTTTTGGGAAATTGATTGTCCAGCAATTTTACTCCGCTACGTCTCTCCCTGTGAAGCTTTTTGTAAAAAGGTGTCAATAGAAGAGAGGCAGCTGCCATTAAGAGCTCACGTGGAAATGTAATATTTTGATTAAAAAACTATATCTCATCAAGAAACAGTTTAACTCTCTGTATATATATGTGTGTGTGTGTGTGTGTGTGTGTGTGTGTGTGTGTGTGTGTGTGAATCTAACTCTCACACTGCCCTCATCCTTCTCTCCCCTCGTCCGTTTCTCTTACCCCTATGTCTCCTTCTGTGACATTGCCAATTCTACCTGTTCTGTATAAGGGAACTGGAATACTAGTTTTCACTTCTTCAGCGCTGTCTGAGAGTGGGGCCCTTATTTTTTTAGCTGCTTGTTAAAAGAGTGTCTTTGCAGATTGGGAAGATTCTTGGTGTTTTTAATGCAGCGACTTGTTAAAGTGTGACATGATTCTTCTTGTGTTTTCTGCCTCATGAGTGCAAACCCATCACATCTCTCCATGACATGTTTTATATCACTTGGCAATGTAATCTCTTTTTCCTACTTCCCCACTTTCCCTTTTCCACTTGTTAGTGTGGAGGAGAAGAACAGCAGCTTCTTGAGTGTACAGACAAATGACAAAATGGAGTTCATACTCTCGTACAAGGACTATGGTTTTGCTTATCATGTTGTTCACTAAATTGCTCACTAATGACAAAGATTCACTTCACAGGTTTTTTCTATAAACATCAGATCACCCCTGAGTGGAGTAATAAATGTTCAGCAGGCTGAGTGTTTGGGCCAGCGTGGCGGTGCAGTCGTTAGAGCAGTGTTTGTCACCACACAGTAAAGTTGTCCAGTCCACTACCTGTGCAAAGATATTCTACCCATGTGTGGGTTTCCTCTGTGTGCTCCATTTTCCAAATGACATGAGGTGAATTGGTGACTCTACATTTCCTGTAGCAGAAGTAGTGTGAAAATGTCAGCTCCACATTAGATTTTGCAAAGAGGAAAGCCATAGCTGCACCAGTCTCCGTGGGTTGAAAGGTACAAGTCTCTTGAACCTCTAACCGCACACGCACACACCAGCATCACAGCCATTACTGCAGTGGTACCTTGCCTGTTGACCCGTGCATTACACTGAAATGTATGTTAAACATTTCATGTTTAAGAACCTGTGCCAAGAAATCAGTCTGAGAGATGGTAAAAAATTGTTGAAAATATAGTCATCAAATGCCTTTGAAGTAAAGGTCATAATGTAAAAAACCTTCCAACAAAATGTCGTTTAGTTTCAACAGGCAGCTACATGTTATTTCTGTTCTGTGCAGTTCCCCTGCTCCAACAACAAACTGAGACTCAGGGGTAAAAAAAAAAAAAAAAAAAAAAAAAAAAGAGAGAGAGAGAAGTTAAAGCTATAAGCCTTTGCTCCGTGAAATCAATTTTACATTCCTAAATCTCCTTTGTTATTAAATCATCATTGATCGCATTCTGAGCGCCTCACCGATGAAAGACCCACCAGTGACCACTAAAGGCTGAGCAGTCGGCCCACATGGGGCTGATGGTGAGCCGCTAACTACCCAGCATACGTCTCGAGAGTTTGGTACTATACGTTTCCTGGCCCAAATTCTACTTTAACAGTATCAAGAAATTCAGAGGAGGGAATGCATAAGTGGGTAATTACAAAGAGTTTAACTACACACCACTTCCACATCCAGAGCGTGGAGGTCAGACAGAAGCTTTCCATTTATGTTACTTGTTCACAAAGCCTGTGTCTTAACCGATTTCAGACAATGCTTTGACACTGACTTCCACATTCACACACTACCTTCATCTGTCTAACTGTTGACAGACTAAGCAGCTCTGTTTTGACGGTCACGTTAAATGTCTTCGGTTCCACTCTGCCACTGCAGTGATGGTGACAGATTTGTCTGTGGTGTAAGGTTACTGTAAGTGTGGATAAAGCCTGCTGTCACCATTTGTTGGCAGTGCAACAACAATTATTAGACATTACAGTTACTCTTTAAAGTTTCAATGTGTCAGCCCTGTCATAGACTGGCTGTATCCTGCCTCTCGCCTAGTTGAAGCTGTAAAAGGCCCTGAGCATGAATGATGGATTGATGTTGTGTGTTGTTGCAAGGATGTTTCATATTCACATTCTGCACATCCAATATGTTCTGTGCATTCATAATTTCTTCATATTCACGTATGGTTCTCAAGACTGACATTTTTCATTCATTAAAGATCAGATTGTGTGTACATCTTGCAGTTTATACACTGTTGTTTTGTATTGTAGTTTACTTGTATGGGGTAAGAGAGGACAAAGGTTCAGGGTCTGACTGAAAGAATTTTCAAAAAATATATATTTTTAGGTTAACAATTAATACTATAGGTTAGACAGCATTCACTAAAAGAAGTCATTTCAGTAATTATTTTTATAGAAATAAAGATTTTATGTAGAGGCTGTAAAGGTTAAAGCTGGACTGATCAATATATATAATGACCATGTGTCTTGAGAAAAGGTTCGCATGTGAGTTATCACCCAACTCTGCAGTTTCTGTGAACTCTACAGTCCTTTTTAATGTCTTTCAGGTCATTGTTTTGGTTTTACAACACACGACTTACAGTAGATTCACTCTCACCGTTGATAATGTCTGCTGAATGTGTAAATAGGATATTTTTAGCTGATACCTTACCCATATAAACTTTATAATGTTTATAACATGTTGTGTTCCCCCCCAATGGTTGTAAAGTTACATAATCCAGGTTTCAAACAGTGTTGTGACTGCCTGTTGTATTATGTCGAAATACTTCACATTTGCTATAATCTTTCCTCTTTCAATGTGCTTCAGCAAATTCACTTTTTCCCCACAAAAATCATTACAGCTCTATCTAATCTTAAATTTAAATCCCTACTGGAGGAATTAATCACGCAACCTAACAGGATCTAACCAGATAATCAAAACTTGTTCAGTTTGTTGTGTGTCAACTTGTGTTACTCTCTGCCTGCAGCGCTGAACCCACACGGGCTCTCCACCACTTTGATCACAAGTGAAGAAGAAGAAGAAACGAGGAATAACAAGGACCGTGTGGGCCACTGATAGACTAAATGAAAGAAGGACAGGGGAGAGCTGAGAGACTTGGAAACTCCAGGTGCACTTGTATCCAGAGAGAATCACGAAGCATTGTGGTTCATGGACGGTTTCAGCGCAGAGTTACACAAGTCTACCTGTAATTTTACATTCATTAAATTGTTCCATTAAGTCATTTCTTTTCCCTCGTTTTGTCTTGTGCAGTGACTTTAAGGTCAAGGGGAGAAAAACAAAAAGGTACCAGTCTGAGACGTTATCTACCCTCTTGCGTTTTTTTATTCTCAGCGACAGGAGAATTTGGTGGAACGCTAATTGCATCTCGTTGGGATACGTGGGAGTTTTGAGAGAAAGCAAGAGACGCAGAGGTAGAGGGAAACGGTGACAGGTGACTCAGTTATTCATGCTCAGGCAGATAAAGTTAATCGTGCTTCCTGAATTTTGGCATCAATATTCGCTCACATCATTAACTTTGACCTTTTCTAACCATTTTTCTAATGGTATGTTTAAGTAAGCTCCTTAAAGTAAATGGCTCACCTGCACTGCGAGCGTTAATACACACCTCGCCATGGCTGTGAAGGAATTTCACTTGCTTGAATTCATTCCTAATATTATATAATGCAATAATATTGACCTGTTTTAAAGTTCAACGTCAGCCCCACAAAAAAACTGCCAGGTTTTCAGAACTTTTCTCTGTGGTTTTACCGCAGTTGCCTGGGAAAAAAAAAATCTTGCATTACTGCAGAGGCTTCATTCGAGTTACCATCTGTGTCACAGCATCAGTTAATCACACCCCTGAAAAAGACCTTGAGATTCTTGAACTCTTCTGGCTGTAAGAGACGATCCTCTTCCTTCAAGCAGAGAACACTGTTATATGTGCACATCGGCTGGAAGAGTTGAAAAAGACAGAACGACTTCCCACCACCCACCTTGCACTACTTGAATTGTTTCCAGGAATAATAACACAACAACCCTCATACTGTACATTTCACTTGGAACACATGCTTTAAAAAGTGACCCCATACTTCCAAAGAATCTCTTGCAGGGTGCATTCAGGGTGCGTTCAGGAGCTCAGTTAAAAAAGGGAAAAATACACAACACTGGTCTGCAACTGATCTTATTTGGAGCTTCAAATGACTGTGAAATACAAACAGTGACTTTTGGAGTAAGTAGTGGTCTAAGGGCGTTTTAGTATCTTTAAGTTTATTGTTTTGGTTTTATGCCTTTTGATTTTACTTATTGTTTCAGTCTCACTGTCATCAAGTGAATAATAGACTTCAATTTACTAGATGGTTGAAAACACAGCACCAGCTTAGAGCACATGTTGCTCCTTGTTATCTGGAGGTATAAATCGACAAGTGTTCGCAAAACACATTTGCCTGAATAATCTTATATGGTGATGAAATCTGCTTGTTACAGTGCCCCCAAATGGCCAAGAAAAATCAATTAACTAAACTTTGCTCTCACTCTTCTTCTGCACTCCTGAATGGACAGTAACTAATTTCCAAAGAATGCACTGTAATGAATGTAATGAATCACAATCTGAAAATCAAAATTAATATTACTGTTACATTACAACATATTGAGCTTCAGCTTCTTCACCATTTTGTTAGGAGTCAGACTGACAGTTGATTTTGTCTCTGTGTGTGTTCAAGAAACTGATCTGGAAATGCTGATATTGTTTCTCATGTCAACGACATTGCTGGATGGAATTCATATTAAATATTCAGGAAATCATAATCTAGGAGATGGAGATGTAGGGATGGATGCCTCTTACAAATAATTTGAGAGGCTGCTGCACCTGTTTATGAACCTTTCACAGATCTTTTCATGCATTTTTCTGCTAAATCAATTCATACATGTAATGTATTTTTGAACAAAATCACAACAATACAGTTACACTTAGTTACATTTTTGTGCAAAAGACTTGACTTACAACAGATTAAATGGAGCACCATGACATTATCTCAGAGAAACAATATGACAGTATGAAAACAGTTAAGAAATGTATTCATTAGAAAACTATACTGACAGCAAAGAGGCACCATTAATGACAAAACTATCATTTTTAAGTGCTGCTGTTGGTTGGAGAGAGCCTGAGTGTCATGTCCAGAATTAAACGTTAAGTTACTTTTTTCATTCATGTCTTGTCTCCATGTTGTCTCGTCACTTGCTGTTTTATTTTGGTAACCCATTCTCCTCTCGTTTCAGGTAGCTTACCCTTCCTCGTGTTTCCCGCCAGTGTGATTGTCTGCCCCGCCCTGATTGTTTCCACCTGTTCCCCATTACCTCGTGTATATATTGTCTGCGTCTCCCTTTGTCCTGTGCCAGTTTGTCTGATGTCTTTTGACTTAGCATACGCGCCTCATGTTTGTCCACGAATCCTTGTCAGGTTTGAATTTGTGTTGTTACTTTGTCTTGCCACAGTGCAGTTGTGTTTTTTCCTCGTATGAGCGATTTTCAGTTTATTACTTTGTACACTTCAGATCCAGTTATCCTCGTCAGAGCGTCTTTTGTTTGCCGTTTGCATTTACTCTTTGGAGTCTCTTTTTGTTGTACTTTGTTTGTTTTGTCTTCGTTTGTTTTTTGCCTTGCTCTTTTTCAATAAAGACACTTCTCTGGATCAAGCCAGCTTGCGAGTCGTGCATTTGGGTTCAATCTATACCCGGGTCTTGTCACTGAGATGAGAGGTCTGAATCTGGTCAAAGCCAACAACCACAACAGATCAATACAGACAAATTATAACAGGGCACTATAAGAGTTATAAGAGGAAACTTGGAAAATTTGCGCTGTTCACAATAAGATTTTGCAGGTGACAGGAACGGGGAGAGGTTAAGTGCAAGATGACAGAAAACAAACCCTATGCTTCCTGTTGTTGTGTCTGAGAGCCACATCTCAGTGTGGAATCTCCTGAGGACCAGCTGTAACTTTGCACATGTTGTATCAACTGAGAGCGGTTTGTGAAAACTTTCCTCAGTGGGAGATAGAAAGGTGCTCAGCGGGGGGGTGGGGGGCATGCAATGCACCGTGGGCAGGAATAGCACCCCAGTGCCTTCCCTTGGCAACAGGCCCTGTAGAGACTGGAGTTGTGGGTGGGCCTTCAGAGAACTGCAAAATTATTTATTATTGCATTTGTTTAGTTTGCTAGTTACTGTTATCCATCTATATCATGTTGGGCAATATTATTGTCTGTGTAGAGTGATGTATTACTGATTAAACTACTTTTGAGTTACTATGAGCAAGCTGCATAAGTACAACAAGGCATCATAAAATGGAAGAGGGTAATGTTGTTTGATAGTGGTTCAAGACACAGAAGCTCAACTTTACCACAGTTCATTACAAACCCAGTGGTAAGCGATACTATGTGACTCCGATGGAATCACAGATGCTCACTTCATCACTGATCACTACTGTACTGTAACATATATATTGCTGCACGATATTCAAAACATTGAATCTCACATCTGATTCATCTGACGCTACATTCAGTGCAGGCAGCAGTGAACATGCAAGTGATGAAAATGACACAGAGCCATATGATGTTGAGTTCATGTTCCGAGAAAGACATCCGAAGATAGTAACCATACACCATGGCAACTGCCTACATGAGATGATCAATGGATTGTTGGATCCAGCAGTGATAAAATAGCCCTTGATTTTAAAGCAACTGCAGAGGAACATGGCACAGGCTCAGGTGTTGTGCAAGATGTGTCTAGTCCTTACTGGGAAGAATTTTATCATCATTGTACACAGGACCAACATGCATGACTTCCGAAGTCATTCCACAAGTTTCACAGTCTTTTGTTGCTTTTGTCCCAACTCGTTTGAAACATGTTGCTGCCATCACATTCAGAATACACATGTATTTACAAAAATGTATGAAGGTGATGAGGTCAAACATAAAATTAATATTACGTTATTGTTTTCAGTTGGGTGTTATGTCAATTTGTGGGAATCTTTTTTGGAATCAGGATTGTAGAGAACCACTTTTTTAAACTGAACTTTCATGCCCATATACATAAACTCTATAGAGTGAATTTCATGACTATTACATGAACTGCTGTGATACTATGTTGGACTTAAAGACATATGGTACATTCATACAGACGCACACAAACCTCCCAAATGAGTCTATGCTTTGAAGGACTACATGCTTTTCCCACTTGTTCGTCCTCTTTTGCCCAGCAGGGATCTCTCGAGCTCCCCTAACAACTCTTCGAAAGGCTCTCACTCTTCCTCGAATACCTTTTCTCTGCCAACACTCCCTCCACCCATCCCACCAAACAACATCAGATCCACTGCTCTGATGCTCACTGCTCTAATCCAACACGTTTTTGTTCCTTAATTTGTCCCCCACTTGGCACTCCTTTCTTCTCCCATTATCTTGTCATCAACATCCTTTTTCTTCGACCTCCATTTGTTGTCTCTGGGTCACCAATTTCAAACCATTTCTCCTTGCTCTCTTTTCCTTTGACTCCTATTTTAGGTTCATTTTATTCTGCCTCCTTTCCTCTCTTATGTTTTCCTTATTTCCATTCCCACATCTCTATCTCTTCGTCTCTCCAGTCTCTAACCATCCCCATGTTCTCTGTCTGTCTAATCCTCATTTCCTTTTGAAGCACTCCTCTGTGGCCTCATCTCCTGTATTTCCTTAAATTGGTCTGTCTTTTTACCAGACTCATTTCCACAAGCTTTGTCTTAACATGAGGGCAGGTTTGCCATCTTTAAGATATCTTGTGCGTTGATCACAGATCAAGAGCTCTTGAAAACTTTCTGAGCCCCTGTAACATCTCGCCGGAGTGAAATCTCTTGTTAGAATTCATTATCAGTGTTAGAACAAGTCAATGGGGACCAAAAACAATTCTCATCAAAACCAAATTGCCTTGCTTGTAATTTCATCATGCGTTTTCCCCTTTCAGTCGTCTTGGTGCAGGTTTAACCTTGCTGCACCAAACATTTACCACGCTCTGGTTTGCATACAGATGACCAGGGTTTGCTGTATTTCATGTAACACCATTCAAGTGGTACTACACTAAAAATTAATCTTTTTAAGTATTAGAGCAAGACACCGTAACATTTGAAAGATGAAATAACACATTCTTTTTCTTACAGATTAAATGAATTGGACAATGAAAGACAACATTACTCATTTTAATACACTCAGGGGTTTTACTGCAACAGCATCACTTGTTTTGAAATGACTAGTAGCTTGTGGATGCTGATGTTAGCAGACTTCAGATCAGAAGGTGTAATTGAAATTACTGTGCCACTTTGCTGACTTTATGGCTCTTCCCTATTACTACAATGTTTATTGTCTATTTACCATGATCCCTTAACCCTTTATAGGGCACTCATTGAAATACTTTGAAATCCAAAAATTCAACCTTAGAGTGTTATTGGAAGACATAAGAAAACTTTATTTCTGTTGTAAAAGTTTTCGCTATTTTTCACTTTTGTAAATGGTGCAGAAATGACCAAAAACAGTTACTTGCCATAAAAAGGGTTAACTGTTGATAAGTCATGTTTTCATCACTCACCTCCTATGACTCAAATGATGGTGGAAAAAAGTTCAGTTTAGTTGTTCACAGTGTATTCTAATAGGACGTTAACAAGAATTCATGGCAGAGAAAATGCATTAAAAAGCCCACACAAACCCATCAACCACTGCCGAGTGTTATTCCACTAGCAGGAAATCCTCATACCCAAATGACTAAGTACCACCACTTAGTCGCCACTTGTTAGTGCCCTCAAAAATGACCCTGACTGCTCCACAAATGACTCCATTTTCACATTTCTGATCTACAGATATACTTGAGTTAAATTTAGGCATCTAAAGCTAATTTGTTAAGGTTAGGGAAAGGTCATGATCATGGTTTAAAGAAACCTACACTTTTCCCCAAATCGACCCCTATTCCAACTAATGAGAGTACATAGGGAACTCTTTGTTGAGAGGTAGCTTGCCCCCCTATTATTAAGGGGTCGGCAAGTCAATTGGCAGTAGCAGAGCATAGTGGACAGACTGAGTTGTATGTTTTGACCATTTTCTACCATTTTCTTTGTAGGATGAGCCTGAGCCATTTGCAGCACAGTAGGCAAGTGCCAGGGTCTTGAACTGGATTGGAGCAGAGGGATGGCGTAGTGTGGGAGAACTTGGGTAGGTTGAAGACAAACAGGCTGCTGCATGCTGGATGAGCTACAGAGGTCAGATGGCACATGCAGGCACACCAGCCTGGAGTGAGCTGCAGTAGTCCGGGCGTGTGATGACTGCGTGCTGCTTCATAGATGAGAAGCAGACAAATCCTTGTGGAAAGTTGTGGTGGTGATGTTGGCAGCAAAGGTCAGCTTGTCGTCCAGTGTTACATCTAGGCTTCTCGCAGTGTGAGCTGGGGACATCATAGACTTCTCCTTGTTAAGGCATGTCAGATGTTGTCCCTGAAAGAAAGAGCAGCTCAGTCAGGTGGTGGTGTGCAGACATTCACTGAGAAATGACAAAAGAGGAAGGGATGAAGAACAAAACCCTGAGGGACTCCAGCGGTGGACTACAAGTTTCAGACAGATTCTCCCTCTGAGTTACTCTGTAAGTGTGGTCCTTGAGGTAGGACGTGACTAGGGAGTGCATAGAGTTTGAGATTCCGGGTTCTTGGAGTGAGGAGAGGAGGATCAACCTTGTCAAACGCTGCTCCAGCAGGATGACAACAGAGGAGAGGGAGGCTTCTCTCTCAGTGTGGAGTTCCTCTGTGAAAGCATGGAGGTTCTTTGTACCTGCTGAAGTGTCGCTGAGCAACACACTGTATCCCTCCAGCTCCAGGCCTGCTGCTCTCTCACTAAACATAGTTACTACTGTATTCCTAGAAAAGATAAGCTACATACTTTAAGTGTTCCTGCTGCAACAGAAATAGCTAAGTTGACATGCAGGACTTAAGGGTTTAGAAACGCTGTGCACAGAGTTCATACTGAGTTAAAATCTTATTCAGATTATGTTCATATGAAGCTTTGATACAATGCTACTGAATCTCCCTGATGTCATTAATAAACCAGTTACTGTAACATTCCCTTTCCTCTTTGACTCAGCAATAGCAGCTTATGTTTAATGTAGCGAAAAGACGCTAATGGGAACCACAGCTCAGCACAGGTTAAATGGGTTTCTCGGTGTTACATCATAGGTTTAACTAAATTGTTTTGACCATATGATTAGGTTTGTATGTACTGTATATAAAAACCTCAAACTAGATTACTTGTGTAGTAGGACTGAGAACAGAAGTCTGTGCAGCATAATCACAGAACTACATGTACAAACTGGGAGCTGGAGAGAGAGAGAGAGGAAAGAAGAAAAAGAGAGGATACACAGAGAGAGAGGAAGAAAAGAAAGACAGGGAAGGAGTCAGGGAAATACTGGATATTGCAGGCACAGGAGATCTCATGCTGTGACTAATTCTCTCCTGATCTTTCATTCTCCCCCTCATTTAGAAAAGACCTGTTCTCTCCCCCTCTCTCTGACACACACCCACACCACTACCACAACATGCACTCTCTCTAACACACACATACACGCTCGCAAAACACTGCATACACCCACACACACACAATTCCTCTCTTTCTCTCTTACACACACATGCATACTCACACAGGCAAAAAAAAAAAAAAAAAAAAAGGCGGAATTGCCCGGAGTGTTTGCAGCCCACACTGTTTCCTATGTGTGGATAAACCTACACACACTTACACACACACAGTGATCTGAGACAGAGGAAAAATTATATTTTGTCTTTTGATCCAAAGCCATTTGATTTTTTTCGCCTCGCTTGCACAGCCACTTAGCAGCTGTACGCTTGTGTAACCAGTCTGTGCTGTTTTGTACTTACAGCTTTGGATTTCTTTTTGCCTGATTTATGTTCTTAGAAATCTTTTTGTTGCGTTCATGTTTCAATGTCATGGAGCCCAAATACTCTCAGCATTAGGCCCCAGACCCCTACTTGAGGAGATCATGACACAGAGACTTGCACAGTTGGATTTGATATTTAATTAAACAACTGTCCACACTATACAAAGAGAGATCATACCAGTCAGAGTGAAGTCTGTGATTACTTGTAGTGAGTAGCTTGGCTGTTGGCCAAATTCTGGTTAAGGTCTTATTCGTTTTAAGCTGTTTACATGAACCTTTGATATCCTGCGACTGAGCAGCCCCGCTGCCAGAAATAAACCTGTTAAAGCAATATTTTGTCCATGACGGAGCAAATATGGGTTACTGGTAATTCAGAGGGAGTAAGCAGTGATCCCAACAGTAAACTGTACAGTTGGCATTTTAACCACTGATTTACGAGTACCCAGAACACTATATGAATTAGAGTTTATGCATATAATGAAAACCAACAGTACCTCCTACTAACTCCTTGTACATATTAAAAGTTGAAATGATTAAGCCATTAAATGCACCATTAAGTTGGGTAATCTGTGGCGGCAAACTTTAGGCAAATGTGCTGTGTATAGCACATTGCTGAGTCAATTCTTTGACGTCATGACTCTTTCCCACATTAGTTTGACATTTTAAGTAAATATTAAATTACTGTAACTTTTTTCATGACAAGTTTCAAAGTCATGTTTTAAAAAGTAACACAGGGCTGCTCTCCCTGTTTGAAATGTTTAAGTTTGTGGGACCTTTAATCCAACTCAACAGTGATGTCACAGTGTACTGACAAACACTTCTACATCACTGCCACAAGGTGAGAAGTTAATTCACTGCTTCTGAAACAATTAATGCACAATACCACAACAAATGAGCATTTCTAGATGCCTTCTCCATTTCGTACAAATCTCCATGATGTTTTGTTTCACTATTGTAATGATTGGATGTTTTTGACAAAAATTTTCAATACATTTCTCAGGGTTTGAATGAAGCAGGCAAGACAACATGTTTCTAACTATTAGTTTAATAAATACAACTATTGCTGGTCAGGCCCTAGAAGTCAGTCTGAAGCTCTGGCTTTTCAGTGTAAACAGTAGCTATATCCGTCCCTCTTTCTACACTCACTGGCTCCCCTTCCTTCCCACTCTCATTTCACTCTCTGTCTCGACCTCCTCCTCTAAATGAAGCTGTTTATGTAACAGTAGGATTGTAATGCGACAAGCAGACGCTTTACCAAATTTACATAACATGATCAAACATGCACCAGTTTGGTGTGTGTGTGTGTGTGTGTGTGTGTGTGAGTGAGTGCAACGCTTGCTCAAACATCGAGTACTGAAAGCAGGAGACAGGTGTGGTCAAAGCAGTCTTTACTTGATTAAAAAGCAGGTTTTCAGTCAGGGATGAAAAGACAAACAGAGCAGGTGGTCCTCAGTAAAGGTACAAATAGGACAGATCAAAGTTTGGACTGCTAGAGCAACATAGATAATCAGGCAGAGAGCCGACAGCTGATTGTTGATGAGGAGCAGCTGGGTGGGCAGGTGATTGGGTCATGTGATGAGCTGAGGCGAGAAACTCAATACTGACAGCTTGTGGGCAGGTGAGGAATGGCAGGAGAGGCTAGTGTGAACATGCAACAGCTGCTGTGTGTGCTGCTGTGCATGTGTGTGCATGTGCGTGTGCGCAAGTGTGTGTATAAAAATTTATATCTAAAAGTAACATTCTCTCCAGCATCCATCTTCTGTCCTCAAGCACAACTTGTCTGGAACATACTGACTATACCAGCTGTGTTGTTTGTATGTGTGCGTGCATGTGTGTGTGTGTGTGTGTGTGTGTGTGTGTGTGTGTGTGTGTGCTTCTTTGAAATTTAATACGCCTATTAATTGTACTGTCCCAATTCTGAGGCATAATTTTATCTCCATAGTACTAATTGTAGATTAATAGACTTACCTCGGTACAACAGTACAAACAAAGCCTTGAGCAACACATTTTTACAACCTGAACATTCAACTGAACCATTTAGAGATGGAGGTAAGAAACACCAAGAGAAAGATTCTGGGAAGAGGAATTAATGGATAACACATGCAATCCTGTATAAAAGTTTAAGTTTACTTAAACCTTCCCATTTTTTAGTAAAAAAAGTCAAACATTTTATTGACCATATTTTGCTTTAATCAAATGGCCTGTCACGTCTATATACAAGGTCAGGAGAGGTACTTATAAAATAAAGTACATTTCTCAGTAAAGTTTTCAGACATTTGACAAATTTCCATGTGTCATTTTTGTATTTGAAATGAAACTAAAGTGCTGTGTTGTAAACTGCTGTATTATGCTGTTGATAGTGAAAAACCCAAAATGCAATAATGCATCGCGTATGTGGCAGCTGACCATCAGGACATATAAACAGGAAACTCAATGGGAAAAATCAGATGAGACCTCTCAGAGCTATATGTAATCCCGTTTGAATCAGCTTTTATTGAGGTGTCCTATGCCTGAAGTCAGGATTGTTCCAGGTTTGTTGTTCATTCTTAATTGTAAAAACAATGTAAAAAGACAGTGATGCTGGTGATTATAATTCATATGTGAATGGATTGTTATTTTTATAGTCTGTACCTCAGTGCCACTCCTTTGGAACAGAAATTCCACCCTAATTGGCAGAGAACTGATGAGAGATGAATACACAGTCTCCCAAACCCAAAATCCTTCATCCTAAGCTGCTACAGCACACAAACACACAAATGGTGTTCAGCACACAATGCTCATAAAGAATCCATAACGGGGAACATTTATGGTCCTGTGGAGGCCGATTTGTCCAGGACGGATGGCTGGATGCGTGCACCAAATGTGATGTCGTTCCATCACACAGTTGATGTTGCAGCTAAAGTTTCCAGCGATCAAATGTTTTTTCTAAAGCCCACCTTGGGCCAATAAATAACATTTCAACAATGACTTAGTTCGTCAGCAAGATGTATACAACTCTGAAGTTTAATCGAAATGCGATCAGAGGTCTGAGTGATATCACTTGTGACAGATGGACATTGAGTGAACCAGCAAAGAAATCAGATCCATAACATACACACATATCATAACAGATACACAACCCGTGTTTGTGTGTGTTTTTTTTCTGTTGCCTGGTGAATAATAATTCATTTTGACACCTGCACTGGTGAAGCATGCAGCCCCTGTGAAATAACACTAAAAATTCACTGGAAGAGACTCAAATTGAATGAATAAGAGGAACAGTGAGAAATGAAGAGAGCAGAACTTAACCTGGGCCAATAAATTATTACTACACACTGCCATGTTCTAATGAATGTAGGCATGTTATTGGCTTGGTCTCTGCCTAAACAAGACGTGAGGAGGCAGATATGTGCTGCTTGCTTTCCCTGCCTGAGGTGCAATATGCCAGACAGCTGCTGGATTTTTGTTCTTGTCTCCAAAGTCTCCTGTCAGTAAATGATCTGCCTTCACAGTAGAGTGTGTGGAGCCAGAAGACAGGGACAGTCAAAGGGGGGTGTTGGCTGGCCGACTCAGACTGCTTTCATGGTCCTTAGACTGTGTAGAATGGGATCCTGCGGTAGTTCAGGCAAGTATTGAGTCATTTTATGTTCTATACACCCTCCAGTCGTGTGTGTCTACCACCTGTCTCTCACAGTACACATTCCACATAATCATACTCATGGAGTGTGATACTACGCTGCCACGCTACTGCCGGCTATCAGAAATGTAACTTCCTGCACTGCGCCGGCCTCTTCCTGTATTAGCACTTGGTTGTATGTCAACGTATGTTTCTTCATTTGTGTTCATTTGTATCTCAGACTCACCTTAACCAGAACTGTGACATTTCTACTTGATACCTAAATGCACATTTTCTATGTGCTCAATCTTTTGGTGGATGTGGACATTAAGCATTTTTATCTTTTTTTTTTCTTTCCAAAACGCACTGTAGTTATGATGGTATAAACTTTATCTCGAATTCTGTAACTGTAGTAGCTGAGCATGATGTGGTCCATGCGGGTTAACTTCCTCAGTCACATGACGTGCTCCACTTCCAGCATACACCAAACATCTATAGTAAAACCTGTATTTGCCTCCCCTGATCTACTTTGTTACAGAGGTGGCTTTGGGTGTAGGATCATAGAAATATTATAGGAATACTAAAGGTAGCAGTGTGTCTCTATGATCCTCTTACATATTCCTACTTGTTACTTTGATCATGAAGGTTACAAAACTCTATAGAGTATATAGGCTACAATATAGAATAGAACTGAATATTTATAGAATATGGTTTAAAGAATATGATAGATCCAAGATGAAACTGAGAGAAAAAAAAAGAGCAGTCTGCTACTTCAGCACCATGGACAGCATCTGATATTTTCAGAGATAACTTTCACAAACCTCAGCCAGATACAGGATCAATTAGTCAGTCTAGACTGACCTATTCAACTAAACAACCCCTTTGCACCTGCACACTCTTTTCTGCTGGGGGGTGGAGAGGTGGGTGGCAGGTTAACAAGGGGGATCCATTTTGGTCATTATGCTAACAAGATGAGACGCAGGAGAAATCACATTTAAAAAGACCTTGATGAAAAAATAGTGCAGTACACCATGAGTTAGAGGGTATAATTTTGCAGTCATGCTCATCCAGGTTTCAGAACAAAATTACAGCTCAGCTAGAGTTAACCTGAAGTTCGCTCACCTCCACCTTGTTGCCTACGTCTCTCCACTCACCATTTCACCCAAATTTGGTCCTGTCATGTTTTCCCTTGCATTTTCCATGAAAACTGCAGCATAAATTAGAAAGGCAAATTGACTTTTTTTGATGACTGTTTCTGTTTTGGCACAGTCATACACAAGAAATGATAACATTTGTTGTTTTGGTGTTGGCTTGTTTTTTTTGTTTTTTTTTTATTTGAGCACCAGTATGTGAGAGTAAGTACATGCATGTGGGTGTGAGAAAGAGACACAAGGTCTGTATGAGGGGGAGAGAGAGAAGGACCTGTAGTAACAGAGTGAAAATGTGTGTGTGGACCTATTTGGTCTTTTTGGAAAAGGATTTTTAAATCAAAGTTCTTCTCTTCCTTCTCTCTGTACATCAGTTCTAGGAAATGAAAAGTAGTGACTGATATACTGAACTAGCCCTCTCCTTCCCTCGCTCTCTTTTTTCTCCATCTCTCACTTTATTTCTTCCTTAATTTACCACTTCCCAGAGTCGATCTCTCTCTCTTTCCTGCCTGCCTCCTCCCTCTCCTCCTCTCTCTACCCCTTCATCACCCTCTTCCCCGAGTCCCTCCGTGCCCTCCCTCTCTCCCCAAATCTCCATCCGTCCATCCGTCCCTCCCTCTCATCTCTCTCTTTATCCCTCTCAAAGGGAAATATCATAGAGAATTTGGCAGGTACTCCAAAGATAGAGAGTGGGCTGAGAGAGAGAGAGAGAGAGAGAGAGAGAGAGAGAGAGAGCAGAAGAGAGGGAGAGCATTAGAGGGAAAAAGAGAGGTAAAGAGGAGAGGAGGGCCAGAACAAAAGCGCTCTCACATCTAATTTTCGGATGGTGGTTTCTGTTTGCTGTGAATAATTTATTGTCTCCTCTCTTCTGCATGTTCTGCATCTGATAGACATGTTTATTTAATGCCGATGTCTATCAAATATGTAAACAAAGAAGAACACAAAGAAGAATGCATAACTCTTTCTGTCACGTCTGTGTGCAGTCAGAAAACAACATGATATCAGTGTCACTTCACTGATGACTGCAGGAGTCCTCATGAGGGAGGTCAGAGGTCATGATGACCCACGCAACGGCAGCACTTGAGTGTGTGGGACTTGTGCGACTTGCTGAAGGAAAAAACAGCAGGAGGGCTCTTGCAAATATGGCGGACTGATCTTGACTACTTTGATTATGAGCCAGAGTCTTTAAGCAGCATATTAGCCCTGATGGTAGCTTATCAAAGAGGGAGAAAGACCGTGTAATTGCAGCTTTGAACAAGATCTGAAACACTTACAGCTCCAGTCAGCCATTGCAGCTTGGTGCCCCCTGTTGAAACACTCCACTGTGGTGAGAAGATAAAGGGTGAGTAAGCCCCCTAAAAAAATCCATCTTGAATCAAAAATCAAAATCATTTATGTGCTGTTTACTTAGATTAATGTTTGGAGTAAAACAATAATTAAACTAACTGAGTTGGAATTAAGCCAAGTCACATACAGTATAAGAATGTTTTTCAACTGATCAAAATTTTAATCCCCAACAGTGAATTTTACTGATGTAAGCAACCTTTAAACGTCAAAAGAAAACTGTGGTTATTGTGTAGTGTCAGCTCAAAGAACATTTTAGAGCAAGTGCCAGTATTGTGATTTGAGCTCCTTTCACTTCATTTGTTCCTTAACCTTCAGGAAATATGAAAAACTTCAGTTTTAAAAAGCTGACTTTAACTAGCATAGTACTTAAGTATTGAGGACGGATTATTATTTGAATTAACACATTTTAGATATTGTGAAGTCTTATTCATTCATGTACTTCATGAAAGTGGCTTCAATCTGCCTGCTAGCATCAGCATGGAGGACTTGTTTTGTTAACTGCTCTGTAGCATGAGTGGGTGGTGGTGGCTCCATGTTAACAGGAGACAATGGTGCTGACATGAGGATACAATGAGAACAAAATGAGCGATTACAGAATTTGCAAAAAGAAATCGCACTCATCCGGTGTAAAGTGCACACACACACACACACACACTCATACTTTGTGGGTGGCTGCATTAATGCCATTTAAGAATTTGAGAGGCGGGTTGATGTCAGCTGCATGTGTTCACTCTCTACTACAGCTCGGGTTATAATGGTCCACATGTAGGTCACGTATAGAATAAAAGTGTTTTCCTGCATGTTTGAACACAGCTTTAACAGTGATATTGTCTCAGTTGGCAGATTTAGCATAACTCCAGCAATCCTCTCCTCTTAATAAGAAAGACCTGCATACCACTGTTTGTGCTGTGAGAATGAGTGGAATTACATTCATTTCAAAGTTTATTCAATCACATTATGAAAACTTTTTGAACTACTGCCATCTGCTTGTATATGTAAATCAAAGGAAGTATTGCTCCACTGTGAGATTGAAATAGCTCTTTCTTTAAAATTGATTTTATTTCATTATATTATGCAAAAACAGCCTAAGTCTGTTTGTTTTGACACTGTGAAATGTTTGTTGCATTTGTAATGTATACCATGGTAAAATGCAACAATATATTGAGTTGGGCCAGTTTGAAAATTTCCTCCCCATCTACATGTCAAAATCATAAAGAAAATATATACATATATCACATTGCAGTTCAAAATGCAGACTTTACCCCATTGTAAGCAAACTGTGCGTAGCCTGGAAATACATTGGAATTCACATTAATCTGTCACATGCCGTGCTCGCATCAACACATAAGGATATTTGAGAGTGAATAAATGTCTTCATTTCAGTGAGCTGACAACATAAACTCAGCAGTTAGCTTTCCGACTGTGTTTTCTGCAAAGCGGCCATACTGCAGCAACAGAATAGGACTGTAATAGTGTGATCGCTTAGTCATTTCACATCTAATAACAGGATAAAACCAAGATATCCAACACTGGCTACTGTCATATTGAGAATTCTGGCTACCATTCAGGATGAACTCCTGTAATGTACGTCAGTGAGGGGTCGGGACCTCCACAAGGGGTTGCAAGATGGATTCAAAGTGATGATTGTTTTCTTTTGAAATGCTCAACCACATGTTCAACAATGTTTCCCCTGTGGGGGATCAATTAAGAATAAAGAATTATCTTATTTAGCATTTTCACAACACTGTCAGACTCACGATGGACAGTTTACAAAAAAAAAAGGCTAAAATTGCAGATTGTGATGTGTCGCCTTATTTATTCCATGCATTCTTCTTTCTTGTCAGAAGTTGGATCCATTGCTTGCCTACCAGTCCAGCTGTACATTTTTGTGTGTAATGCTGGTAGTGACTAATGTAGCCTTGAGCAACTAGCCTCAACCAGGGATGAGGAGCAGAGAGAGGACGAGCTACAGGGGTCTGGTAAGTTCTCCACACCCTCAGTTTATATACTTTCTTTTAATTTTCCAACTTGTAGTTTTCAGCTCTGACTGACTCAAGTGACATCAAGTGACACAATTAATCAGATTTCACACAGTTCCCTCTGGAGCTACAACAGGCTTGATTCATTTTTCTTTTTTTATTATAGAACTAGTACTCCACAGGATCTGTAAACAACCTTTGATGTATAAAATCAGCTCATGAAGAAGCCACTGAAACCATTGAAAAATTGTTTGCAGCCAATGCTTTACATCATGTAAACAACACTTCAGGTTCATCTTCAGTGAACTGGAAATCTCATAATGGGTTCATCCTGCAAATATCAGATCAGTCGGGGTGTTTGAGGATTTTTAAAAAGGCACTTCAACCATGTAATATTGCACTTTCCTAAACCTGAGGTACCTGCAACAGTCCAAACTGATACAGCTGAGGCCAGCATCTGTCTCTTAGTCTGTGGCATCCATCTCCAAAACACTGGATCCCACACTTTTCAATAAAGCTACTAGATGTCATCTTTTAGACTTTCCTGCACAAACTCCATTCCCCCAGTTTGTAAAGCAGGCTTTCAGTTAAAACCACTTAAGCACCACTGGCACCTGCACAGGCTGGGAAGAGGGTCTGCTTCATTATTTAGTATGATATCTACCTAAATCCTCACTCGGTAAAGACAAATCTAGCAGTGTTTGAAAGAATGAAACCTCACAATTCCAGCTGTATAAATAACTTTAAACATATATGATATATCTTACTGATATAAATTTGTAAAAAGCTAAATAACCACCTTTAAATCTAAAGCACCAATACAGGAAATAGTATTACCTCTAAATTGCACTGTTTACAATATGATTTAGAGATGCTTCTCAACACTTGTTTGCTGCACATAATTTGTTCTGGATATACATATGCAAAGAAAAAAATGATGCATAGCAACCATAGAAAGATACATTCTTCACAATTTCCTCAATATGCTAATGTAATCGGTAGAAAAAAGTGGTTCTATGTAAATAGACAGCAGCTGACTGATGATGGCTAAATCAAATCAAAACACACAAAATTGAGCTCCACATCCAGTCTTGTGCTTTTTATTGTTTCCTCTAATGATTTTGCTGTTTTGTTATTGTCAAAGCTCTTGTTGTTGATAATGTTATTGCGGTCGCCTTTTGGTCGCTCTTTTTATTTGTTGGCCTTGTTTGTCTATATGGCTGTTTGATCCACTGTACCAAAGGAGCAGCTCACAGAGAAAATGAGACACATCCATCACATGCACACACGCTCACACACACCCACACACGCACACAAAATGTGCACGATGTACGCATGTAAACAAACACTACTGTCTCAAATGTGGGCAGCCGCATCAAAATATGAAGGCAATGTGCACACACACACACACACAAAGTTGGTGCATGTAATAAAGGAAATAAAGAAACAGCATGAGCATGACACTGGTGAACAATGTTATCAACTCTATACTTTCTTCATGTTGTCATTATATAACATTTCCTGCTGCGTTATTTTATACATGAAATCTGTATAATTTTGACACCCAGCTTATATATACACAAGTGATCCTGTGTGTGTGTGTGTGTGTGTGTGTGTGTGTGAAAGGAAGCATGTGCCTCTGTGCATGCTTATGTGTGTGATCACGTGTGTATGTGCACGTCCGTGTATTTGGCATGGTGTGTCGAGCACTGTAAGCCCATTTCCCAGAGCTGGATTTGATATACAAAACGCCATCCAAACACTTCCTGGAGCCCATCCAATGAAATGGACCAGGCAGGAAACGCCATCCCCCATTGGCTGTAAAGCAGGAAGAGCTGGTTTATCAAGCGAGATTGACTACTGACAGCTTTATTGTCACGAGCATCCCAAGATGGCTGGATTATAGCAGGCAGGAGCGGGGGGGAGGAGAGGGGGGGAATTAGAGACGAACAGAAAAGAAAGACGAGGAGAATAAAGGAGATCAGCAGAGAGGAACAGAGGTGGGAGTCAGTTACCCAGATGGAAGTCACAAACAAGTCATATTTTCAAGTCAAGTCTTTCCTCAAGTTGAGCAATTTACAAGTCATATCATTAAGGGGTTTGATTCAGCCCACACTTTCCCCATCTGTTAATTCTGGTCCTGAACTGACCCTTCACTAAGCCCCGCCCCTCTTAGCTGCTGCTGCTGCACCTGTCAAAGTCGTAATAAAATGTACTGCATTGTTCAAAGCATAGCAAACAAAACACTACATTGAGTTTTAATCAAATCTAAATCTAAATCTCTTCTAATTATAAAGTGATTAGACAAGACTAAAATAGTGGTATTTTAATGTTTCCACAAGATGCATGTTCATATATTTCGGTTTGACTGAGTTGGGCTTAAATGAGTTTTCTCATTATGAAATCTCAGCATTAACAGGCAACAGTAGATGTAGCCGTTTGGTTTTTCATATGTTGTCATGTTCTTTTTGTTGCCAAATCAGTCACTCACCATTCTTAGAAAACAGATGGAAATAAAGTGTCCATTTAATGCTGCTGGAAAACAAAAACACAATATAATGTATAACCACAGCATGCAGTCGGACTTTGTGTATTTCACAAACCATTATGCAATCTATCTGTCCTCTGCTACGAACATGAGGAATATGTGAGATTGATTTGAAAAGGGCATGCAGTCGGCAAAATAAGCTTTAGCGAGCTGTGAGGATCTATAATTTGGATGGTGTCTAACATCATCCTGAGCTCTTCATACGGCCATTGATCCAGCAGTGTGTTGTCTACTGATGCTTGTTTGTCTGGCGCGCGGTGCAGGAGACAGCTGGGACTTCACATCTGTCAGCGAAACCACTCCAATTATGGCTGCGGCGCACTCGTCCATGTCTTATGTTTGCATCCTGTCCGTGTCTTTTTGATCTTTTTTGTATTACATTTTGAATTAAGGAGTGTGTTTTTCGTGTCTTTCGATATACAGCTCCAGGCTGATGCAGCAGTGTTGCAGCATGTTTTAAAAATTTTTCTTCAATCAAACATAACGGGGAGGCTTTTGGTGAGAACAGAACTTAGACTTAGTCCTAAATCTGACATTGTGTTAATCAATAGCTACTCAGCTAAGCAAGCAGACAATGACTGTGGTGCTCTTGTCTTCAGAAATATTGTTCAACACATGAAAGTGCAGTAAAACTGGAGATACTTCACTGCCTGTGGTAATTATGGTTAAGTAGACTACATTTTTGTATGCAGTACTACTTCATATTTGTACTCAGCATACTGAATTAAGCACAACCTTCACAAATATTTCATATAAATACTAATCTAATTAATTTGATATGAACACAAAACAGTCCTTTACTGTGGAATATGTCGCCGTTATATAAAACTGGTGCGTCTTAGACATCGAGAAGCAAATTTGTGTCTTGCATTAATGTCATAATTCTGTACGTCACTGACATGAACTCTGGTCTTTGCGCTCTCTCAACACAACATATTGAACAAAGGTGGATTCGGTCATTAAACAGCACTTAAATCTTCAATTCAAAGTAAATGCCTGTTTGACATTTTAGAAAATCAACCGTTGCTATTCTTGGCTGCACTAAAACATCCACGACACCGCTTCACTTCCGACTCACATTCCCATAAGCCACGGTTAAATAAGAAGGATGATATCAGCTATGGAAACAAATTCTTTTTCCAATAACTTTTAAAAAGTTTCTCTTTCATGCAAAGGTCTGAATAAAATTTGCTGCATTGTATATCACAGTATACATACTGGATATTCTAAAGAGGATTCTCTGGAAATTCAATTCCAACAAAATAAGACTAAGATTCAATGACCATGCCAGAGTGAGTGAGTAAGTTAATTATGCAACTGTTTAGCACATTCACCATCATCACCACTTTCGTCTAGGCAGTGTAAGTATGCTAATATTTGTGTAGTGTAGTGAGTAGTTTCAGGTAGTACTAAATACAGTATAGCTGAGGCTGATGGAAACAGTTTTACAGGTATTTGGTCATAAAACAGAGCACTGGGAAAAATAAAGCTAGATAAAAAGTGAGGGCAACACCAAAGCATCTGGAATTTATCCTCTTGGAACCTAGATTTTTTTTGTAGTAAATTTTATGGCAATCCATCCAACAGTTGTCAAGATATTTCACTCAAATCCAGAAATATCAACTAGCTGGTGACACTAGAGGAAAAGTAAGATGATCTGTAAGTCTGTAGGATTCATCCTCTTGGGACCATGAATGTCTGTAGCAAATATCATGGCCATCTATAGAATAGTTGCTGAGATGTTTCAGTCTGGACCCTAAGTGGTAGACTATAGTGAACTAGTGACCAACATTGTCGTCCCTCAACTAACACTGCTGATTTGCAACACTGCCAAACATTAAACTAGAGCTAGTTTTCAAACTTGAAGGCACTTCCCAATGGGGGAACTGAAGGAGGCCATGGAGGGAGAGCCTCAATAGTACACCTCAATAGTAAGGCCATTTGTAAATACTCTTAACTAAGGTACCAAATAATTCATGATTGCATTCTGATAAATCAAACAAAATGCAGCTGAGGGAGTTGTGAGAGGACTGGGAACTCTCTGAGCGCTGCACAGCGTGTAGTACTGACCACATAATGAGCTACTGACAACTACAATTACAGAGCATTATAAAGAACACTGTGTGTTGCAGACAGGAGAGTCCAATGAGGGAGCACGCTGGAATAAAAACACTCAGATAACACTGCAACACACAAGGTGTGAGGGAGGTAATAGAGAGAAAAAAAAGACACCTTGGTGACAAATAATACAAAGAACACATTGGCCAAGGGGGCTGGAGCCCAGTTGGCCCTGGATGTTAAATTGCAAACACCTTAGATCTGGCTTCAAAGAACGCCCACCGGGTGAAAAGCAAAAAGCAACAAGCAACAAGAGAAAGAGAGGACCATTATGCCTTGCTTATATTTGCATTGAATGCTATAGATGAGAACATAAAACTGTTACATGTTTGAATCAACTGTAGTTTTTAAAGCTGGAGATGCTGATTGACACATGGTTTTGTGAAGTCCCCAACCAGACTCAGCATAAGGACACCAAGTCTGTGCTACTTTTCATTCAAATAAGATCTCACTGGATAAAGGAAAATCATTTTGAACTGCCAACCTTTTCTCCTCTATTTAAGAACAAAGTGCATGACAAGAAAGATATGAAAGGAGCATCTCTTATCTAAACTGTCTGTCTGTAAATCCTTTATTTATCCAAGGACAGTTGGCTGAGTCTTCTACTTCCAGCCACTGAGCAGCTCAGTTGGAGCATGTTGATGGTGAAATATGTGGCTCAAGAGCCCTTCAGCAGTGCTAGTTATGAGAGGAAACTTCATTACTATTCCCTCTCCCCTCCCACAATTTCCTATCAGGTCCAACGCTTCAGCCCTTCAGGTCATCCTCATGTGAAGGCTCTTGCTGTCTCAATCTGCCGTTCATACATTTAAAAGCAGCTGTCAGAAGATTTATTTTAATTCTCAGATATCTGTGATGTGCAAATGCAGCGCAAGCCTCCGAGGTAATCACTGGTTTCTGCTCTGGATCACACCTACACAAATTGTTGCATCATGTGCTATTATTATTCTTTTGAAGAGTTTTTTGCATTTCATATGTGAGATGGAGACGGCAAGCGGGAGGGGCAAACCGGCTAATATCTCATATATAAGTCTGTGCACGTCCAAAGGTTAAATGGCTGCTCCTATTTATTGACTTCAGAGCAATATGCTATCAGCCACTGTTGTGCAAAACATTAATAGCCACATCCTGCTGTGAACTCTTAGCTCAGCGATATTAGCCACAGGCTGTTCTCTGTGTGTGTGTGTGTGTGTGTGTGTGTGTGTGTGTGTGTGTGTTGACCCTTGCCAGAGATAGTCAGTGTGTGTACACTAATCCTATTTCCCTACAGTGGGAATGAGAGGTCTTGCTGGAGACATGGTTATTGTTGGGACAAGATAAGGATGTAATTCGCACGCACACGCACATACACAAAAACTACAGTACAAAAAAAAAGCAAGATCCACACTGTGGAGCACAGTTAACACACACACATGCACACACACAGACGTAGATCCATCATGGATGTGAGTTTTTTTCTGTCTGTCCCACATCTCAGTTTTTTTGGCATTCATTTTAATTGGAGATTTAGGCAGTTCTGTCCTTATTTGTCCCTGGTCTAAGAGTCAGCAGCAGAATGATGTAATTATTACTGTTCCCCCATGAAACAGTTACTTCTAAATTTCAATAATGGAATTTGACCTTTCGCTAAACCCTGCAAACAGCAGTTGTCCAATCAGAGCTTAGCAACCAGAACTGGTTGAAGTGACGTGCATGGGGTTGTAGCAAGAGGGATTTTCCATGTATAAAGAGTTTGGATGGTGGGGTTTTTTTGTACCCTGTCCAAAACCCAAAATATGTGTGTGTGTGTGTGTGTGTTTAAACTGTGTGTTTATCTGCTCTAATGTAAGCTGCCTGGTTAACAGGCTTACTGCATACAGTAGCCTAACCCAGTGTTACTTCAAAGGCCAGGGTCATTTCATACTACATTATTTTGAGGGGGTTACAGATTATGATGCCAAACTCTTTACTGGAGATAGAGCCTTACACTTGCCAACAGGGACACTGGAAGTCGGTCAGAGTTGGAGGTGCCGACAGAAACTTACTCTACAGAATGATGTCATACTGAATGCTGCATGACCTTCTTGGTTTTTGCATTAATTTGAATGTACAGGAAAACATGTAATAGTTCTAACATTTTACACTTATTTTAGAGTGTTTTACGCTGCAACAGACAAACAAATGTGTACAGCAACATCCTGTATGTGTGTAAAGCAGCCACAGTGACTAGACAGGCACACAGGACAGACAGACTAGACAGGCAGGGGGGAATGAGACAGTGTATGGACATGGGCGAACGATGTCATAACCAGATTATCATAGTTTATAATAATGCAGGACAGTGAAGATACAGGTCAGGAGACGACTGTATATGTGGATCTAACGATGTTAATAATGTTCAACCCATGTAGGAGTCGTTCATTTGAGACAGTTGTCCATCTGCTTGTCACTGTTAGACTCCAGTCTGCACTGTAGTTCATGCACTTTGTTTATAAACCTCAGAATTACACAGTTACATCAGGCTTCATGATTGTGTTTCACATCCATATGCATGCTGTGTGTGTGTGTGTTTCTGATATATGATATATTGATAATTAACAGATAAACAACAAAGTAAAATCTCTTTCCTGGAACAAATATGACTGTATTAAGCACATGTATCCATGCTTTCCACAGGTTAGTCCTCATCCTAAAAACCTTGTAATGTTAAAAGTGAAATAAACAATAAAGTTTAAATCTAACCTTTGTCTTCCAAAAAGTATATAAGCTAAACAGGCGTATGTTAAAATGAACTAGATCCCATTGTTTTGAAAAATTTCTGAGATTCTTGAGGAGTTAATGTACTCCCCTTATCACTGTAAACTGCATTCTGTGCCAATGGGATGGGGCTTATTGAATGGTCAACTGAAGAAAACATGCTACCAAAATGAGCGATTGGCTTAAACCTTAATTATCAAAAGACTTTTCCACCCCGTACCCATAAAAGTTTTTATATAATTAGTCTCCCAGTCTATATGGGAAGCCATTAACAGTCTGACATTCTCTAAGTTGAACTCTGGACTCTGACTGAATGTGACTAAATAAATAAACTGTCCTCAAACTGTCCAAGAATATCAGAATGCTTAATCTCATAGTTAAACAGATACGTAAGCACAAGGAAATATATTTGCCCTCTGAATATAAAGAGCTATTTGTGCAATGAATATACAAAAAAATGGATGTAAAATTACTGCGAGAGTGTGCACAGTTAACTAAGAGTGGGAGCACAAATGTATCTTTCAGATAGAAATTGGGCTGTTCAGAGCAGTTGATGACCCCTGACCACAAGTTCAAATAGTTACTGAAACACTGTGACACACAGAAAAAGAAAGGGCAAAGAGAGAGATAAGGCCCGAAACAACCAACCAGGGAGGAAAAATACTGAAATCTCCTGCTCAGACTGGAGTCCTGTTAACTCGTTTGCTGGCATTTGACTTGAGTAACTTAACACAAGCTCACAATAGCCTTGTTAATTTGAATACAGAGACAAATGTAAACCATCAATTTTCAGCTGTCAGGAATGAATATAGATTTCAAACATGGAAATGCATTATATTTGTCTTGAAGGGTAACGCCAACTACTCTTGTTTCCTGTAACATGGTGAACACGACCTGACCATTTTCAGTGCATCAGCTTCAAAGTAATGAATTGTCCAGTAAAAAAAAGCCACAGTATTATTCAGTTTCTGAGAACAAATTCACTTCCAACACATCTATCATCTATTTTTTCATTTGGCTGTGTAAGTTACAGTTAGTGGCGTCAGATCACAGAGCACGTCGTTTTGGAAGGCAACAGCAAATCAGCGTCTTGTGTTGCATGAGAAAGGGGAGGGCATGACCTTTTGTTATTGGATGTCAGTATCTACTGTCTGAACTCATTTCACAATGCCTTCAAATTTGCTGCATGTACCTTCTGCACAAACTGGTCACCCTCCAGTCACAGGACAGTGGGTAACCAGCAAGACGCTGTGCTGCAGGAGACGACTTCAGCTACAGGAAGCCAATGCACAACATTTAGTTCCTACTGTGTGTGTGAACTCATGCGTAGGTGTTGCTTTCTGTGTGTGTGTGTGTGTGTGTGTGTGTGTGTGTGTGTGTGTGTGTGAGTGTGTGTGTGTGTGTGTGTGTGAAGCCTGTGAAGTCTTTCCTGGTGTGAAAGTGTGTGTGTTGCTTTATAAGTGGTCGCCATTTCTCTAATGGCCACTGAAATAACAGGACTGGAACCCACAGCATGGGGCAGTGGGTATACACACACACACACACACACACACACACACACACACACACACACACACACACACACACCCAAGGTGAGATCTCCGTTAAGGTCTAAAAAGTTTTGAAACTAAACTTTGAAGTATGAGCTCTGTCTGAATTTCAAGTGTGTTTTTAAAGTAAACAAAAATGAGTCTGCAGGGAACTGTTCTCCACATGCTTGACACAAGTGTTACATTATTTCCGATTGGCTGACATCAGGCTCATGTTGCATCACTTCTGCTCAGGTGATTACAGGGTGTTAAGTTGCACAGGCTTAATGCCAGCTGTGGGTAAGTAACAAGCCAACTAACCATTTATAATGACTGCTGGAATGTGAAGCAGTCAGCAGATTTGACTGTATGAAGAAAGTAAACATAAGCAAAACAATTTTTCTATTGTGTACCAGTGGAGAGCAATTTCTTTACATTTCTGTCATCTACAGCAATGACAGAATTGGTGATTTGTGGGGATACGGTTTGCAGTGGAGCAGCACTAAATTAACTGTAGACACCTATAAGAGTGTAAGAGGACTGCAAGTCTCAAGTACTCAATAATCTTGACTTGAAGGCTAAACTTAACCATTTGATTGGTAGAAACAGCCTTCTAGAAAGCATATTTCAGTACCTACCTTAATAAGTACTGAAGTACTTGAAATACTAAATACTTCAAATAAAGGACTTGCTTTATTGTCTCAAACCTTCTGTGATGGTCGTAGTAGGACTCACTTGCAGCAAGACACAGTTTTTGGAAATAGTGATTAATCTGGCTCCCACAGACAACAAAGGCAAGTAGAAACAGAGTCTTGTGTATCATCAGGCAACAAGTCCACAAAGTAGTTGAAATGGGTTAAACCCAAGCAAGCCAGTTTGATGTTGAATCAAGTCCAAAAACCAGGTAGTGCTCAAGTGTAGCAGAGAAACCAGTGGGGAGTAAACAGGAAAAACCATAGACAGGCCAGGGGTGGAAAGCCAGGAGGCAGATCAGGGCATGGACTTACTCTGCTGAAGGACACAGATATCCACAGGAATGGTGAGGCAGATACTCATAGTCAAGGACAGTTAACAGAGGTGATCTCCAGGGTTCCAGAGAATCAATCTGGGAAAGTTTGCTGGAGGGAACAATCTGGAGTGAATGAATAAATACTGTCCTGATTGGTCATTGAAAGCAGGTGGGAGCACAGGTGGAATGAGGCAGAGGCAGGGTGAGTGGGAAAAGTACTGGAGAATGACTCCAGAACTGTGACACCTTCCAACATCAGAAGTGCAATTATCAACACCAACTTTCTACAATGATTGGCCAGATGTGTGAAGGGCAGAGAATAAGCAGGGTTTGAACTTTCTCTTAAAACTCTCTGTTATTATGCTTTAAGCTGTTGCTGTCATCACACCATGAAGGCCTTCACGTAGAGATTGTCCAGATTTGTGCCTTTATCCCTGCAGCATTTGTAGGATTGCCTGCATCAAGCCTACAAAGACAAAGAAGCCACAGAGTTCTTGGAGAGAGACTGTGTCCGCTGAGTGCAGCCATTTGAGACAGATGTAAACACTTTTTTGTAAATTTCTTCATTGTGGGACGAATAAAGTAATATCTTATCTTATCTTGCCTTCAGACGTGATTAGACAGACCAAAGTGAGTAAGTTGACAGTGAAGGATTTAACTCAACACAAGAACATTTTTTAACCATCTCAAATACACATCTTCACAGGTCCTCTTCGTTCCAAGTAAGCAAGAACACCAAGTATTATCTTTGGGTTTCTAGGTCTATGTCAGCATCTTTAGTGTGTCGTTATTATCACATGAGAAGAATGTGTTTTTGAACAAGATGAATAGTGTGAGTTATAAAGTGTTAAAAAATTGCCAGCATTGCTTCTCTTTTTGTTCGTGCATCATGCTGCTGACGGTGTTGGTGTCTCTTCATTTTTGTTCATGTCTAATCCTTTAGACCGCACCTTCTACTTCAGACTGGCTCAGATTTCTCCTTTGGTCTCTTTTGTATTAGGTCTGTGGTTTGGGGAAATTCATTTATGCAAGATAGTTTTTCCAAGCACCTGTTTCAGATGAGGGTCCTATGTGTGCACATGTGAAGACCTTTGGTCTCAAAGACAGCAGAATCTCCATTAAATGCAAATGCCAGATTATTAATAACGATAATAAATCCAGTTGTTTCAGTGTCGACTGTGGTAAGCCTGGGGGTTGCCAAGGTTTCGGAAAAGATGAAGTTGATTTATATGATGTATCTGAATTATAATAAATCCGACATGTTTTGTTCTGTTACTGTCAAGTTACCCACATGTTGACATCATTTTTCAGTTACATGGTAATACAAATACTCATTGGGAATGTGAGCTCACATTTCAGTTAAAAGTTGTTTGTTGCTACTGTATAAGATGGCTCAAAGCTTCATGTCTTCACTGCAAATATACAGTACCTTGATATGTATATCCATTTCACCTTTGATGTTGTCTCATTTTCTATTAGGCAAGTTATATAAAGCTTATACTTACACAATATCCTTAAAAGTGTTTTTCTATCTATCTATCCACCATTTTTCACTGTCCCCTGATAAAGCTGCCAAACTGTTCTGTTCTTCAGTTCCTGTTTAGAGGAGTGTTAAACTGCCTGAATATCTAAGTACACATTAAAGGGGGACAGCACTTACTAAGGACAGAGTATAACAGATGTCTTAATAATGGAAAAAGACATGTGATTTACTCATTGTGAAAACTGTGGGGCCCTGAAGTCAAAAACCATTCTCTTGAAAGCCCAGTTTTATGTTTCCTTGTTGGTATTACAAACCAGCCCTGGCAAACAGATATTTTCCACAAAGCGATGGTTACAAATCCCTTAATAAAATGAGCAGGATGAGTGGTGATGAGCGCCTCCAACTCCCAAATGACAAACAAGGGATGCTTTATTATGCCAGTAACTCAATATACAGACCATCACAAATACCCCCCACACACACACACACACCTTCAGACACTTTAACAGTGACCATTGGGGATCATTGGTGAGAAACTGGACTCACCTCAAGACAAAGCTCTAATATAGCGGCTTTTATTACCAGCCTGTGTGGGTGTTTGTATGTGTGTAGCATGTATGTATGTAATTGCAATGTGCTCAAGAGCTTGTGAGTATGTTCTTGTGCATGTGTGTGCTCCATGTATTGCTCATGTTGTGGGAACATAATCTGTTTATGCAGTCACTTTGTGTGGACTCACCCCGTAATGTGAATCATTACATTTTAGGTTGAAGACTTTGGTTTAGGTTAAGGTAAGACATCGATTATGGTCTCCAAGAAATGAATGTAAGTCAATGTAATGTCCTCTGAAGTGATTGAAAACAACTGTGTGTGAGTGGGTGTGTGTTAATTGCGTTCCTCAGTGTGAGTTTGGCTTTTTTCCTACTGTAGCTTGTGTGTGTGTGTGTGTGCTGATTGTGTTAAGTCAATAGGGACATGTGTGTGAGATGTTGAAGGCTTTGTTTAATGTCACTGTCTGTGCTGTAAATTGACGAACACCCTGATACCCCCTCCCCCCAAGGCTTTCCCAACTAATTAAACATACTCTGCATTGAAGAATGTATTACTGCAAAGGGCACGCACACACACATACACAGAATGAGGCACTTTAATCATGTGGTACACATGCACATCCACCCTGAGAGTTATACTTGTGTGTCTTGTGTGCGCCTGCCAAGGAAAATGTTGCTGGTGACATTAAGGTAAATTGCTGTTGGCGTTTGTATGTAGATTAGAATGTTAGCGCAAGCACCTTTCACTCCCTGAAACACAGAAGCAGTCTGCGTGTGTGGGTGTGTTAGTGCAAGTGCACATGCTAGTGATAATCATGGAGTATGATTGGGTGTGTGAGACAAGCAGGGAGAAGGAGATAGAGTGTATGTTTGAGACAGATAGATAGTGGAACTGTGTGTGTGTGTGTGTGTGTGTGTGTGTGTGTGTGTGTTCCTGTCAATTGACATTCAGAGGTCTCCCTATCTCTACCTCCCTCCATCAGTCAGCCATGAGGACCAATAAATCTCTTCGTATTCTCAGAGTGGGATGTTTTATTGAATGCCTGCTGCCCCGCTAAAGCAAAACATCAAAAGCAGATGAGGGAGACCCAAAAATAAGGTCAGAGCAGCGATAGCTAACTGGATGAGGGTGTACAGCAGGCAAGATTTTCTCAAAATACTGGTCAATATGTGGAATGGTTTGTTGGGGTATTTGATGGCGAGGCTCAACATGACAGGAGCGCTGCTGCTGCTGCTATGATTTAATGAGTCAGGGTGAGAGGCTCCATCGAGTCATTTTGCCTCTCAGTTCGGCTATTGTGCTTTTGTCAAGCCTCTGCCAAGAATTAAACACTTTTGGCTGTAAACAGAGTTAAAAGGTGCTATGAGTAGCACTTTAACAACAATGAATTACATAAATTTTGGGATGTGAGAGTAATTACTGCACACAAACAGTACCAATCACAGAGACCACCACCCTGCATTGTGTGCCACAGAGTCACTGAGCTGTCACATTTGTACACAGTTTGAGAGCAAAAGCTTTGTTTTCATTATTGCAAACGTTTGTTGAGTGACATCAATGCTATCAGTAAAAGCTGACAGTAACTAATGGGCAACATCAGCGGGTCAATGTCTCACTCATTCCTGTCTTACAGCTTGATATCATCCATGTGTAGGAGGTGGCTGATGGTAACTCTACAGCTGAATGTGTATCCATGTTCACTCTTTGTGATGACCTGACTGAGAGGGTTCAGGCCTCTGCAGAACAGCAGCAGGGAAAGTGGTATATGTCACATTTGATGGTTGACTGTGTGACTATCTTTGAGGCCTCTAGTGTTGTTTTCCACTGCTGCATTGAGTTCTTGATGAAGGCTATTAGTGTCCCATTAACTTTGCATAGTACACTCCAGATATTTATAGCACTCCAGTAACCATGTGTGGGGCACTGAATCATAGACATTCATGCAGTCCACCCAGGCTGTGCCCAGGTTGGTCTGTCTGGTCTTAGAGTCCTGGGTGACTGCTCAATCAACCAGTAGTTGATGCTTTGTCCCATTGGTGTTCTCAATGTGCTCATTCAGTTTAGCAGCTATGAAGCCTCACAGGATCTTCTATGTTGTGAAGAGGGAGGTTATGGGCCTGTAGTTTGAAGGTGTTGTACTCTTGTGGGGGTGTGAATGCAAAGACTTGGACATGTTACTATTAACCCATTAGAATCAAGTGGTTTAAAGCCACAGAAGGTGGCTCATACTCATACGATTCATTATGATCCAGGGAATAAGAGTCAATTTCGCGGTATTCAAAAGAACTTCTTAAAATAAGTGTTCCAGTGCTTGGCTCATCTTATGAGAGGAGTCACTGAAAAGAAAAGGTGGCCTCCAATTCCTACCCATCTACTGGCTGCACGCAACGCTGCAGCATGAAGGAACAGTAGGTCCTGATGGGTCCTGTGCTTCTTGTATCTCAGTAAAAACACTGTTTTGTTTTTTTTTTGGCAAAACATTCAGCTCTTACAAAAACATAATAAGCAGATAAGGTGATGCAACATTTACAGTAATATCGCAAGAATTCACTGAAGTCAAAGCTCTTGCAATACCTTCCACACTCTGTTAGTTTGGGCTTTTGTTACCAACATTTTGAATTCCTGTCATGGTGTTTCCATATTAGTTGCAAACAGTGAGCATTCAACAATTATTTGTCAGCTCTGTGTGATTTTCTACACTTGCTTCCTGTTAAGGAAATCCACAAAATTCTGAGACCAAACTGAAGCAATTAGTCAATAGTGTCAAAACATATGTATTTATTCCCAGACTTTTTTTAACTTTTGTTTTCTCCGTTGTGTGGTGCCTAAAACCTAATAATCCCACTGAGAGTCAAGGGAATGCAAATGTTGGCCTACACAGTTGAAGCCCATTTCCTTTTCATATTACAGGGAGTTTCTTCATCTAAGCTCACAGATGGGTGTGAGGTTGACGGGCACTGCTGGGCTCTCACAGGCCATCTCAGGGCTTTCCTGCCGCTGCTGATCCCCTGCAGTTTAACCCGAACTGTAAAGAGGCCAGCTGTCGTCCGGGACTGCAGGGAAGCACTGCACAAGCTTTGGACGAGCTGAAAGAAGTCTAAACAATTCCCCTTCTCTCCTGCAGGGGACAGACCAGTGGCATGCAGCGTGGAGCAGAGAGTGACAAGTCAGCAAGCAGAAAGAAAGCCAGTGCTGCGTGTAGCAACCACTGCTGTGTATGACTGTGAGTCCTCAGAGCTCGCTGTGTGAGCGCTGTCTGTGAACCTGCCTTGAGGGAATGCAGGGGGGTGACCAATCGTTTGACTCCGTTCAACCTGTGTGCTCGGTGAAATGGGGCAAGCCCACTAACCTGGACACACACCACCTCTCTCTCTGTCTCCTTCACACACATTGATACACACAGTCCTACAGGCGAGTTGATCAAAAGGAATTCCTTGTTTGCCTTTTTTTCCTTTTTGTCTACCTCTCTATCTGCCGCAGAAATCTTGCCTCAGCTGAAGAATTACAAGTACGTTCCTAAACTGACATTCAAAACAGCCACATCAACAATCAGGGACTCCTGGGGGTCATATGGTTGAAGAAAACTAATAAACTGAGCACGCAGATTGATAGACAGATATAAAATATTTGGAAGAGGACTCAGTCAGGTTGCATTCAAGGGAATGATAAGATTTCCAATATACACTTCTGGACTTCAGAACAGGTATTTAATTAGTGTTCGGGCATTATAATGTGTAATTTATAAGCATTTAATTATAAACACAGATTACTAATAAATGTGTCAGAAAATCTCTCCCATGTCGTCTCCTGCACATAAATGTCTAATTAAACACACAGCTCTGATTGGCTGACTGCCACTGTGTAATGTATTATTTTACGTGATGGGTTTGGCCACAGTATATTTTTAGAGAAAAATTCTTTTGTGTCCAAAAACAGCTTATATTGTGCAGTATATAGTTGGGACTTTCATCGCTAAAGACAGTGGAGGATTTGCCTTATTTCCTGTCATCTCTCTTCTGCCTGTAATAAAAAGCATTAAAATGTCCCCAAAATAAAAACAAAAATCCTGATCGGTGCATGGAAGTAAATCATAGTTAAATTAGAATCTGATGACAGTTGGTGGGTTGCTGGATGAGAGTCCATCAAATCTGATCAAATCCCACACACATAGTCGTGATGAAGCAGGTTTGATGGTAAAACTCTAAAATACATATTACCTAAGAGCCATTTTAATTTGGATTCTCACTTATTTAGTCATGAATGTTATGATATGCCAAAATCTGCTATAGTTGGAGCCATGAAGAGTACCATCGCTTTCAATGGGAAATGATCCTCTATTATCTTTGCTCATACTCTCCCATTTTTGATGTGACTGATGTGACTTTTCAGTAATAACCATTTATGTTTCTGCACATGGGCTTCTTTTCCTTATGCCATATGCAAATAATTTTTGCTATCTGGATATGATTCATTTATTTGTTTTTGTATCATTTCATATCATTTCACAGCTTTTGTTTACAACTTCCTTTACTCAAAGAGAATACAGAATATGCCATTGCATTGAAGTCCCTTATTTGTTCATCCCAGCAAATTTGTTTCTAACTTGTGTTCATTTATGTGTTCGCCCATGAAAATCTACTGACAATGTAATCTGTTTTGTTTGGACGTTAGAAGAACAAAAGAAAAATCAGAGGCAAGTGTTTTGTGCCAAGCAGCAATTTGCACGTGGTGCTCAACAGACCATTCAACATTAATGACTGACTCATGAGGCAAAATTAATCTACATGCAAGTAGAAGTGCATCAAATCATTTTTTGTCTTTGTGCTGCTGAAACATTGCAAATTTCTTTCCCACTTCTTTCTCTAATGGACAGCTCTTCATCTTGTGTTTGAATTAGCAGGAGAAAATCAACATTTTATGGCAATTATTTAGTGATTACAGTGTGACTCCCAACTGTGGATACAAAATATTTAACCCAGCATAGTAGCTGCAATAAATGCTGACAAATTTGTCTTTGTTGGTTTAGCAATCCATCTGCTGCCTCTTCAGGCCTTTTGCAGTGAGTACACTGAGCCTTCAGCTCCTTTTGACCATCATAACGGGTTCAGACTGTGTGGCGTCACTTGCATACTAAGTTGGTGATTTGAGGGGGACTGATGGAGGATTCAACCCCTCTTGAGCAAGTTAGAATCTATGACCTCAACCATGGATCTGAAATATCAGTAACCAAACTGTGTTGTTTATTGATAAATCCATGGAGCTGTCTGTGGTGCTGAAGTAGTTTTGTCTTGGATTCTCTTAAGTGGCAGACACTGCTGAACTAGTAGTATTCTGTTACAAAATATCTTTGGGATGATGTGACTACAGATACAGTTTTTACTATATGGTTAGGGTTAGGGGGATAAGACCTGTGTTGCATACCCCTACCCAATTCTGTATCTCAGGAACGAAAGGTCAGATCGACTGGTGACCAAGACCGGCATGTTCGCTGTCCCTGACAACTCCTTGATAGAAATTGGTTGAAAGTCACTTCGACCTTCGATTTCAGAGGTACAGGTGAGGTGTCTCTTCGTTGTAAGTCAGTGGTAGTTTGGTTGCCCTTACCCAATTTTGCATCTTAGAAACAGAAGGTCATAGCGACTTGGAATCAATTGAGATTATTTTTGTCCATCTAGGAAGACATCTGCCAATCTAATATAAGAGGTGAAAAAACAACACATTTTCAGCATTTTATCTTACTAGTACCAGTCAGTATCAGCTGATTCATTATGTTTAAGCTTTGTACCTATCTGTAGTTGGCTAACCCAACTGTCTGATCATATTTGATCAAGGACCACTTAATCCATATTCCCTCATCATTAATCAGATCCCCTTCTTCTTGTGCCAATGAGTGCCAATGTCTTGCCTTCAGAGGTGCTGCGTTGTGACACTTTAAACTCGCATCATTCAGTGATTACGGCTTGAAGACAGACTTTATTATGTGGGACCTCAACATAACTGCTGTTCCTTCAAGAACTACCAACCCTTACCCTTATCTGTTCAACATGAGCAAATTTAGGGAAATGGCTACAACTTCACTGAGTGAAGTCATCACCCAATTCCAGAAGCTGCTGACGACAACCCATTATCCAAAAGCAGTGTTTGATCAACCAAATAAATGTATTGCAACAGGACCGGCTATTTATTTTGCAGATGTTGGACTCATCATCATTGTTAATATGTTTCACAGGTGATCTGTTCAGGCAGAACATTCTGACCAGGTTTGGCCAAAGAGATGAGGCACCGGTTGCTCAGTATTTCATTGACATGCAGCATGTGACCTCAGTGTGTATCCATGCTGCATGCTGTGTCATAACAAAGGAACCTGAAACCCACATGTTGTGGTCAAGGTATGACCTGCAAGACCTTGTACAGTTCAGGGATACCTATTCACAGTGCTTTCATTATACAAAGCAGGTAATTTCTAATCAAGTTTGCACAACAAGGCCATGGATATTAAACAATCCATCTTGACCTAGTTCGAGTCCAGCCAGTCTTTGTGGTCTTACCACATGTGTAATTGCAAACACCCTTAAAACATCCAGTGAGGGTTAGGGCCATCCCCATTGTTAAAAATTAACAAATCTACTGAGCATAGTTGTGCATTATTCAGAGTGTGTAGCTCTATTTTCCTTTCCTTGCTTTTCTTCCTCTTTTTTCTTTCAGCCTGGGAAGTGCCATTGAAAATTTGTTGGACGGCCTCTGTTTATTGCATCAGACGAGATGATGTCTTGTGATTGTTTGTAAGTTGACAGTGGATACAAACTGAGAACTGTGCTACAGCCTATGTGCCCCTGAGGGATAGGAAAGCTGCTGACATACAGTAGGCTTGAAGTCAACAAACCATTATTGACATCCAAGATGGAACAGAGGTTGGCTGTTATCCAAGGCTGTCTTGTGACTTCATGAATATCCAAAGCCATTGATATAGTGACTAGAGGTGATACTTTGGCATAAACAGGGGTGCAATAGGGTGCCAAAGCCTTTCTGCCAAAGGAAGCCAGAGTCTCTGTGGCCTCATTTGTATAAACATACTGGCAGAGTCATTTAGCCAGTCATTATGTCTTGTTCATCTCTGCTTCATCATATTAGTTGTATTTCAATCTTAAACTCCCAAAACACTAAATTCAAGCTCTTTGGGCTTTCTCAGAAAAAATACATACAGTGTGACACTGGATCCTTGCTACAGTGGAAGCAACATTTGGCCAAAGCTATTTGTAAATAAAAAAAAGTCTTCATCACTATGTACAATGTCATTTTCCTTGCTCACTTAGATTAGTGTGGAACAGCCTGGCTCCCAACTCAGTGTAACAGAACACGGTTAAACTTGATTTAAGGAGTCAGCGTTAAAGACCTCATAAAGATTGACAAACATGCCTTATAATGACAGCGTAGTGGACAGAATGAAAGTTACTGTCACTGAAGGTGGTATTTAAAGTGTGTATCACATCAAAACACTTGATAAACAGACTGTACTGTTTCATGTCTTTTTAATTGTCTTGATTTATCGTATGCTTTAATGTATGTACTTAGGACTCCCATGAGAGCAGTATTGATACACTAACACGTGAAGAAATCTCTCAATGAAATCAATGAAGCTCCTAGGACAAGATGGGACACTGGGACATCTATCATGTCCACCCAAACGGAAGAGGCTGGAACAGACAGACAAAGACAGAGAGAAAGAATTGGGGATAAAAAAAAGAGAATAATTTTAAAAAGAAGATGGGATTTTGTTTTTGCATATGTGTATTTTTTAAAGTCTTCTGTTTTTGAGATTGCCTAAAACCCCTCTGCCTGCTGTTTTCTAGACTCTACAATATGCTTCTGGCTTTTATAAACCCCTGTAATTACTGTTTTAATTTGAAAAACAGCATGTTGGTGCTGAGAATGACGCGTGACAATCAGGAATGTTGTGCTGCTCTTAGACTATAGTGGGGCTAAATGTGAGTCACACCATAGGCCCTTTGGTGCAGCTCCATCTCCAGGCCTGTTAAGATTTGGGGTGAGTCACTGAGTGAATCATTTGAAATAGAAAGGCTTAGCAGAACACTGGTTCCGCAGGAAGCTCTAATCTCCAGTTTTTTTATTTTACTGCAAATGCGGGCTGAAGATGTTTCCCCAAATGTGTCATGACGTATGATATGGCAATGAAAAGTCAACAATTTATGGTAATCTATGCTAAAGATAGATTTGACAATTTTTTTTCTCTCTAAAATCAATTATCAGTAAAGTGACCTTTTTAATCGTCAGACAAAACAAAAAAGCACAAGATGAAGTGGGGCATATATCCAAGGAGAGCTTGGTAATAATAAGGGCTAAGTTGTTGAAAAACACAAGATTATAGCTGCACTAATCAATATTCTTAGATTAACTGTCTGGAATATGAGCTGCATCGCTCATTGTAACAAACCCGCACAGACCCAACTCTGCAGTTCCCTGCTGCACCAAACACCAGGCAGAGTTAGTGACTAGCTGCTAAATGCTCTGCATGTTCATATGTGTGAACCAAGAGGGCCCTCCTTGCCCTTTCTGAGGGCCCAAGTTTCTAAAAAAAAATATATCCAAAAAATCATCAGTTCTTGTCATCAAATGAAATGTTTGTGAAGAAATAAATCCCTCAAATCTGCCTGTTCACTCTGTATTGGAATGTGAAGGGTTAAATGAAAAAGACCATCATGTCCCTATGGAAATTTTGCTGTTTGCATGCATGGCAGATATTACAGAGAAAGCTTGGTACTGAGATCATGTCATCATATGGTGGTGATCATATGGAGATTATCTCTTTCAATCATCCCATGTAGATATCATCAGCATTTGTTTTCACAAACCAGAATAAATGTGTTACTGGGGTAATGCTCCTCATTCACACTTATATCCAATTTGTCTGGAATAAGCGCATTTACACAGCTTCACTAGATCTATACAGGCTAAAACACCCAGCTGCCTCTGAGTTTCTTGTTGTTATCTAAAGAATAAAAACACAGCTGGAGGTTTCAGATCCACTCAAATTTGCATATATAGTATAGTTTGATCTTTATTATCCTTTATTTAATATATTGTCCTTTATTAGGCAAAGAAAACTTCAGAAACACAAAACTCACAAACATGGTTGTGTCTAGGATTGCCAAAAAGCCACAGGGACAGGCAGACAGAAAGCGTGAACATGAACTATCAACACACCAAGAGAGCAGATCCAAAACAGACATGATGAACACAAGCCAGATGAACACTAGCAAGCATCAAAGAAGGAGAGAACAATCAAAGATGCTGATTGGTGACTGAAAACAGCTGGGTGCACAGGTGAGATAATGAGGTGAGAGTGAGAGTCCCCAGAATATGCAACCCCAATTCCAAAAGTTGGGACACTCAGCAAGAAATAAATAAAGCTGAATGGCTTCATCTATGTCGCGTCCTTTTGTTAATGTAGCAGACTATGACCGTCAAACAGCACTGTGTGCTGTGAAGTGTGCTCTTTCTATTTCTTTGTTCATTTTATCCTTGAATAACATGAGCAGTGCTTTCTATTATAATCATACTACAGTGTCTTTGACATACCCATAAATGTAACAGCTGATGCTAGGAGTTCCACTCGTGTTAACAAGTGAACACACAACTCCTACTTCTGGCATCCAAGATACAGAACAGCAACAATCCGTCTCATCAGAAATGTACGATTCTTGTCCATTTTACTGCCTACTGTTCACTGTAGCCACTTGACCCTGTGCGTCATTTATCCTCACTCAGATGTGACTGACTTTGGGACTTTGAATGCATCTCTGTATGGCCTCTACAGCCTGTGAGAGGTTTGCCAGATCAACGAATCCTGTTGTGCTTCATGGATTGTTCAAGGAGCTGGATGAGCATTCAAACAGAGGCAAGGCCAGCAGAAAATCAGAGCTTTGCCCTTTCATTCTAGGTAGGCCGATGGTCTGATTGATCTTCAGTCGCAGCTGGAAAACTAATTTAGCAAAGTAATCTTTTATAGGAGAAACTCAAAGTCTCCCGAATTTTTGTGTGTAGGTTCTGGTGGGGTGACTAAGGCAAATTGGAGTATGACTAATAGGTAGCTCAATAAGCTGTAATATTACATAACCCTACTTAACACACCTTTTGATACCAGCTGCTGTCTCTGTTTAAATGGATTATGCAACAGTGCGGTTATTACCATGTATTATGTTACTGTTCTAAAACAATTGTACAACAGCTGAGAAGCACCTTGACTCAGGGTCTTGAAATGCTGATTTCCCAGGGAAGCTGTCATAACTGGATATAATATTGTTGCATTTGATTTAACTTAACACACTTGCTTTTTCACAATTCTGCATAAATGTTTAATGTGTTTGTAATGTGTTTCAATGTTTAAATTGATCTTGAGAAAGGCATACTGTAATGTCTTCAAATGGCTTTTTCTAAGTATTGGAATAACTGAATCTATCATCAGCATCTATCTATCATTCAGTTAATCCAGTTTAGTACAGCTTCTGCTACACCTCTGCATGTGTGTTCTCTTTCACATGTGAAATCAGCAGCTGAGTCGTAATTTGCAGTTACTGGCAACCAGCCCTGGTTTTGCACTCTGTCCCAATAGATGCATGTTTTTTTCCTGTCTTTCTGGTCAACTCAAGTGCTGCAACCTTACAAACCCTGTTTGCCCCTCTCCCTGCTTAGATCACTGGCAAGGTAAAAAATGTTTGTCCTGTAAGTGGGAAAGAGAAAAGGGTTTCACTCAGTTGGCAACCTACCTAATAGCAGTTCACTCTGGACATGTTGACTCAAAAGACCAATGGACCAGTCATACAGCACCACCTTCCTTAGAGTTACGCCAAAACAAAAAATAATGTTTTTTACTGTATATTGTATGCTGTGTCTATATATTAAAAAATAAGAAACAGTAGGTTCTTTTGCTTGCTCTTTAAAGAAGCATCCACAACTTAAACTTTATAGTCTCTAGTTTATTCATGAGGAAGATGATAACAGTGTCAGTGATTCTAAACTACTATGGTCACACTAAGCTATTAGACACATCTTTCCTTAGCTGCACAGAGTGGATAAGGAGAGAAGGTAATTTTGTCATTTGATTCACTGTTACCCATTAACACCACAAGGAGTGTGTGTTTGCATATGGAACTCTCTTCTTGCTTCTGCTGTGTCTGTGAGTCCATACATCCCTTAATATTAGTAGTGCATTTCAGGTTCATGAGAATGAATCATTTGATACAATATTAATTCTGAATCACACGATACAATATTAATTCTGAATCACATAAAAGATGCAGCCTAGCACACTGAGGCCGACTACTGATCCATATAAAAGTCCATTTAAAACTTTAAAAGGATGTGTTTCTACAGCTGTTGAACAAAATGCCTTTGGGCATTGGCTGAAAATTAATATCATGCAGGAGGCCGAGTACATAGTGCAGGAATAAAGAATTTTAAGTCAAGATTTCAGTGGGAAAAAAACAGGCTGCCCGGACAACAGATCACAATTTGGGGAAACCTGACAAAAAGACTGTAGCGTGAAATGAGAGTGGACCCAGGACTTTATTAAATGAGATAAAATGTTCTGTAGCCTAATGTGCAAACAATTAGAATTTAGGATCACGAGTTCTTGTTGGCCACTGGTGTTAAAACTGGATACACTTATGTGGAACTATTGACTGTGAGGGATAGATTGATGTGGTGCATAATGTAATGGCAATGACATTTAAGTAAAAATTATTTATATCACACAGCTTTAGAACTGCTTTCTTTTACCCATGTCTTTTTTGAGTTTGAAAAATTGCAATTCCAGATTATGTGCAATTAAACAGCAGATATGTCTGGAAGTGGAGTATTTTCAAAATGGGATAATGTGTTTGTCAGTTGTTTTTGGCCAGATCCTGATGAAGTGTCATGAGTGCCCATTTGCAGTTAATGCTGATTCTGGGTGATTTCATTTAGGTTTAAACAGCATCCATTAAAGAGACCAAGTACCCATTTTTACAGTCTGAGCAGAAGGTGTATGGTGGGTGTATGAGACTTTTTTTCTGAAAACAGCTGCTGGCTGCTGGGGATATTAATAAGAGTGGTGAAACTGAAACAGTTGTGGGCTGTGAAACCAAAACAATGAGCTGAAAGACCTTAAAACACTCTGTGGAGAAACCAGTCAATCCTGAAGCAGTTAGCCCATGCATAAAAACATGCAGACATGATGAAGAGGTTCACCACGTTGGGAGAGCGCCACCTTATCTGAAGTATCTGGAGGAATGTTTCCAGCACCTTACTCAGTGTATGACACAAAGATTTCAGTCTGTTCTGGGGCCAAAGGAGGAGCCTACCCAATATAAGTAAAGTGTACCCAATAAAGTGGCCACTGAGTGTATAAAACTGGAGTAACAGTCTGCACTGTGATGTGGAGTGGGGTTTGACTCAAATGCAACACACGAGGGAAGGTTGGTAAAGTTCCTAATTAAAGGCAAAAGAAATCTTCTGAAACTCAAAACTCATGGAAGGGGTCCTGTCCGGGACAGCCAAAAAAACACAGGGACAGGCAGACAGAAACCAAAAACATTATAAACAGGAGACTGAAGCCTTGATGCGACAAAGAGCAGATTAAAAAAAGACATGAACATGAACAAGCATGAGAGGAACAATCCAGCAAGTAAAGCAGGTGAAGCGAGGCAGAGGCGAGGTGAGTGGAAAAGTACTGGGACCTGGGGTGTAAATCTATGGCAGGTGAATAGTGACAAACTATGAGAGACAGAACTTAGACATGACAAGACAACAACGTGACAAGACAACAACGTGACAAGACTATGGCAGAACTGATGCACAACAACGACATGGAACAATGCATGGAACTGAGACATGGAATGAAGTCATGGAACAAAGACATGACAGGACAAATACAAGACATGAGACTGAACAGAAACTAAGGCAAAGCTGAAGTTAATATATGGAAGAACTAAGTCAAGGCAGAATTAGACGAGACGAGATTGAACAGAAATGAAAAGGCATTAGTGTTTAAGGGTTTTTCCTTGTTTAATTTGTATTCATCCAGTTTATATTTCACTCATGTAATGATACTCAAACAATGAAAAAAAGGAAAATAACAGGCCTAATTTGTGTTAATTTGGTTTTAATATAGCTGGACTATTAGCAAAGTGATGTTTTGTAACAAATATCTGCACCAAAGATGCACTCAAATGTTTTCAGGATGGCTGTATGTCAGTGAGACAACAGTGAGACAGCAACATGTACAAATGTTGCCCATCAGCAACATCTTGTCCAAAACTGTTGCACATCACTGCCTTCAAAAAAAGAAGCAACACGGTGCTTGTAGCACAACCTGGCCCAGAGCTTTTTACCAATGGGTCATGTTAGTTTAAGGAATAGGTGTGTGTGTGTGTGTGTGTGTGTGTGTGTGTGTGTGTGTGTGTGTGTGTGTGCGTGTGTGTGTGGGTGGTTGTTTGTATGTTGTCTCTCGTCTTTCTGTCAGAAGGGCTGGGATGAGCTGAGACAGAACACACATCTGTCTCCTTCATCTGATCTCTTCTGGTCTTGCTCTCTTTCTCTGTGTATGTGTGTGTGTGTCTCTCTCTCTCTCACACACACACACGCGCGCGCGCACTTGTACTTCTATAGTTGTCAGGATCCTCATTGATATAAAGCATTCCCTAGCCCCTCGCTCTAATCTTTCCTAACCCCAACCTTTACCCTAAACTTTAAACCCAAGTCTGAACCTTTAAATATCCCTTTGAAATTGTGAGGACTGACCAAAATGTCCTCATTCTATTGGTTAAACACTTGTTCAGGTCCTCACTCGCAAGTGTACACACACACAGATAGAGGCACCTCAACTCAGGTGTGATTAATCATTCAGTTGTGCTGCCACAATCGCACCAGTGGGTAGATGAACGTTTCTATGTATGTGTGTGTTTGTGCATGTTTGTGTGAGTGTGTGTGTGTGTGTGTGTGAGCGGGAGACAGAGAGTAAGAGGATATGACAGCTCTGTGTCAGGAGCCTTTGCCTCTAAGGCCAGATTTATTTTATTCAGAAGCATGTTAGCTGACTGGTTTGTAGCCTGCAGTCTGAATCAATATGAGACCAGATGCACACACACATACACACACAGAAACACACACAACGAATGGAAAAAAACTCAGATATAATATTGATGACTCTCATTTCCTCACAATGAATAGATCTTACAATACAGCTTACAGTAAGCTACAGCCTGTGAACTATTCTATTTACATTTATGTACAGCCTGTTGGTGTATGTATCTGTGCTCTCTTTGTGTGTTCCTGTGTGTATTTGGTGTGTCTGTCTTTTTTTCATTTCACACCTGTGCCAAAGGATGGGTGTGTTTCACTTTGATTTCCTGCCTGTGCATCCTCAGAATAAGTGTGTCATAACTGCAGGGGGGAAAGATGAAGAATTACACGGCCATGCAAAAACAAAGCAGATTCTTCTTCCTATATGTTCTTGTGTGCAGAATGAGTTCTATTTTTCAAATATGCCGTATTTTGCAAAATGTTAAACTGTTATTTAGCACTGCTCGTTAAAGTCAAAGAAGACTTTTCCCTCAGTCGTACAAGCTGTGACTCTTGACAAACGTTTGCAGAAGGAACATTTGATCATTTCATACCGGTGAGTATCTGCACTTATCATGCAGGTTGCTGGATGTTCGATTCCCTGATTGAGCACAGATCATTGTTTTTATGCAACTCCCCCCACAGGGATCATAAAAGTTTTATCTCTCGTCACATCCCCGCAGTAAAATTTGGATGGTGAAACACACTCAGGACTGCAGCTCTACTGTGACAGTTTCAGGCTCTCCTGTGGGCAGGACATGACAGGGGGGGAGACGTCAGAGGTGTATTTGTGGGTTGACAGCCAGCTGGTGAGGTTGAGCTTGTCCTTCCATGTCTTCTCATCCTCTAAGAAAAGTGAAACACATGGAGTAGTTACAGAGCATTTCCCTTAATGTCACAGCTAGGACATTCAGGTCTAATTTTATGCTCGTGTCTCCAGCAGCAGAAAGGGTCACACATCGAGGTTACTGCTTGTGCGCAGCTGACCAATTAAACTTTATTTTTTGCATGGCTGCCACCTACACTAATGCCAGCTCAAGCCTGCGCGAGCCCTTGGTTTCTAGATATTTCTGAATTCAACAACTGATCATTCGTTGCAACTGCAAAGAGGATGTAGATGTAAGTACAACAAAAAGATTTTAATGAGGACCCGTTGGAAACAACACAAACAAACTGAAGATACAGCGCATGCACATATACAAGAGGTAAAAACATTGTGGAGAAAATCCCACAAACAATACCTTTAAAGAGACGCATAATACATAAAGAAAACAACAAATGCAAAAGAGTTTTTTACATTTAAGAAGCTTTGTGTGAAACACAATAGCATTTTTGCTGAAGAAAGACATAAGATTAAAGAACTAACAATGGGAACTACAAAACCAAAGTCTAGGCCATTATACATCTACAGATGAACATAAAAACTGAATTAATAGAAAGGCTTTAGTGATAATTTGATGTTGCCTTTGTTGGTAAAATCAGCACAAAATGTTCCGACTAAAGTTGCATATTAGGGAAAGATTTGCACTATTAGATTCATTCTTAGACTAAAAGGAAGTAATCTGAGGCAGCCTTATAGTGAAAGGATTCATCAGTTTAGATAGATAGGCATGCATGTGTGCTATCTATTTAGGGCCAGATATGTTTCCAGTTTTGTGACTTTGTACAACTCAGGGTGTTGGCAGGTCATTGTCTGGTGTATTAGTTGAATATTGGGTATATGCTGCCATCCATTTTAGCAGTTGCATTTTCAAGATTCAAAATATTGACTAATGGTTATACTTACAATTGTTGTTGGGGCAGAGGGGTAAGTGCTTTGTCTATATGTGTTTTTTCTTTTATCCTGACTAATGGCCTGAAAATAGGACCATCTAAAGTGGTGACTCACGGTGCTAATTTTAACAGTAATTTTGGTGACAAGCACTTGTTGACGTCCTTTTATTTCATGACTAAAATGTAATGGCAGTGTTAATGAAAAAATATTGACAGCAGCTGTTCATTCTGCCCTGACGAGTAAAGACAAGATGATATATTGGGCTTTGCTTGGGTGGACAACCTAAGTTAGATCACAGCAGACACCTCAAAAGCACTGGTTGTTTTCCTTTTTAACCCAGCATTGATCTGCAAGTGTAAGTACAAACTCTAAGTGCCTCCATGCATCTTTCTCATTGGATGATTTTTATTCCTGCTCTCCATGTGTCATTGAGTATTATGGCTGGACAAATACAAACAATTTGAAGAGAAACCTGTGGATACAACATCCAACAGTTTTTGCCGAGGTAAATATCCATTATGTGTGTTGATTGATTTGATAAGCTGGCACCGGCCCTGTTGGCTCCTCATGCTTATGTTCACGAGGAAACCCTGCAAATTCCCCCACTGCACACAGCCCCATGTACCAGTGCATCAGTCAATTGCACACACCACTTCCGTCGTATCGACCTCTGTGTGTCTTCTTCAAAAATCAAATTTATCCTTCTCTGTCTGTTGTGCCCACTCGTCCACCCTTTGCTGCGTCAAAAGAGCGTGTTTCAAGACTTGGAATTAACTTGGCTCGGACTGCTACATTTAATCATCAGAAGCCTGCTCTCAAATATTGACTACGTCCACAATTTGATCCATGAAACCTCCCCAGACGTCCTTGGTCTGACTGACACATGACTGTCCCCTGAGATTCCAAATAATGACAAATTACTATAGATGGATACGTTTTCAGATGTGATGGAAGAAGTGAGGCTACCTTGGAGGACAAAGCTCTGGTCACTGCCTCCTCTGAGTTAATAATAAAGGGTTATCTTAACCTGGACTGACCAAATTATATTATTACAAAAATCCTCTTAACTCCAAGTTAATTGATATCACACTTACTTAAAGACCACACAAAAACCCTGGAGTTTTGGCTCCTGATGTGATCACTGTCCCACCGCCTGTCTCACAGACACTAAAGCATTTTAACCTTCAGGATTAGTGAAATGATTTGTCATTCTCTGGTATTGATAATATTTTCTCTATTAAAAAGCCTGGTCTGAGACTCGATCCAGTGGCACCTCTGAAAACTGCCCTCACACTAGAGTCTTACATTCCCCTTGGAGATTTTAAGATATTTTTTGTGGTTCATGTAACAGTTTTTTTATTTTTATTATTAATTCCTTGTTTATCGTGTAGATGTGTTGTTTCTATTTGCTGATTGTGTTCTTGTCAATGTTTCTTTCTTCTTTCTTAATGAGACCGCCTGATTAAATAATGATTAGATTTTTTCAAAAAGCATGTATACATGCAAATTCACTTTTAGATTCAGATTTAATTGAATTTCCTTTATAGATTCAGGGCGTGTCAGCAATTAGTTTACCTCGCTCCATCAACAAATTATTAAACGTAATGGAGCCAAGCTTATGGTAAACATCTGCTCCTTCCAAAAGATCAGTCATGACTGATCTTTTAACTCATAAACAGACACTAACTCATTCTGCAAACATTATTACTGTTAGCTCTAAAATAAATGTGATAATGATGTGATAATGCTCGTCTGCCTTAACAACACACATATTTCTACTGATTGAAACATGACGCAGAATTTAGCAGGAGACCGTGGTAATATATGAAAAGTCTGTTATGTCAGGTAATAAACATAATAAAGCAGGCAGTGTCTAAATTCATCACCCAGTGATGTGACAGAGACCCTTCACAGGCTTATCATTTGATGACTAATAACATTTGTGTTTGAGCTGGTTTTGTGCATATTGCAAATATGTGCAGCAGAAATAATGATTGTATTGAACATTTTCTAACTGCAGGCATTCATTTGTACATGATGTGAAAGAATTACATTATGTCAGTGACACATTCTCAGCCTAGATGACTAAATACATAGTTCCAGCTATGTTCACTTCTCGCTAGAATTTATACAACCAGGAGAAATCATGCCTCAGCAAAATCCATCACAGCATCATGAAACTGTCTCAGAAAGTCAGGACAAAAATACTGACCAAAATTAGACTCACAAAACTTTGACTGAAGCAAAACAACTGTGACTTTAATCCAACAACTATTTTCAGTGAGATTTAGGCTAAATGTAAATTCAATTTTCTTGTCAAAATTAACACTGGTGACTCATCCACTGTCTATTTTTTGTTTACATTATTATTTATCCTGTGATCATCTTTTTAAATCCTGATTCGTTGATTTCCTTGCTTGACCCTCTGTGTGCAGTGCATCTCTGTATATCTGTATTTGTGTGCACAAACTTGACGAAAAAATGGACACAAAAAAAAACAGGAATCAGATGACAGGAGCCAGTGCAGTGGCCCAGGTCCTAAGTGGGATATATAATACATTTTTACACTTATTTGTGTTTCCAGAGTGCTGTCATTTATGTGTCATTTAATGTATTGTACATGGATATAGACTAGGCCAGAGACTGCACCACTGTCTACCACAGAAGGAAGTCTACTGAATGTCCAAAAAGTAGATATGCTGGATATTTTTGTTTTGGCTGAATTCAATCTCCTAATTAGCAAATGACTCATTTTCAGATGCCTTATAAATAGCTTGTAATGAGAGATTGCAATAGCTTTTACAGAGCTGCAGAACTTTCTTAATGATGACTGACAGATAAAAAGGAAACATTGCAACAAGGTGACTCTGCAAGTGTTTGAGTGCTTGGAGTTGAGGCAAAGAACTACAGTGTGTAGAGTGGACTAGTTCCTTTGTGAGTGAAATACCAAAACTGTCATGACAAAGTGTAAAATAGGAGGATTATCATCTTCTTTAAATAAAATTTAGCTAAATTACAAATTTAATGCTTTAAAAGGCAAACACAGAAATAGAGTGAGTTATTTTAGAAGACTGAAAAAGACAATTTTCTGCTGCAAATCAGTCCAAATAACCAGTGAATGACTTCAATGAATGTAAAATTAATTACTTCCAGTCCAGTCCAGACTTAAAAGAAGTTGTAATTTACATCGTGTCTTCAAGCCTCAAATGAATTTCAATGATCCTTTATCTAATGCCATCATTTTGTGTCCACAGGTTTGATTCTGAAACTTAACCCATATGCTTTTCCAGTCATGTTGGCAGTGTCTGTCATTTAGATGGACAAATACTCTGTAAACAGAGACATTTCATTCTGGATTGCCATGAAACTTTGAATCCATGGTCCCCATAGGATGAATCCTGCTGACATTGGTGATCTCCTGACTTTTCCTCTAGCACCAACATGAGCTTGACATTTCAGTTTTTCAATTGAAATAACTCAACAGCTATTGGATAGACTATTGTAACTGACACACACGATCATTGTTAACACCCTAAACTAAGGTGATGAACATGGAAAACATTATCCTCCAGTTCAAACCACTGGTTCAGCCCCACAGAGCTGCATGGCTTTAGGCTCTGACTCCTGTTAAATCAGACTATTTAACTTATCACGTTCAGCTGTCATTAGAGAATAAGGCTCAAAGTCTAAGGCTCATAATACTCTACTTTGCACTGTGGATGTACCTAAAATTCCTTGTCAGAAAGGTTTATGTCTGCTGGATTTTCTCATCTACCAATATGACACATGAAAACATAAAGTACTGAGTATGCTGACAACTTATACACTTATGAGGTTATGAGACAACATGTTTTGGAAATAGCTGCAGAACTTTTTAAATGCAGTTTAAGGGTCCTCTGTGTCCAGTGAAAGCTGAAATTCTGCACAGTTGAGCTGCCTCTGCACTCGAGCATTTGTGAAGTATCGATACCAAAATGATCTTTTAAATAACGCAACACAACAGAGCACAAAGCTGTCAGGCTCTATCAAGAACTACATGATGCCGAACAAAGTCAGGTGCTGTTGCTCTCTGGACCTAATCCAAAACCCCTTTTAAGCATTTATGAAGATGTGTCAATAAGCCAGCTCACCCTGAGGCCTTTTAACAACAGCACAAACATGAGCAGGGCTGGAAATGGCATGAGGCAGCTTTTATTTTGAAAGAAAATACATGTATAATTACTTTTGTTAGAATGTATATGTCAATGCACATTAGTCTTAACACACACATCAGTAACTGCTGTATTTGTAATGCGGTGTAAATATAATCATTTTGGCTAACTGGCTTCATAGTTTATTAAAGAAAATACATTTATAGCCCAGTGTGTATTGTAATATCAGCAAGGCAGCTTTATTCATTCTGACTGAAGATTTTCGTTCGCTCTCACTTTGACTGACTGACTAACAGCATGTGACAGTTTACCATGAATTTTAAATGTATTTTCAGCCGACACAGGTTGTTCGTGAAGCACTGGAGGAAAACAGAGCTATTTTTAGCATTTTGTGGGTTAAAAATGGACCGTGAAGCTTGTTTTCAATAAGGAGTCCATCTTTTCAATGGTATGGTAGTTTGGATCTCCATGATTTGTTAAACTGCTCCAAAGGACCTGTTATTTTCCTGATACCAATCCAGAACAGGAAGTTGGCTTTGTGCCTGTTTAATTCAACAGGAAGGTAAAAGTGCAGCGTCAGCAGCACGACTGTACCCCTGGAGTCAGCAGGGAATCAGTGATTGTAATTATTTACTTGGTGACAAGTTTTGCAATAAGGCCCCAAAAATCCCTTGTAGTTATTAAATACAAAAATGAGGCAAACTGTTAATTAAGTTCTGAATCAGGGATGCTGTAAAGATAATCTAGTCTGTGGAGAACATAAAGTTCTTTAAGTAGAGTAGTGCATCATACTGATTTATCACTATTAACACTTCATTACCTCATGATTAATTTACCATTACTTCCTATTTCTAGTTTTTCCAAAGCTTCTTAGTCATATGATTATATTGTTTATGTTTCACTTTTTTGAATATCACTAAATCCCACTCTGACAGATTTTTCCCCGCAGGTAATATCACCTGACTGTTTCATCTCCACGCTTCATTCATGGTTCGTATTATGTGGCTTGTAATGCAGCAGTTCACACGCTCATGGCTGGAAACAGAAACAGAAACAGGTGATAACCACTTTTATGATGCCGGTTTTCCAAGATCACCAACGTTAGTTTTGAGTGAATCAAGTAACCAAAGAGAAACAGTGACTAACTGTGCACAGACCAACTGACAACAGATAGTGATATGGAGGTTGGCTGCTGGCCGAGTTCTGCAGATTTTTCTTTTCTCACCCCAGAAAAACTCTGAAACAATTAACTTTAACACAACACACAGCATGCTGCCAAAAATACTTGTTGTTTGAGTAGTAATATGTCTTGATGCTCACCTCCAACATTTTATCAGTCTCCTGTTTGTCTGCGTCTTTTTGCCTCCGCTCTCTCTTTGAACTGAAAGGTGTGCTCACACATATACAAACGTACGTGTCTCTGTCTTTTGTGTATGCTGCCTTCACCCAACCTACCTGTGACTAATGAGAGTTGCTACGCTATGATTGGACAATTGCTGGTTGGAGGAGTGGTGTAACAAACAGCATGGATGGAGGATGAGGATACTATTGATGTATTTCAACTACAGACGGGAGGAGTCTGTTCATAAGTGAGATGTGGACTCTTGGAAGAATGTCCACACCATTATTTTCATGTTGTATTTGTTTATTAAATATTTGTATTGTAAAGATGTAATATTCTTGCATGACATATGTCTATTGTCTATCCTGTCAATCATCCTGTGACCACCTTTTCCCCAAGTTGGGAACCACAGTAAATGACCAATAGCTATCGTGCTGGATTACATTATTCAGTCATTACAGACACAATTAGCAACAGAAGAATTCTCCAGAAGATTTTAATCATAAAACTTGAGGCATATTCACATTTATAAATGCACACTCACACTGTATAATTTTATAGTAAACATGTATAGTTTATCACTAATCATTGTCATTTGCTTCTATCCTATATATGATTCCCTAATTATTTCAGCACCGTCCTGAGCCGCAAAGACTACACCTGGACTCTGCCCAGTAAAGCCACTGTCTCTTGTCTTTTGCATGTTGGCCACTAAGCTCCATCTACTTCTATGGCTAAGATTTTCTCAGCCAGAAAAAGCTTGCTCCTCTGGCCATTAAGAAACTGCCACTGCTGCTGTGTGTGTTAGATGGCCGAGGATATTTTTGCAGACTGGGGGGGGTCATGGAGGGCTGACCTTTTAACCTTCTAGTTACAGGACTGACACTCTAATCAGTATAGGCCACCATGCTCTCAGATGTACAGTACCGAGGCCAACCACAACAATCTGAGAACGCTGAGTCCTTGAGAACCTTTAAATAGTGAGCAAGACTTCTCCTGACTCTGAGTGTGTATCTGACTGTGTGTGTGTGTGTGTAAATAAAAGATTGCTACATAAAACCTAATTTTCCATCTGCTATTTTTTTTAAAGATGTGGTACAGAGAAGGAAAGCAGCAGGAGTAATAACTTGTTTGTTTCTGCCACAGTGGGGCTCTGAATAGAAAACAACATGCATAAGCATACATATCAAGAAGATTGCATAAAGCCCCATTCTGTGAAAAAATACTTTATGTCTTTAGTCTATACTGAAATGACATTATGATTGATGCGTAAATCGTTGCTGACTGAAACAGTCTATTCTGTTTACAACCCATATATATGTATATATGAGGGAAAGAACGTAAGTACGGAGATTGATAAATGAAGTCTCATCACACTGAATGGAGCACCTTAACGCCACATGCTGTGATTGTAGATGCATCAAAACTAGTATGCATGCGCAGAGAATCAAAATAGTTAGCTGAAGTAATGAATAAGTTCTTAGAGTAATGGATCCAAAATAAAATATTATCAATAATAAACTTTATTTATGCAGTGCTCATCCAAATCTGCAATAAGAGAGTACTTTAGAAAGGTAGAAGGAAAGTATATTATTTTATATTATATGTTTATTCCACTATTTTAACTTATACTCTCTTTATGTCTTGGACTTATGTCCTTTTTTCCCATGTCTCATTTTACTTGTTTTTCTTTTGTTAATTTTGTATGAACGTTGAGCGAGACAGGGAGCATTGAGAACAAGAATTTTATTGCCAACAACGGCTTCCCTGTAATTTCTGTGCCTATGACAAATAAAAAGCTTAAAATAACTGAAGTGAAAACAGTGGGGGAAAAAAGGTTTAAACGTCCAGCTTCTACTACCCAGAGTGGTAGTAGTACAAATTACTTTAAAAAAAAAACTGGATTACCTTTTCTTGTATGAAAAAAATACAGCAATATGTGAACATCTAGAACATGGCAGGTTGAGTCGATGATGGGAGACTTATCTGTTGTTGGGGTACATCGGACAAAAAATTGGGGACCTTTGCTTCAGACCATAATCTGCTCCTTGTCTCCACTGAGAGCATGACATTTCCACTTCACCAGGCCAGCAGAGTCTATCCAATAACTATTTTGATGAACTTTTCCAAAAAAAGAAAAAAAGTGGTGTTCCTGCATCACCTTCTCCTCTCTGACTCACACTCCCTTTGCTGCTATCAGTCTAATTACCAAGATCACACAGTCACAGGAACATCGTCTGGGCACTGAGGTCCAGACTGTTGCACCCTTTATTTTTGGTTACTTGTAATCTTGGTGATGTTGAACTTTAATCTTGAATTACAAAAAAAAAATGTAGAGACTACTTTTTCCTTCTTCCTCTCCTGTTCTCCCCCATCTTTTCTCCTCCTCCCTCTCTCCTTACCTTTCCCCATGCCCTGCTCTTTCCATCCACTCTTGGTGATTAATTATTGCTGCTCGGTGTCCGTCTCATTTTATATATTTCATATTAGCATTATCTTTCCCCCCTCTCATCGCTCTCCTCTCCTAACCTCTTGCCCTTCCTTCTCTCTCCTCCTCTCGTGTCATTTTCATCTCTTCCTCTCCTCTCATTTCCTCTCCTCTCTTTCCTTATCTGTATCCTCTCTCTGCGCTGCATCTCTTTTTTTTTCTTCCTCTCCCTCCATTCAAGGTGATTAATTATTTCTGCCCTATGTTCTGTCCCCTCTCCCTTCTTTAAAAATCATTATCCAATCTTTTATTAACACCGTTTGGGCTTATCTGTGCTAAGCCATTAATAGCTTGGCTTTTTCTTTGCTGGAAAAATTAGGGCAATTGCTCTCTAGGCTACGCTTGAGAATCACTTAACTTGAATTTAAAAGTTGGAGAGTTGAATTTGTATTTCTTATGACCGTCTAATCCCAAATGTTCTTGGAGAATTTAAGCTGTAAATGTGCTTGGATATAGATCAAAGTACTTTTCCTCGGGGGCAAAAAACAGTAGGTGTCAGGCCACAGGGGCAATACCTTCCTTATAAAAGATAAATTAAGCAGACAAGAGCAACCATCCTTCTCAACACCTCATTTTGTCTGTTCCAAGTCATCTCTATTTGTTTCTATGTGAACACATCTTCAAAGGGGTGAGACTGTTTCACATGTTTCTAATGAAAATCAGTGTTCTTTTTTAAGAAGCTGGATGTGGATGTCATGCATGAAGGATATGTCAGGTACCGCTGATTAGATTATGATGAAACCTGGAGAAACGGTACATTCCTACAGGATATTGTCACCGTTATACTGACTGACACTCCCATTACCTTGACACAGGGTGGCATGTTTGGTGACCCTCAGGAAAAAAAAAATTGCAGGAAACGTCCTGTTTATTTCTACCTTGTTTCGAAGGGTAAATGTGGCTGCGTAATTTTCATGTCGTATCTAAAAGCTCAATCTGCTCGAGGCCCTGTTGGATTATTGTTCTGTTGTTTCTAGTAGTTGTTACGACTTTCGATTAATTTTTTTCTCACCTGCAACTCCACCAGATGAAGTGATATCTCTTTAAATTTCCTCTCCTGCAATTTCAAGTTTTTTTTCCTGTAGCGCTCGATTTTTGTGTTAATAGTTTAGTTTAGTCATTCTCAACTGTAATTTAATTTAGCATCGAGTGCCACGATTCAAGTGCACATCAATGAGTTATTAAGATGGATAGTGTTTCACATGAACCCATATTGGAGCCATTGTTTTTTTTACTTCCACTTTATATCACACTAAATGGATTTTTATATCAGTGTCTGGTACAAAGTGTGATTTGCTACCGATCCAACCTTCCTGTGTTACATTCGTCTCAATTGTGGTCCTCTGTATGCAGGGAAACTCCAAAGAGATGGTGACGAAAAACAATTTCAAGTAGTCCACTATTTACATCTGGATATATTATTTATTAGAACTACATCAAAATAAGATTGTGCCAAGTTGAAATTTCATCATCTCAGCTGTGGATTTATTACATACTTCTAAACTGGAAATATTTCACATACCTAACACACATATGTTGTTTGATGAAGACTGTTTTCTGCGTAGAATTTGAGCAACTACCTGTGAAGGCTACCTCAGAGGATTACTGATATCTGCGAATGTGGATTGTGATATGGATTCAACTTAGTTCTACAACTGGCTGTTGACAAGGCCTGAGTCTGATCTGAACCCAAATGCAGGACCATGAGACAAAAGTTTCAAAATAAAAGATCTTTAATGAAAAAAGCCAAAACTCAAAATCACTCTTACGAGGAAAAAGCAATGACAAAATGCAACTGAAAATCACTCTAGCAAGGTAATCACAAATGGTAATGAACGAAAAATCACTCAGACGAGGCTGAGGCATGACATGGGTAAAGCAAAGTAGCAAGTAGGTAATGGGGAACAGGTGGAGATAATCAGGGCAGGGTAGACAATCACACTGGCGGGAGACACAGAAGGAAGGGCAAGTTACCTGGAACGAAAGGGGAGAGGGTTACCAAAATAAAACAGGAAACAACATGAGACAAGACATAATGCAGAAAAGTAACTTAACGTTTTTTCTTCATCATGGCAGCTGTTTTGTCACTATTGAACTTTACTACCATTTACTGGATTTTAAGATATATGGCATATAGTCCACCAAGGCCAGTCCTATCTCACAACGTTAACAAATGTGAAAAATAACTCAGATTCAAACTTTGGGTTATTCCTTGGCTCACTGCTATATCCTACCACCAGGCTTCAAAACTGAGCCAGTGGTTTTTTCTGTAATCCTGCTGACAGACAAACAAACGAGCAAACTGACCAAACAGAGAGCATAACCTCCATGGCAGAAGTTAGGAGTCAAAGCATTAAAGGCAGTAGGCTGTAGATACAGGCTCATTACTTTCCTGTTATGGTTGAGAAACATTTAACTTGGACTTTCAGGGACTCTCCACTGTACAACAGCATTTAGTCCATTTAGTAGAGCTGGAGGCTGCTGAACAGATGGTTCACTGTAGCTGAGCAGAGTATTCCCATAAAAAGTACATTTCACAACATTTGGACTTCGAGGATGGATGATGTTATTATCATGCAGCCTACTTAACTTAGATGTAAAGCCTAGACTTTTACACTGCAGTGCTTAATGTGCTTGAGAGCAGCCTTATGTTTATGTTGGGCCACATAGGGGGTAACATTATCTCTCTCATAAAGTTTCACAGTGCAGACGCATTCAGTCTGCAACTGTGCTGTGTTCACATGTAGAGACAGAGCTCATGATAGCGTGGAAACATTTTGACATTTCCAAGCTCAGCAAGAATGGAAACAGATGAGTCAATAGAAATAAAGGGACTGTGGCGCGTGTGCAGCAACGTTGATACAGTACATGTGTGTAGATCGCACTGACATTTCCAACTGCTGTGTACTGTTTAAGAAAAAGTAAATTTAACAGAAGCACCTCAAGCACACTCACTCTCCCACTCCCATTCTCTTTCTCTGTGTGTGTGTGTGTGTGTGTGTGTGTGTGTGTCCTAAGTGACCTCTGTGCGGGACTTCCTCCAGTGTCCACAGCATAATTAGATGGAGCTGAGACCATCTGCAATACATCCATCACTGACACACACACAGAGACACACACACGCACACACACACACTTCTGCACCTGCAATGAAGACAGAGCGAGAGAGAGAGGCCACAGTCCACCTCTAATCAAGTTAACTCAGACATATCCAGGTTAAAGGAAATTAATATTTGCCGTATGCTGCTCTCACAGATTCTAACTCAGCAGCTCTCACCTGCCTGAAGGGGCATGCCTGGAGGCTTTACTCAAATGTCGAGACAATCAATCAATCTATAACAAATACAGTACATTGCATTAACTTCATGAAAGTAGATGGTTTTTCATAGTTCACTGGGTAGGGCAAGACCCTATGGGCAAGACACAAACACCACCAGGGTCAGGGCTTCAGTTCCCTCAGGGGTCTCCTGTACTGCAAATGAATGCAGTCACAGCACTGGAAGGCAGCGAAACATTCCTATTAAATGGCAAACTGTACCTGAAAAGCAAACAAAACAAGTCTGAACTGTTATAAACATAACCTGTGAGCAGTTTGTACCCACTGTTCTGAGAAATGCCCATTCATTGTGCTGTATCTGGTGCAGTATTCTGCCAGATACTGTGCAAGACATTTGATTGTTTCTCATAAACAAGACAAAATGACAATGACCCTGTGGATTCATGAGGTGTCCTAAGGGCAGCAAACACTGGCCAAGTCACAAAGCAAAAAGCCAAAACCAAATGGATCAAATACTGGTAATACAAAGAGTCATTTCAGGATGTTTGTTACACTCAGTAAAATGTCTTTACCATTTTACACCTGCTTCTTTTGAAAATAGAAAACCGTAGCTTTTGGACTAGTGCGTGTCACATGATGCTGCCCGAAGTTGCAATATCAAGTATTGCCCCTACGTCAAAATCCCCACACAGACCAAAATCTCCGGACAGCTGTAGACAATGACCAGTAGATGGGAGGAGTCAATTTGAGGAGCACATGTGACAAAGTTTGTGCTTTTCCCAAAATGCTCAATATTTTCACATGTCAAGCCTCCCCAGCACATGCTGCTGTTTTGCTGCTGGTTGCCATGTTGCAACTTGCAGAGCAATTCTTATCAACAGTCAGCAACAAGCACTAGTGTGTTATTTATGAATTCCTAAAGCTGCACATTATCAAAATAAGAGAAGAGATTCTTGCATGAATTATGGAACCTGCAATAGCTAGGGCACAGCCTTTTCACTATCTGCATGATATATCAACATAGTCAAGTGTTAACAGGGGTGTCGACATTAGCTAGACTTGTGGGCTTGGTCCTTTGGGGGTCCTCTTCAAGTATAGGTCTCAAATTGTCACCACCTTTTGCACAATTCAGAATGGCATTGCTTGGTACGATGGTACAGACGAACATTCTGTACAATGTACAGAGCATAGAGTTACACTGGTGGGTGTCATTTTGTCACGGGCCAGGACGTCACAGAGTGAAGTGTCATTACAGTTGCAGAGAAAGAAGAAGGCGGGGAGAGACTTAGACATTGAGAGAGAGTAAGACAGACAGAACAAAGACAGACAAGAAAATGAACAGCAGAGCAAGTTAGGGCTGAACACTGAATAAAGTGAATAACAGCTTCAAATTTCAACCACAGACAGATAGTGGGACAGTGCAAACAGGACAAACAATGGCAGACAGACATAAGTGTGAGGTGGACGTGTTGAAAACAGGGCTGAAGTGACTGGATGACAACGACCAAGAAAGACACAAGAGCCAGATAGTTTGTGACATGACTGACTGGGTATTGAGCTATAATGACAGTGGCACAGAGATGAAGACAGAGAGAAAGCAATGGAGAGAGAGAGGGTGGGGATGGTGAACGATGGATCTCCAGGAAAATACATTTCAGCAGTTCCATAACAAACATCTGTATTTTCTTAGTAAGTAAAAACATGATGTATTAGATATAACAAAAAAAACATGACAACTAATAAAGGAAATGGATTCTGTTAAATAACTGACAAATGTAGCAAAATTCAATCTCCTTTTTGCTCTGTTTTGTCTCTTCTCCTTCAAACTAGGTTGATACTCAGGTATTGTGTTGGCAGTAGTATCAAATAATGTACATCAATCTTGTAAATATGTAGGCTGTAAAACCAAACATTACACACATTTCATTTAAGTCAGCATCACTGTCAGAGATATTGGTTCATGCAGGTGGTTCATCAATTTATATTTCAAATGTACTTTACTGATTTTATCTTTTTGTTTACGTTAAACATTTCTGTTTAAAATGTGCTTCATGTGTACATTCTGCCTTGCTTTGAAAAGTCCCTTATATTGGTTATTTTTCAAGTACAATTCCATCATTTTAATATGGACACAGTTTTTACAAGACTTACAAAACAAAAATTAAGCATCCCTTGCCCCAGTCCTTCGAGCAAAAAGTTTAGTTAAGATGAAATAATCTTATATATAACTAATATATAGCCCTATATATATATATATATATATATATAACTATATATAACTAATCTTATATATGCTTTAAAAAGCCTTTCAACAAAGCCAGTGAAATTGTACCTAATATGTATTTTTACAATGTTTTGAAAGCTTTGTTGAGTTTACAGTTGAAAGGAAACAGCAACAAAGAAGGTCACTGAAAGACAGAGACACACTGTAAACCAGAGGCACATTTAACCATGCGAGACGGACGTGTCTGCACAGCGAGTGAGCGAGAGACGCTGCTGAAGTGACTCGCCTGCACATCCTGTGTTACGAAGTTACTTTGCAGCCTTCACTGACTTACACATGATTTTTCAACTGACAGGATGGCTGACACGACCGGACACGCACAAACACCCCCTCGCACACACACACGCTCCAGTGCAGCCGGACACACACTCTTGTCTCTTTAATCACACACATGCACACACAGGCCGTGACAGTGAGGCGAGCGGACACGTTTGTAGGCTGAAGGGACGGTTAAGGACAAGATAGTGACAGGTGTCTAATGAAAGAGGAGAGAAGACTGTAAATAGAAGTGGAGGGAACAGCACGACTGTGGCAAGGAAGAAAGAATGAATGAAAGAAGGGAAAAAAGAAAGAAACTGACAGGTGCCAAAGCAGTCGGGGAATCACAGCTGATCTACACCCCTCCATCCTAACATCTCTATATTCAGTGTGTGTGTGCCACCTCACATCTCTGTCCCTATGAAAGACCGTGACAACTCTTGACCTCCGACAGAGACAGCTCGGCTGAAACCGAACCAGCGCACAGCCAACCAGTCTCCACAAAGACGACTGTTCAGGAAACCACACGGACTGTGCCCTCGAGAGCGTTTATATTAAATCAGCAATGGATCCTCCATCCTCATGGGCGAGATGGTGTCAGCTGTGAAGTTTATTCAAAGAAGTCAATTTAACATCACACATATTGTTTGTCAAACTTATTGGAAAAGCTGCTGAAAATGAAATCCTGCTGCTTCTCCTCCTGCTGCAGTTGCGATACAGATGTTGTCCTTTTTTTAGCTTTAACAAAACCAATAACACAAGTGTAGTAGGAGGAACCAATCAAACCTTGTGTTTATCTGTTCTAATGTCAGCTTCAAATATTAGCATGTCTGACCACCTACCTTACTACCTACAGTTGCAGTTTTATTTCTAAAGCAAGTTGTATTCTATAGGCAGTATTGGGAGTAATGCGTTACAAAAGTAATGTGATTACTGTAATATATTGCTGTTTGCTGTAACGCAGTAATGTAAGGCATTACTGAAAAAAATTGGGTAATATTTTACTCGGTACAAACTTCAGTGACGCGCGTTACAATCATAGACTGTATATGGACGTAGTCTTCGTGACGTCACCCAAAAAATCGCACTACGTTATAATGCACCAACACCATCCAGCACCAGCAGAAATCTTCAGTCTCGGGAGTCTTGTGTTCACAACAAACACAGCCGTCTTGGTGGCTTTGTGCTGTGAAATTGAATTAAAGAGAATAAAGGAAAAGAAATAGAAAAGACTGTATCTTGTCAAGTCATTGGGCTTTAGGTTACAGTATAGTGGGCTCTAGCTCTATTGATTTTAATATAAATAGGCCTACAGTTACAGTGTCTCCATCACAGTTACCAGACTTTGACCTTTTGTCTGTTTTTGAGATTCAGGTTATGATTTTTCCTTGTATTGCACCATGAACCATCATTGTGCCTATTAGGCGATATATTCTAATGTTATATATTCTGCTGTTGTTAGCCTTAAGTCTGGCTCAGTCATTCTCAGTCTCAGTTATCGCCCTCTACTGGATGTGTAATGAGCTGCTATAAGCTAAATTTATAACGCCAATTCCATACTTCCAGTTAATTTGGTGAAAGTAACTTAAAAGTAATGCAGTAGTAGTGTAATGCATTACAATTCAGAGACAGTAATTTAAGGTAAGGTAACTAATTCCTTTGAAATGACAGTAATAAGTAATCCATGATGCATTGCATTTTTGAAGTAACTTGCCCAACACTGTCTGTAGGTCTGCAGGTGATGAATTGAATTGAGATGTTCACTTGTGAGTAATGGTTACATCTTTGTCCCTTTAGTTTGGTGTACACTCCAGTCAAACATGCTTTAGAAAATGTCATAGTTTGGGTCTCTCAGTTTATTTTTGTGATTTATTTTTTGTGCATTTTTAGTTTCATTTCCAGTGTTTTTGGTTTGGGATTGTTTCTCTGTGCTTTGCGTTTTTTGTTGTTTCCAGTGTTTCCATTACCGCAGTCTCTTCAGTGTCTCCAGTGTTTTTCCCCTCATCTGTTCCACTCAACCTGCTGTACCTGCACATCTCCTGCTGTCCCTGCCCCGGCGTCTACCTCACGCTGCTCAGCCTCCAACCACCGAACTTCTCCGTTCCACCTGTGCCTCATCTTTTTGTTTTTCAACTCCTGGAGTTTTGTTGTTTAATAAATCCCTTTTTTCCCCTTAACCCTCATCTGTGTCTTGCTCCTGGGTCCAACTTACCCCTAAAACTTGACAGAAAACTCTCTCCTAAAAATAATTTTCCTTCGTAAAACATTTTTTTATGCTCCTTCTACAGACTTCTTGTTCAGCTACGGCTGATAAAATCTGTCAACAGTTGTCATTTTAGCCCACAAAATCAATGGTCATCAGCCAGAAATGAGAAGCCTGCCTTTGTTTACTTCAGCTGGCTGATAAAGTGACTCTCGGCTCAGCACCGAACTGAAAGACGCACTCAGAAACTAGCTGGTGAACGTAATGGATCATTTAGAAGGAAGAAGTTCACAATGGAAAGGAGAGCGATTATTTGCCTTGCATTTATCAGGTGGACACAAACACAGCTCCAAATTAATGCTAATGCTGCTCTGTGTTTGCTGGATGTGTACATGCTGTAGGCAAGTAGCAAAAAAAGAAACAGTTAATGTCGTTAATGTATTTCAATTATTATTCTGAAACATTTATTCATCCCCACTGTCCATCACTGACTAATGTAACAGAGTCGTGATTTCACAAGCAGTAAATACAGGGGATGATGGATGTTTGTACAGAGGCTGCAAATACTCAGTTACATGGAGCCTCCACTAATAATTACAATTATACCATTCACTGAGAAAATACTTGTTTCTGATTGGCTGGCAGGGCTGGCCATTAAAATTGTGCATTGAAACACAACAAGGCTCCACTCAACAGTTTAACCGCCGTCGCAAATCAGCGTGCAAGGTGAATTAAACCGCCGGTAACCATGGAAACAATACCTGTTAATGTCTCAGCCTCCATTTTTCTACTTTAGCCTCTGGTAAGTGGTGGCTCAATAAACGCATTCTGTGGCCCGGCATTAAAGCTATAATGGCGGCTGGCAGCTGGCTTAGCACAGTTCCATCTTTGTCAAAGGTTTGACTGGTGTTGTGTATGAAAACCTCAACCAATCATTTTAGTAAGCTCTGAGATACTGAATGGAAATGCCATTCAGAAAAATGCATCTGCAGTCGGCACTCATCCGCTTTTTCCATGCAAAACTGGGAGAGATGTACGAGCGGAGGGCTGCGCTGTACAGTTCCATTATAATGTGTTCCACTGTTCCACGGAACACATTTATTTTGAGACAGACTTTTATTGCAGTTATTCTAATAAAACTGCAGCCCTGTGCATTTTAAAACGTGTCCCCCCAGTAGCCTACATTACAGCATTTTCCAGTATTTTATCCTCTAATCACCCTAGGGGATCATTTTAGCCTTTTTCCAGACCATTGAGCAGTCTCCTCCTCACAGTGAGCAGAAATACCCGGACAGAGGAAGGAAAGAAGGAAACATGACTTTTTTTTAAATACCCCAAAGATGTGCATATTTTTGGTAACATCTGGGAGAGAGACAGAGAGTCGTATGTATTGTCATCTTCTGTGCAGTGCGCGTGAGCATATGTATTTAAAACTTTTTCTGTCTGTTAGAAAAAAGATATTCGGTTATTTTAAGAATGTAACTGATGAATAATTTACACTGCGGTAAGTCAAATAAGACCCACGTTTAAGGACACACACTCCAGTCCTCTCACTTGTACGTATAGACATTACTATCTCTTCATAAATCTGGGCCTCGAGTGCAAACTGAAACTACTGAAACGCAGCATGAAATCTGAAAATAGCTCATGAAATCTTGGCCGTGCATCACATTAAATGTAATAAATAATTCCCTCTCCACTAGAAGTTCATTCTTTCAAATGAGAGAATGTGTTTGCACTGACTTAGGTTCTCCCAGATCCGTGAATATTGTGATAGACAGTGGCATGCCTTAAAGAGTCATTTTGGTCATTATCTCTATCAGATATTAAAACTTTGATTCATACTGAATTGTTTTCCTGGACCTCATCTGTTTATGGACTTTTGATTCTTGACTGCTCCTGTTTGGATTCGTTTGCTTGTTTGGACTCCCATCTCTGGATTTGACCTTTACCTAGCTGACTTTCCAATAAGCCTTTTGTGCATTTGCCTCTTCGTTTCATTAAATCATTAAATTCCTGCCTCTGTCGTCTGTATTCGGGTCCAACGCCTTGCTTCATCCTGCTACCTTTCTCCATCCTAAGGCGCAGTCCCAGGTTCCTAGCTATGAGGCCATCTGTACACTCCTGTCTGCCCCAAGAAAAAAGTGTGGGTCTCAGAGACGCCGTTCCCCAAAGCTGCCCAGTGACCCCGAGCTCCTGCTGCCCTGTGACCCAGAGCCTCATCTGCCCAACACCCCAGAACCTCAGCTGCTCAGCTCCCTGGCTAACATCCCTCTAGTCCCTGAGCCAATCAAGGCTGAGTCTGCTCCTGAGTCTGCTCCTGGGTCAGCTGAAATCCCTCATGTTCTATCACTTGGTCATTCAAAGCCTCTCTCGTTCCTCTCTTGGCCAGCCTCGTGTTCCTGAGCCAGTTGCTGAGCCTGAGACAGCTGACATCTCTTCAGCCCCTGGGTCGACCGATGGCAACCTGCTCCTGATTCCTGAGTCTGGCAAACTGCTGGTCACCAGTCAGCAGCCCAGGCAGGACCTGCTCCTGAGCTATAGCAGTCACCTGACAGTTTCCCTGTCACCAGCCTCTTGCTCAGCTCTTCAGCCGTCAGTCCTTGGTCCTGATCTCATCGGCCTCCTACCCGACCTCCAGGTAGGTTCAGCCTTCACCGCTTGACCTCCAGCCCAACCTCCAGAGGGTTTCCACCTTCCAAGCTTTTTGAGAGACAAATTTGTTCACCTGATACAAATCTACACAACATGGCTACTCCACTGATGTCCAGTGAAAAGGCAGACAACAACAAATACGAAAATTTGAGGTCATCTGGTAAATTGTAGCAATCATTTGAAAAGCATATAACTGCTTTTCTCTTGAAATATGTTTGCAACATAAGGATGATTTACCAGCTCAAAGAGACCAACAAACGATACTGAACCCCAGGTTACAGCTAAAGGCCTCTGACTATCAGTCTGCCGTATCTCACTGCAGATATTTTTGAAAAACTCTCTTGTTTAAGATATGAGAATCTATTTAAAAAATGAAATTCATATTGTTTCAGTGTAGGTACGACATTGAGGTAGCAGCATTCAAACTGAACACAAACCACATTAGTCCAACTCAAACACTGTAGGAAACCTCTTGGGTTCTGTGTACTGACATCAATTAAGAGCATAATGACTTTGCTAATGACTTCAGGTGCACTTGATTGTTTTGCCCTGTGTGCCCTGTGTGATGCTGTATTGTAACTGCAATTTGTGCAAATGATTCATTTAGTTTCAACATTTCCTCTAGTCATTTTCTTACAGATTTTATGTCTATATACCTGGGGTTCCATATATTCAAATGACTAAAAATAAACACAATAAAATGAAAGTATTTGTTTGTTATGCAAACAAATGTTATGGAAGTTTGCATTAAACCACAGGACAAGGAAAATTGCATTTATAATTGATGAACGAGTAAAAAGACCAGATGAAGTATATGCAGGATAAAATGAGCTGTTCTGCAGTATTGAATTCAGATGAACAGAGGTGGGGCGGACTTTACCATGAGGCAAAACTGCTTTGGACTCCCCAACTAGCAATCGTCATCATATATCATATACATAACCAAATAAACATGTCCTATAAATACAGCAAAATAAAAAGGGCAATATTTCCCTCTGAAGTTTTGCCAATTACAAGTTGCATTATAGAATTAATCGATCAATATTTTCAGTCAGGGTTAGAGTGAAAATAAAGAATGAGAAAAGGCCTGTGTCTGAGTGAGTCTGGGTCAACCAAATCACCCCTGAAACAGAATACATGAATTGTCACTTATGGTGGAGGTCTACCCTTTCCTTCCAGCTGTACCCTTTGAACTCTTCATCCACATGTCCGAAGAAGAAACTCCAGAGGACTGACTCCTAAAAGAAGAAGAGTTCGTCATTAAAAGCCAGAGTACCTGAAAACTTCCACCACAATCACACACAGACCTGACACACACATGATGAACGTCTAACTTGAACCTTGTGACCTTTTGGACCAATTAGCGTCACATCACTTCTGAAACCAAAGGTGTCCCCCGCGTGCAACACACACACACTAATGTAGACAGAGATGAACACACAGAGGTAAAGATGCAGACACACAAACACACACTTTCATTCTCGACGTCCGGCCCCATCTGTTGCGTCGCCCCTGTCAACTAAATGTCACCTGATGACATCATAAGCCTGTCAACCTTTCCCCTCGTCACACATACACAGACACATGCGCCCACACACACACACACACTGTGCTCACACTTGGCCTGACACAAGCAAAATGCCGCATGTGACACCTCCTGCCTTGTCCTTTTTATTTTGTCTCCTCCACTCACCTTTCCTCTTCATCTCCTTCCTTCCTCTTGTCCTTACTTCCTCTTTCCCCCCCCCTCCTTTCTGATTAACCCCTCCCAAAAAAAAAACCTCAACCATCCCCTCTTCTATTCTACTTTTTCACCTTCTTTCCTAATGGCTCATCCACAGTTTTATCCATTTCAATCCTCTCTCTCTTCCTCCTTCTCTCCACTCCCCCCTCACTTTACCCTCATTCTTGCCTCCTCTTGTCCCCTCTTCTCTTCTCCTGTCTAAGTTAACTTTGTGACTCTGTGTCGTTTTTTTTTTTTTTTTTTTTTTGACTGTTTAGTTGAAGTGACACAGAGGGCTTATTCACACCGTTGTCTGTCCTCTCTCTCTTCCATCACCTCGCCCGCACACAAATGCACATACAGAGACACTGGTGCACACAAGTTGACACCTGTATGTGCAAGCAGACGTGCAAGAAAAAGGTACAGGTCTGAGCCCACACACTGGCACAAGATGCATAAATACACACATGCAAATACTCAGTGCTGTGCAGCATTTCAGCATGACTAAAAAATCTTTACACTCATACTGTGTCAGATGGTTTGGGGCTATATAGGTGTACAGTATCTTCTAATCAGAGACAGATAGTTCCCTAAAACTTAAATCATATATTGTCATATGCCTGCAGAAAATCATGTATCTTCTCACAGGGAACAGGTTGTGATTTGATAAAGCTGAGTTGCTTTTGAAGCGAGGTTCCCCCAGATTATGATTTCAAGGTCTGTTGATAGTTATGGATAATTGAGAAGCGAGTCCTAACTGTTGCAAGTTTAAATTCCCAGATTGGAAACACTAATACTGTTATCTGATCGCTCCAGTAAAACTCTTCCACAAGCAGCAGCAGACTGGTTTCAGTGTGTGAGTGTTAAGCACAGAAAAAGGGTCTATCAAGCATGTTATACGGGATGGTAATATGCAGGATAAATGTATGATTATATATGTAAATTGCATACATGTCAATGCAATAGATGAAATGGACCAATAAGAGAAAGATTTTCATAGTGGGAGACAGTGTGGACAGTCAAACCTCAAGGAAAAGCAGTACATGTGCTGGCCCAGTCAGCAAATGGGTCACAGCCTGCGGCCACAGTTACAATGGAAGTTTGAAGCTAGTGACCAATAGAGAGGCCAGGTAGACTATCTCTGAGGTGTACAATGGCAAAGTCTGCAAAAACCACCTGTTTGAAACATGATATTTGCTTAGTCTAAAATTGTTTGGTTGTTTGACTTTGACAATTTCTCTATCAAATTGTGTTAAATATTCTTTAATTTGTCCTAATAAGAATGACATGTTTGAGCTGGTGAATGGTACAACTCTGAACAGACTCTGTTCTACAAACGTCCATTGTTAAATGTATGATAGCGAGCCTGTGCACAGTTGGGCAGAATTTTTGAAGTCCTCTAGTTTGTTCCCATCTTCTCTAAAGCCAGAAACCCAACAGCCAAGAATCTCAGGTGACTTAGCACAGAGACAAATCCTGGACCTAGCTCATTAAAAATGAATAGTAGAGTGATTTACAGACACGGTGGCAGTTCCCATTGTGATTTTACATGGATATGAGCAAATTTTTTTGGACTGTCTTTAGAAGCAGTTTGACACGACGCTTGTTTGGAACGCAAACTCTCTGTTACTGTCCATGAGGCCGCTCTGCATAGATCACAGATGTGGTCTTCATAAAAGATGAATCCAACAAAAGAATTAAAGACATATTTTTGAACTGTGTTGAAGTATTTATAATAAGGAGAAGTGAAAGGAAAAACTGCACTAATTCATGTTGGAACAAAGGACTTTGTGTAAGTGAATGCTTTTAGCAATGAGCCCGTCTCTGCAGCCTTCGGAGGCCGGTTAGTATCTTTCAGATCCGTTTCTGGTTTTAACAGGATTCTTTTTGTTCAGTCAGACTCTCATCTGGCCTGGATCCTGTTTCAGCTGAAAATCTCTAATGCTCTGGACACTAAAACAGAGCTAAACAGAGAGTGAATATTGGACTTAGATGAATGCTAATGTTGCTTTGTATCTGCGTGGCAGCTGTCTGCAAAGCCACTCACCATAAAATTGTGATAATATGTCAATGTTGTGTTCACATCCCCTTGTTGTGCTGCCTTTGAAGTGAATCAATTCTGCTTTAAAGCCTTTCTTCACTTACCAAAGAATGTGTTTCCTGAAACTACACCAAAATAACAGATCATTTAAAAGAGGAATATTCAATTTATTAATTCATCAAACTGCCTAAACAAGTGTTATTCATTGGTTAATATCACAGCTGTCTTCCAAATCTTATTGGATGCTACACAATCTGTTGTGTCCGCCTGAAGCTGAACCATAGTGATAGTCTGTGAACTCATAGAACGTCTGAACTTTTAAATCAAAGTTCAAAGTTTTCAATAAAATCTAAATTTCACAGTGTGGCCGTATGCATTATAGATGATAAAATGTATGTTGATGTCTAGAATCGCATCATGACTTGTAAAGACATTTCAAACCAAAAGTACAAAATCTTCCAGTTTTCTCTCTGCTGCCATAGCAACGACTTTCCTCCCTCTGCTATCATTATGCTCAGATAAAATAATAGAATATTGACAGAAATGTAATCTTAACAAATCAAGCAAAACAAATGCAACAAGTCCAGACAGGAGATTAAATTTAAAAGGAAAAAGAGAGAGGTAGTAGTATCATTCACACCCCCACCAGCCTACAGGGGACGATTTCAGACACAAAAAAAAGGATGGAGAGTTTGATTTAAAAAGCTTCCCTCCTCCAGAGGAGGTTGTCTGAGCACACAACTCTCCTTCCTCACCGATGTCTTGCTTTGCACTCACATGATTACACACACACACACACACACACGCATACACAGCTGGAGCTGCCTCCTGCAATCACAGTCTGCTACTGTTGGTCCTTAGGCAGCTTTACAATCTCATAACCATCAATATACAAGTGCATTTCAAAATGAACACCCTGCCATTTTGAAAAATACTAGATTATTCTTCAGACACTCCTGACATAAAGGTATTCCTCACGTTTCATAAAATACCTTGTGATCANTGGACAAATACAGAGACCATAGGTGAAACACTATGGCAGGTGAATAGTTTCAGAACTAAAACAAGACAAGACTACAACATGACAAGACTGGAAAAATAAGGACATGAACAGTACCAAAGAGATCTAACTATAATAGAGACTGAAAATAAGGCAGAACCAAGACATAAAACTAAGACAAAATACATGAACTAGACAAGGCAAAACAGGGGACTAAGACAGGACAGACTGGAACTGAGACAGATAAAAGGAATAAATAAAAATACAAAATACAAAACACTAACACTAAAGAAAAAACACTAAACCAAAAATGCACAGAAAATAAACTAGAACGTCGGAGTTACCCCAAGCATTAGCACAACCTCCCAGAACTCCATGTCTGAGACTTGATCACCATCCTTTTTTGCTGTAGTACAATTGACAGCAAACCACACTTTTGCACACACTTTTGAAAAAATAGGAAAAAATACTTACCACAGGTGAATTAGTTTTAAGAAGTCCATAACCTTTGAATATTCCTATACTATATATATTATAGTCTACATGATCAACATGAGCAGTTGAGAGATTAATGATTGTCGTTTTGGCTGTGAATGAATTTATGTGGGTGAAATACTGCAGAACCCTGCATTATTTCTAATGTGACTGAAAAACGCAAGAAGAGCATGACACATGGAACAACAGATGGTTTTTCTTGCCTATGCAGAAGAAATAAGGGTATTGCTGGAGAAACACAAGCATTATGGATTCTGTGTTCCAGAGAGTCTGAGCATTGCTTGTTTTTTATACTTCTGCATCTTCGTGCTATATAAAGAACCAAACCTGCAATATCTAAATAGAGTGCCCACTTCTTCTGCCTGGTCTCTTCACAGGCTCTCTTTGGCTGTGTCGAAGCGCATCACAGCTCTCAGACCTTTTGCTCAGTCTTCTCACACTACAAAACTCCAGTGTTGTACCCGAACGCGTTCAAAGAACGTTCGTTCATGAACTAACTCATATTTTGGGTGAACGTGAACGTCCCGTTCATTTTTGCTTGATGAACGTTAAATTGTGAACGCACTCATTCTGCTGTTTCTTGAACGGCACTCTGATTTCGTTCAGATTACGTTCGTGCCAGATTTCAAGAGCCCTCGGCGAAAAACCAAGCTAAAACAGTAAAAACACATGGTAAACGACCATTAAAATGTCGCGGATAACCACCCGATCTGGCAACCGCAAGTCCTGCCTGTCGCTCTACCAACTTCGTCATCAGCGGTCGTCAGTCTCGTCGTCAGGATGCGTTTACTGAGAAACTAATTCCCATACAGTCGGGAATTAGCTCGTGGCAACGTAAAAAAAAAAAAAAAAAAGAACTAAAAAAGAACGAAATAGTTCATTTTGGGGAAGCATGAACTTTAGTTCACAATTTTGAATTATGAACGATGAACTGAACTAGTTCATTTTAAAAGGTTTGAACTGAACTTTGAACTAGTTCATATAGAAAGTGAACTTTCCCAACACTGCAAAACTCTTGCACAGAGAAAATGAAACATGCTTGAAAGGATTCTCGGAAATGCACACGGTCTTGTGCAACAACCGTTCAATTTATCGTGCTGCAAGCCTTTGGTTTCACCAACTTGTGTGGGATAACTACGTCCCAGATTTTGTCATACACCTTGCACTTGGTCCTGGTTAGCATCCCAGAGGGAAGAGGACAAATTTTGGTCAAAACAAACAGAGTTGAATAAAGTTTCATTGAGACTTCCAGGGAAGTCAAAGAGAACAGAGTGTCTTGTTCTCTCTGGTGGACCCAGACACATAGGACGACTGGTACATGGTAGAAAATGCAGGGATGAACCAAACTTTAGACAGACAAAACAGGAAAGATGTCACGAGTTTGGTTTTTGGATGGACCCAAGAGCAACACAACAGACGAGGGGGACTGGGGAAAAAGGATTTATTCAAACACAAAAACTCGCGAGAAACTGAAAGTAGACCAGGTGGAGAGGAACTCTTCAGTGGTTGGAGGCTGGGAGGTGAGCGCCGAGGCTGGATGGAGGAGACATGAAGGAAAAGGCCGAGCACTGGTGACGAAAGGGGACACCGGAGACACTGGAAACACAAAGAGAATGCAGGACGATCCTGCAGCTTCCAGGTGGAACCACCAAGCTTTAAAAGCTGCCGGTCGTTAAGGAGAAGGAGGGACAGCTGGGAGAAGGGAGAGGGGACCCAGCACCTGCAGGCCACACCTCCAGCCACTGAAGCAATGCCTGAACAAAAGACAAAACCAAAAACACTGGAGAAAAACACTGAAAAATGCACTGAAAATAAAACAACAAAACACAAGAGAAGCAAACCATGACAAAAGACATGTTAAGAAGATTGGTGAAAGAGCAGGATTGAAGGAAACAGTGATGAACCACATTGCAAACTCACACAATACACAGCAATGAGGTGGGATACCTTGTGAAGTCACACAACCATGATTTCTGTTTTACTTGTGACACAAGTAGTAGCTGTAATGTCCAGCCTGACACTCTTGATTACTGGAAAAAGATCACCTCTGCACACACGAGGTGGCACCAGACTGTAAAAGAGCAGAACCTGGAGCAACAAACAATACTTGCAAGGGCTTTATACGTAGCTTGAATACAACCATATTATAGCTACACTATAATGTCCAGCTACAGTAACGTTGTGTGCCTTCATGTAGCCTCATTAGAAAAAGAATCCCTTTACATACACCTTAATAATACACCTTATGCCAGTAATACATTTGTCTTTCACTTGACAGTCGAACGTCAGCAATGAGGGCCCACCTTGCCAGATGGCCAGTCCGTCACTGGCAGGAAAGAAAGAGGTACATAGACAGTCATAATGAATACAGTGGAAGCAGATAGGAGGTGATGAGATTTGCAGAGGCCAGATGCATGCTGATTCCCGATCTGTCTTGTTTACTTTAACCGTCACTTTTCTGAATTCATCTCTTTACTCCCTCTTTTACTTCCCTCTTTTTCTGAGCAGCTGCTCCCCCCACCACCACTACAGTCTGTTTTCTTGCCGTTTTCTTATTTCAGCTTCTCTTTTTCACCCTCAGCATGGTAGACACCAATCTGAGTGTCTGATAGAGATAATTAGTTTGGAGAAGAGGAAGAGTAGAAATGAAAGAAGGGGAGGGAGGAGAAATATAAGTTGGAGGGAAAATTAGAGGAAGTAGAAACAGAAAAGGAGTGAGGGGAGGAAAAGAGACAGAAAGCAAGGGATATCACATTTTTCACTGACTTTAATTAGAGGAAAAATCATCACTCTGTGACTAAAGGTTGTGTTGGAAGTGGGATAACCAACATGGCAACTGAACACTTTTGACAGACCCAACTTTTTCACTCTGAAAAGGAAAATTCATGAGATTATCCAGTTTTTATACTATCCATTATCCATTCTTAATAGGCAACAGTTTGTGAAAATTGGTGAGTATGTGTCATCATGTTTGGAAATTATTTGTGTGGGCTGCTGTACCTCAGGAGGTAGAGTGATCGTTCATCAGTTGGGTGACCTGGCCCCTGCTGTCTATGTCTTGAAGTGTCCTTGGGCAAGATACTGAACCCCCAAATTGCTCTCGATGGCTTTTCCATCGGTATGTGAATGTACGTCGTGTATGTCTTGTTGGGTCTGCCAGGGGTCAAAGTTGGGTCCAATTCTGTTCTTGCTATACATTAATGATGTATATAATGCATCAAAAACATTAAAATGTGTCCTATTTGCAGATGACACAAATGTTTTTTGTATTGGAGAGAATTTGCAGCAGCTTCTGGAGGTGATCACACTGGAAATGACTAAAAAATGGTTTAATAATAACGAGTTACTGTTAAATTTAAGTTTAAAAAAGATGGTTTTGTTGGGAAATTGTAGGACAACCAATTAGGTAGAAGTTAAAATAGATGGTGTCAATATTGAAAGAGTATTTCTTATTAAATTTCAAGGTGTGATGATAGACCACAAAATCTGCTGGGCCCAGCTGTTCAAAAGCTGTATTCTGCCTCAAAATTATCCAGATTTTGAAATCCCTTTTTTTGCTACCCAGGATCATGTAATCCATCTTACTTTTATCCCAGTTGTTCAAAGCAAAGTTGGATTGGATCAGTCTCATCCATATCCAAACTTTTCAAGATTACCAAATCCAGATAATGAGTGCTTTAAATCACATTAAATTAAATTACATTACATTACATTATTAACCCACAAGGTCAAGCTATCTGAACTGGTAAATCATTTTAAATATCTGGAAAACATAAGTTCATAATAAACTTTAAATACAGATGAAGTGTGTAGGTACTGGTAGCATTCTTGTCAATCAAATGACCTTTTCTCTCTTCTTTAAAAGAAGTGTGAGGCAGAGTTCCACTCCATCACCAAACTGAGTGCTTACACAGACTTTTTTTTTTTTTTTTTTTTTTTTTGTCCCTGGAAGAAAATGGTGTCCTTGTGCAGGAAGTGCAAAATCGCCAAGAGCGAATATATGGCAGTGGAAACAAGCAATTGCTCTGACCTCTCAAGAACTGCAGCCCAGTGTCGAGAGAGATTTAATGATATCAGAAGGAAAGCCAAAGAAGTTGGCAATAAAATGGAGACAGTTTTGGTGACAGGAGGGGGGCGTCCAGCAGCCAGAACCTCACTGAAGAAGATGCAGCTGCAGACGTTGCAATGCTGGTAAGAAAAGTTATGTTACGATCAGAGGAGAAAATGATTTTGTGGTAAGAAAAACTACTTTCTACAGAAAGAAGAAATAAAAAACAATACAGTTTTGCACTGCATATCATTTGCTTGCTCGAAGCCACTACATTCAATCGCTTGTTTTTATTTTGCAAGGAGAGAAGATGCAGAGAGGAGAGCAGGTCTAACAAATAACAATCAACCTGTCCTCAGTCTCCAGTGAGGTGTGGGCTAACCACACATCAATGTTATTGTAACACACCTGGCAGAAGCCAAGGAAGCCACCCCATGGATGGATGAAGACAAGTTTATGTTCACTAAAGTAAATTTACCATTCATGCATCTTGGCAGTCTTCATTGGGGCTCGGGTCATCTAGCCCCAATGTTGTGATGCCAGCCTCACCTGCTGAGTCTACCTACATCTACTGAGCCTACACCCACACAGCCAAAACCTTTAAAGGACGGGAGGCCAAGGAAATTGATTCCAAGTGAATTGTAAAAGTAAAAATTTGGGGGGAAAAAACTGTTATTGAAACTGGAGTAAAGATTACTGGCATGACAAAAGTAGTCTTAACACTTAAGCTCATGAAATTTAATGACTCATTTTCCTGAGACTGAAATCCAAGCAAGTGGTGGATGATGAATCATGCTCAGAGTGCCTAAAGGTTCATCAGAAATACTTAATCAAAGATTTACTTCCTGTTCACATGTTGCTGTGGTGTGCCGTGTGGACATTCATATGACCCTCCTCTCAAACTTGGTCCTTGCACACACATCACTGCAGTAAGATGCAGGTCAACACAAACGTCTCGTCTTACTTGACCAAAAAGCAACAGCAGCTTGTCCTACATTTGTTCATATTTGTAAGTCTGATATAGGATAAACTCATATAATTCCCATTTTTTCACCAACTACTTGGTGTTGTCAGGAATGTTATTATTGGAACCAGTAGAGATCTGTAATACAACAAATAAACTATTATTATCCATTCAAAGCAATTTGAAGAGTAAATTGTTACATTTGTGTTTTTCTTCTAATCCCACAGATGGTGAGTGTAAAAGCAGATAAATGTCTAAATAAAGATACAAAGTAAAATAATTCAATTACCTCGTGTGAAAAGATGTGCGTTAAAAAATATTGATTCTTGTAATTGCGGTTACATTGATGTTTCAGTAGAAAACTGTGGGTAACACACTGTCTTTATTACAGATCATGAACCCACACATTCATCATTTCCACAATGATGTGCAATTAACAACTAACAGACACATTCTGATATATACTGCGATTGTAAGCTTGTTGATTTGTCTGGCGTTGGCTGTTTGTGGTGTGTTATATTCCTAAGAAAGACAAGCATCATCTCAGTTTCCTTCCCATCTCTTCCACTCTGTGTATGTTTTGTCTCCTGACCTGCTTTGTTCCTCAGGATTAGCTGTGTTATGATCAGCAGACTTACGTCACAGCATGACAAGCAGAGCTACATCTGTGGGCAACTGTGCGAGTTTGTGTGTCCTGGCCTGCTTCGCTCCTCTGAATTAGGCATATGATGACCAGCAAGACGACACCTTCAGCTACAGATCTGTGTGTGTGACCAGTGTTGAGGGACAAAGGGGAGAGTAGACATCAAAAATCATCTATTAGCGTCAGCTCAACTTTTTCTCCACATCCTCCTCTTTCTGCCTCTCCAGTTACCCATTTTGCCCATTTCACTCTGTTCTTTGTCTCTCTCCACACAGGTGGTCAAACATCATGGCATCAGTGTAAAACGAGCACCTCTCCTCCTCACCCCACACACACGTTTCTTCTCCTTGCCTTCACGCCTGGCTGCGAACACTTTAGAGCTCGACACTCAAGACGAGACAGGGCTCCCCCCCGTCTTCCTCCCTGCTCCTCGTGTCGCCCTGTAGGTGTCGAGCACTTTGTTAATCCACTGTTCTACTAATCGGGATGATTGCTACCCTCGTCCTCCCTCTCGTATGCTCTGCATGCTGTCGTGAATGAAACGCACCCGGAGCGCCAATGACTCAGGTTGATGTCAGTTTTGAACTGAGAATAATGGCTTTGTTTCTGTTGCTCTGTGTGTGTGTGTGTGTGTGTATGTGTGTGTGTGTGTGTGTGTGTGTGTGTGTGTGTGTGTGTGTAATGTGTGGGTGTATGCACATGTGCTTTTGTCCACATTTGGGTGAATGCCAGTGTACAGTATTTATAGTGTGTATGTGTATGATTACATGTTTTTTGTGTGTTTTTAAGGCACTGAATGCAAGTGTGTGTGTGTGTGTGTGTGTGTGTGTGTGTGTGTGTGTGTGTGCACTCACGTGACGTGTGTTATTTCTGCTATTGCAATTGCTGCAACAATAAAAGATATTTTGAGCCCAGTCTGTCATCACACACAGCTGAAACAATAGGAAACATTTAGTCTGAAATTGGAATAATGCCTTTGGTTTCAGCATCAGCAAACCAAGCTGAATTAGTATGTGGAAATGTGTGTGTGAGGTTTTGTGTGAATCAGCATCAGTGTGTTGTGGTTCTTGGAAGTGAATGGCTCAGAGGTTAGATAAACATTTCCAAATATCACGGCAATAATTACATGAAAATATCTCAATTTTCTGCATTTTACCAGGTTTTCTTATGTTTCCAAACTGGAAGTTCACCATAACAAGCTAATAGCATGTACTCAGACTTATGATGCATTTTAACATCCATTAGTCAAATTTTTAATGACACACTTTCTCCTACTCTGGATTTAGATGTGTGAAGCATTGCCCATATCCTGTTCCAGAATGGCTTTTTTATGGAGAGAAATGAGTCCCAATATTGATAACAAATGCATCTTTTATGATCTACAAATGAAAACAAGATTTAGAAATGTGTGAGTATTTTATGGCTTTTACAATCCACAAATACCAACTAAATGCATTCTATTTCCCCCAGTTGGAGTAATAACTGAGCCAATTGGACTCTTACTGAGTGAAACTAAATTGATGAAGTTCTTATGCTTTGCAACACAGACACAGAAAATTATTGTTTCGGATTAGTGATTTAATCATACAAAAGCACAGCTCAAACATAAATCCAGTTTAACCACTGTTCTAATCACAAGGCTTTACTGTAAATTGTCCATCGTAACAAGACAGATTAAAATCTGACTCAACTTGTCTCAGTATTATCAATAAAAAGAAACCACGCATAGACTACTGGGATTATCTGCTTATCCATCCCTTTTCTGCATCAAGCTTTCTAAAACTTTGTGTATTGATGTGCTTTATGTTGGATTCGAGTTGAAAGTTTAGCCCTTCAGACTTCCCCAGAAAACACAGCGATGACTGCTTTGTTTTCTTGAAGTAGGTTTGTAGCAGGCAAACTATCTTGGAGGTCCTCAATAATTTCCAGTTCTTCTTTCCATAGGAAAGGGCATCACTGTGTAAAGGTCATCCGAAGGTCAACAGGGCACAGGCGTTATGACAACGCGTCACCATAGCAACCAGCTCTCTCATCCTTCTCTTTTCAAAGCAAGAAGCAGGGATGGAGCGACACAGGAGACACAAGAAAGAGTCTAAAAGTGTTAATGATTGAGGTGAAACAAATTATTCTTGTAGGAAAATTGGGTCATTACAACAGCAGGGAACAGATTCTAGTTAAGTATTTAAAATCACTGCAGGAGATGTTGATAATGCTAAGATTAATGATTAGAAGTAAATGTATATACAGAAAAAACAGGTTGAAATGTTGTGAGACCATTGGAGGTTTGGTGGCTCTGAATGACAACAACAGTGTCTCTGAGCTTTTGACAGAAACATAAATGTAATTTTTTCAACATTGTTTTTTATCGTTTGAGGTTTGATTGACACTCACTGAACTACTGCATGTCATCTTGGTAACTAGAGAACTGACACCTACTGCTTGTCTCAGTTAAACAACTCCTAATAACTGCATTCCAGAAGCGGATGGAAAGAAGCATTAATACATGTTGCCAACACTACCTTTGGGAATATGGCTTTATAGTCACTTAGCTTTAGAAGTATGGGACTGTGTAGTGACAGGGTATTATTGATGTTACTAGTGATGAAAATGACTTGACTACATAGCTAATGTGAGGTATTATGGCCTCCTTTACTCTATGACAATACTTTCCATTGTCTTTATGGCAGACCTTACCATGTTGCAGGAACCCAAACCGCTGCCAAACACCTTCTTCCATGCCACTTTAGAGAAAAGATTCCTTTTCATACCCTATCTGCAGTTGCATCTGTTATGGCTGATTAACAAGTCTTGTATTGTTAAGTGATTCCTTGTAGATGACCTTGTCCCTGGCAAAGTCCACGGGTCTGACTTTCTGTCTGAAGGAAGCCAAATGTCAGCGCGTGACGTACTTGAGGCCCAGTCCATTGCTCGTTTAAGAGTCCATGTAGAGAGGTTAATTAGAAGAGTCAGGGAAAACAAATTGATACTGAAATTCCCCCTCTCCATCTCAGGGAGCATCAATCAGTTATTCACTGTGGCACATCGCCTCTTCAGTTACTAGGATGGACCTCTGGTCAAAAACTGAAGAGTAGTCTGAGGATGCAGTTTGCCATAACATATTGTACACTTGGGTACACACTACTTTAAACACACAGTTTAAAAACTGTCAGTGATTAGTTGATTAGTTTATGGATATGACATTTACTGTAAAATAAATATCTTTGGTTTTAGACAGTTGCTCAGACAAAAGAAGACATAGGTAGATATCTCTTGTGATAGATTTCTTCACTACTGTTCTTTTTTAATAGGCCAAAAATAATCATATTCTTCTTATGTGTGTCTCATATTTTTGCTAATGTGAACTGCTTCACAGAAGTATTAACTATATGCTATTTCTGTTTGTGTTAAATATTGGGCAGCTTGTTGTTGTGTAGTTGACCCTCTTGATCTGCCTGTACTGAATGGCACCTACTCCCATTTGACGTTTCCTTCAGTTCTGTTTGGCATTTTTCCCCACAGAGCAAGGTCTAGTTGTCCTTAGTTGATGCCAATCTGATGAAGAACTTTGCCCCTTAGTTGCATCTTCTGTTTTGTGAGCCATGTCCCAGGTGACCTCCAGAGACTTCAAGTGCAGCTCTCGATGTTCTCAACAAACATGCATGCAGATGTGTAGTGTGCAGCCAGCCAGTGGAAGATCTGGACATGGTGGAGGTGATACCAATAGTATGCACAAACAGGGGTGAAGTCCTTGTAGATCTCCAGCAGTTTGAGGACAGACAGATCCAGAGGCTCTGTAGTGATGCATTTGTATAGTGTGCTCTTATTCGAAGACATTATTCCATAAACTATTCCATGTGCCTGGCTTACTTTTACATAGTTACTAATCCATCACCTTTCTCCCTCTGCCAGTAGTTTCTGCTTTGGTTTGGCTGACATCACAGCCATTTTCTCTACCAGGCCTGGTTTTGCACCCTCTGAACTAAAGCAAGATACAAAAATGATGATGTGAGTTTATGTATTATGATATTTGTACGTAGTTGTATTTTGGTACAATTCATTATGCTCAGACTTGCCACAGTTCGGTTTGTGCCACTGCTGCTCCTGTACAGCTGAGTACTGGGGGAACCACTGGGATTTTGAGCTGTGAATAATGTGCTGACTGGAGCAGGAGATCACAACACTGATCCAGCCCCACATGTGCAGCTATGAAGCAGCAGCTCAACAGGAGTGCAGTCCTTCAGCCCCACATGTAAGAAAAGGAAGAAAGTTTTCTGTTCACTTTGCTTTATGTTGAAGGAGAACAGGAGGGCATATTTTCATCTCTAGATCTAAACAATAGAAACAAAACACACAAGACACGCAACAGTGAAATGTGCATGCAAACTGGAAACTGGTCTGACCGCAGCAGTAGGCGTTGGCTGTTAGTGGACTGCGGTTATGCACAGAGCCTATAGGGACATGTCTTCATCATAGCTCCCAACGTCCAAGAAATTCAGTTCAACAGAAAGCAAAACCTCTGGATTCACAAACAAAAGTTTTTCTTCCATTATTACACTTCTAATCAAAAACTTGTTTTGCTTGCAATAAAACATTTTTTGCCAACAATGTCGACTGTTCTGCTCTCAAATGTATTGTTTGATTGCAGTTGGAAAGTTTTGCTCATACCTGGTTGCAAATTAAAGACACAACTCCACAACTAACTCCAAAGACTTGGTGTAACTTTTCACATTGTTTTAATACTCCAGTTGCAAGCAGGAGTAATTCTTGTTGCTGATCCCCCGCAGCTGTTTTATTGCAATGAGAAACTGACCACATCATAAAAGCATCAAACCTCTTTGAGAGCACTTGGGGGCTGTTGCTCTGACATTAGTTTAGCTGTGGTTTGAAGTGGCCCAGTGGCATTTTCTTGAGGACAAACAAAAGTTACATATATATGTTCAGTATAATTCACCGAAACTCATTGTGTCTGTACTTGAGTTCTGACAAACATGTTTGTCTGACAACATTTGCAAAGCCATATTTTAAAGTATTTGAAATTCAGCGTTGTTGACATCCACATCACTTGCAATCTTCTTTTACATTTGCTGGTTTACTGCAGCATATCTTGGTGCTTTACCACCACCTGTAGATGAGTGGAATAGTGTGACACCATTGGTAGAACCTAGTAAGACTCACTCAGAAAAAATGCTTCAGAGGTCTAAAACTCCACAGGGAACCTTTAAGACATATGCATGTTTAGACCTCTGTTGTTGTGGGGCTTAAGCAACATGATCACTTAAATCCCACTGCTGCTTTTTCCAAAGCTCTGGTTTAAACTGCACCTGTGGCTTATTCTGAGCTTGGTTGTTGTGTCCTGTAGAAATCAGCTAAACTCCTCTGAAATTAGAAATTTTTTACCACATATGTTCTTTTGAAAGCGACATTATAATAAAGTGTTGCAATAAAATATCTAGGTCAACCTATAGAACAATGTGATTAGCATTAAAGGTGTCACTTCTGGTACCAGACACAGGGTTAAAGAAGGCTGTGCATTTTCCTCAGAGCCTAACAACCAACAACACACTGTGCATTTGTATCCAAATTTCCATGAGGAAATGGACAAGACAGAAAAATGAAGCATGTTCGGAGAAGAGGTGAAGTGCAGTTGCTTGTTATGCAGTAAATACATCAATTGATTACTGCTTCATGCAAACAAGTAACTACAGCAGGGATTGACGTCAGCGTGACGGGGAGAGTGGATGAAAACCGGAGGAAAAGAAAAAAAAGAGTTTATTCATTCATTTAGTGTATAATGGAGGCATGAAAGCAGATAGAAATTCTTTAGTGTGTGCTGAGACAAGCGAACTGGGTTGGAGTCATATCTTAAGCTGTTACAAAATGAAAGAAACTTTACGAAGACAACATATTTTGTCTGTTTAGTCTGTTGATTTTCAAGAACAAGTAGATTGATCCATTGAGCCTGACGGTGGTAAACAGTATTGCATAGCAAAAGTGAGTTTATAGGGAACCAGTCTAAACAGTGGTGGACTCATTGATCTATTGCCATTATACTGTATGATTAACATTCATTTTATGATAGATAAAGGAAAAAAGTGTAATAGCATTCGCTTGCATTGACTAATTGTACATAAAATGGATCTGTGAACATCAGTGGAAGCAGATTCTCAGAGGGTCATTATATTGATTGAACATTAAATTTAACTTCATCAAAGAGACGCTATGAATCCCTGTAAAGATACTATAGGATCATGGTTGGACAACTTATGTTAAATGTATGTGGTTGCTGGGACAAATACATTATATAGAGGCTACATTTTTCACACACAGTTCACATGTAAACTCTCATTTTATTATTCTGATGCTTTGGTCCAAGAGCTTTCTCAAAGCATACAAAGCACTAGACCAACCATTTCCCAGTGTGAAGCCTCAGCACCAGGTGAAAGGAAATCAACATTCAATGCAGCTACAGGACAATCGCAAATCACTTAGAGCTGTCACCATCCAAGAGCAAGGGACAAACAGTTCAACCCCAAACTCCATATATGAAAGAGATGTATAAAAATTAACATCTGAAATTCATGCTATCAAAACCTCTATTGCCAAACCAATGTTAAAATGACAGATTATAATGAGCATTTTAATAGTGACATCTACGCGTCATTAATTTTGTGTTGAAATGTTTTCATGCTTTCACCATTATTTACCAGTGGGAGAAATGTAGAAGATATGGTTGTAACGGTTTGTGTATTCATACAAAAACAGTGTAGTGGTAAGGTCCATCACGTACACAGTATGTAGATTGATGCTCTTACTCAAGTGTAATTTCCACCTTAAACCACCATTAGCAATACATACTGACGGTTTGCACAACAAGCCGATTGGGCGTGCAAGTCATTCATGAATGACTGTGTGTGAGTGAATGTAATGAAATGCCAAAGCTGGGAGACCCATCTGCATCCTTTCAATTATTAGATATGGGTCCTCAGTCAGCTACAACAGCAACAAAACGAGAGTTGTAGATAAGATAAGAACGGGAGGTGGTGTCGCTCCACTGTTGTTGGGTATGTGAATGGAAACACAACGAACATGCTAACACACATGTGACAGCAATACCCAGAAGAAAAGTGACATATCCTTATGCACTTCAGTTTTTCCTGAACGTGCATCAAACCGTCACTCCTAAATCTGGGTGTGAAACAAGCTGGGACTTCTGGGGATCGTTACACCCATAGTGGAGGATGTGTTCCTTAAGTCTCTTATGTAATTTCATCATTCATCTACAAGGTAGCTTTTTATGGTAGTTATGGTAGACACAACAAAAAGAAGAATGAAGCAGTGCAAATGAAAGACACATCTAAAAAATTAGCCCACTTAATTTCATACATTATTTACCATAGCCTGAATCTGCTCACTTCTTTCATTCTGAGTGACTGAGAATCTGCCTATATTTGAGCATTTTGTACTGAGATAATAGAGCACAGAAACATTTTTATGAATGGGTGTCTTGGTGTAAAAATGTTTGGGACCACTGCTCCATGTCGAGTCCGGCATAGCAGCAAAATCCCAGGTGCAGTTAATAAACGTAACAATGGCTCTGTTCCTCATTGGAATTCAGACATAATTAGTAGGACAGGTTACAGATCTGACTCGTTAAAAGGTCTATTTATATAGTAACACGTGAGCACAGTTAAATAGTTGCCTTGTTCGGACTGTGACTGGTAAAAAGTTGGTGAATATGTTGTAGCATTCAACATAAAATTTCAGTCCAGAGCATTTCATTGACAGGCCGGGCCAGAGGGTCTGAAAGATGGCTGGACAGTCAGTAAGAGTAATAACAAGTCAGAAAAGAATGATCTACTTTCGCTCCGGCTCTACTCTGTGTACTGTGTTATTTTGTCAGGACTGACAACTGTCGTTCTTTGTGTTAACAAGGCTATCACACTCTTCCCCCCTCGATATCGATGACTAAATGGACCCAACACGTTACTCTCCATCTTCCATCCATTCACTGTAATCTTTTAACTTTTTTTCCAATTTGACATTCCCAACCCTATTCCCTTCTTTTCTGGTCATTTTACAATTCTCATATTCTGAGATACTTATCCACAACTAGAGTGGGGGTTGGGGTCCTTCCCCAGAAAAAAAGAACATGGGACAGTTTTCTGTAATTTGACATATATATTCAAAGATTTTGGTTGGAATAAATAATCAGTAATCTCCCACTTTATATTAGAGCTAATACTGTATATTTAGAGATTTTCATGTTAATTATTTGTGCTAAGTGGCTATTGACAAAGACACTCATTCACTCTGCCTACACTGCTGCCTTTTCCTAAAAACAAGAGCTGAATCTTGTTTGCTCCATCCCAAGATGCTGGGGCATAAATTGACATAAGACTATGCAAATTAATACAGAGATCATAGACAATAAAGCCTCAGATGAAACAAACCTGTCAACATGGTAACACATGTATATTGAAACACAATGCATAGGAAGGAATACAGATGAGACTGTGCTGTGGCCATCTCTCACAAAACACAACTAGTGTACACAACCAGCTGGCTGAGGGATGGCTACTAACTTTTGCTAGTATTAGACTATGCCTATATATTCCAAATACAGCTGAGCATGTATGACTGATTGCATTTATTTTCATGCTTGAAAGAGGGATCAATGTCCCACTAGCCACTTCAGCAGCACACTGTTAAGCTGTATCTGAGCCACAGGAAATGCCACGGAGACAGGCAGACAGAAACTAGGAACACAGAAGCTGACTAGGAACAGGGGGCTGAGGCAGATCCTGGGAAATAACAAGGCAGGTAGAACAAAAAGCAAGTTGGGACTGCAACAGAGAATTAGTCCCAAGAGGTTAGCTGGAGAGTCTGTCTTGACATGAGAGAACAAGCTGACAAACTGTGAGTGAGTGAGGCTTAAATAAAGTCCTGATTGGTGACTGAATACAGGTGGGTGCACAGGTGAGTTGATGAAGTGGGAGTGGCTGGAAGGTGAGGTGAGGTGAGGCAGAGGCGGGCCCAGCGGAAGAGTACTGGGACCAGAACGTAGAACTAGAACAGGCAGAAGTGATTGCAGAACTAAGGCTGGAAGAACTGTGACTATTGCTCCCCAAATATGATTAAAAATGCATGAATACATGTATCTGTCTAATTAAACACATTATAGCTGGTTTAAAGCTGGCAGTGATGGACTTTTCAATTGGCCACAAATGGGTCCATGAACAAGGACTTTCATCTCCTTATGATTGGTGATCTATGGAGAAGCAATTGAAAAAGAAAGCCACCCCTCATTCACCAGAATGGGCTTGAGGTCGCATCTGAATCTGTTAGCTTTGAAGTCTAGTTATGACTGTCCAGTGCCCATTCTTTAACCTTTTTGTGATCCCTGCCAGACTGAAGTCATTTTATACAAGTTTATAATGACCTGTTGTCACATGTCTTCCATCCCAGATTTGAAACGCAGGCAATTATAGTCTGTGGGTATAAGAGTAACTTGTGATCCACTGTTTTTCTAACAGTCCATAATTTTTAAAAAGTGCCTTACTTTCCAACTCCTTTTCTGGGGGCCAAGAATATTTTATGCCCAATCATTTGATCATCTCCTTTTCCTTTCCTGCCCAAGTGTCTGTGATAGTTTGCAGTGTACTTTGTCAGTTACTCACAAATGTCTGCATCATCAGAAGGTTCTGGGGCCTTGCTGTATGTTGAGGCCTTTCAGAGGATGGAGATCAACAGAGATCCACTCCTCTGGCTGTCCTCCTGGCCTCTTTCGTCTTGGCTTTGAAGTCCTGCTTTTTAGACCTTCACCATGTATTTTTTCTACTGAAAATCATGGGCTGAATAAAATGGTTCCAACCTTGGACGTGATCAGCCACCAGTTTGTTCAGTGTAATGTAAAATTGTTGTAGAATTCAAGTGCAGGTTTGAAGAGGCAGGAGAGAATTTGAGAACAACCTATTCTCTGAAAGTATCAATACTGATTACCTGGTCTGATAGGAACAGGAAATTTTACTCTGTAAGAACCAGAATCCAATCAAGTATTGAAAACAAAATATCCATCCATATCATGCCGGTGACTTTCCTTAACAAGACCCTTGGTGATACATTGGACAAACATGAACTAAGCAACATATTAGGGATTTATAATGCATCATTACTGTACCTTGTTGCAAAACACCGGGTTTTGGTCTGTTAGCTGTCTTTTAGGTGTAAGATATCATCTCCTCTGTGGGTTTGCTCTTCAGTGGAGAGGCCTCTGCCCATTTGTTGAAATAGTCAACCACGACACACATCTAGTCCACCCACCGGGTTCATCCCAAAAAGCTCCAGAGGGTCTGTTACCTGAGAGAGAAAGATGGGCATTATATCACTGATGTGTTTGAAAGATGACAAAGAACACCATTGTTTTCTTTCACTCGTTTGGATTGTGCTCTCTCTTTAATGTTGGCTCTCTGAGACTGCAGACACTGAGCCGTCTAAACCAGACAAATAGCATTTCAAAATTATGACGAATAATGATAAATGTATAACTAATAGTCGGCCTCTGTGCCTACACTATCAGCAAGAGTTACCAGCATAAAACTGCCCGGGCCGAGCATGAGTTCAGTGTTACATCCACAGACAAGCTACATTTGCACAACTACACACTCTACTCCTCTGTGCTCCACCACTGAACCTGAATGTATGTTCCACCTCATTATTTTGAAGATACTAACTTGTAAATGTCATCCGCCATGCCAGGCCAATAGTAACAGCTTATAATGGCGCTGTGGAATGAAACTACTCAAATATTTTGTTCACTTATTCTGCACTGGACATGACTTTGGCTCAGACTTGTTTCCTCTGCTCCGACATGTAATACAGGTTCTCCTCTGGGAGTTTTATCACAGCACACGATCATTGAGTCATTACTCTTTATCCAGGTGTCAGCTCTTCTCTTAATTATCTATTCTTCTTTGCTGGTTGACCCTTCAGGACACCAGCCACTGAGTTTCACATCCAGAGCCTCTCGAACTAATTTTACATCTTTTATCTGTCCCTCTTTCTGCACCTCCCTCAACCTGTTTTCAACAGTAGGAGACAGTCTTCTGCTTTTTCTACTTCCACCTCTGTCCAGCTACTTATCCTCACCTGTTCACCTCTTCACACATAAACGATACTGTCAGAGACACAAACCTCTGAATCACAAAGTAAAAAATGCACAATACCAGCATCTCACAAATACATACACACTCATTAACACTCACAAGGACAATCACTATCAGCATCAATGCTCAATCATGCCATCACTCAATCTCATACATTATACAGGAGCTATCTCTCACTATCACTGTCTAATCGCTGTCTAAACACAAATATATCACACAAATGATACTGACTGCCAGGCGTGACCTTTATCCGCTCCATTCACCAGTTCAAATGCATCTGTAACCGGTAAGATACGAGTGGGCATCAGGCATCTGTACTGGAAATAAATACAGCACAAACACTGGCCTAAAGATCTTGTGGGTTTCAGAGATGCCTCAGCATAAGCATGCAATATCAAGAATGATATACTTTTCTGAGACAGAAGGAGCAGACACAGACTAGGCTCTATCAAGGCAGGGAACTTTAGTTTAGCACGCTGCTGCAACAAGTTCAGAGTACAGCTCAGTTCAACATTCATGTGTATGTGCTACTACTTCTTAGTGTCCAGGAATGTTATTGTTCAACAGATACCAGGGCCTCTTTCCAAATGTCATTGAGACCTCCCATCATCCCAATGTTTCGGGCCATTTAAAGTATCCTGTTTCATTTCGCTGTATGATGGTGACCTAACAAAAATGCTCTAGGCCCAACTTCAAACTCAACCATGATCCTTGTTTAGACATGACCATCCACTTCATGGTTTCGTCTTGGGAGACTTGAGAAATCAATCAAGATTTACACAACAAAGACATGTAACAGAACTTGGTGCATTCATTTTGTTTTGATTAACTTTTATTTTTACTTTATTATTCTATCTGAGTTCCTATAATGTGCATGAAAGCCTATACATGAAAATATGACTCAAGTTACAATTAAGAAACTTATTTCTTTAGTACCGCATGCCACTAATCCAGGTCAATAACAAGTCCTAATGACTGACCACCACATTGTGTGTTTTCTCAGCACCACACCATGCTCCAAACGTTGCCACAGTGAAACTGTGTCGCCCTCTTTGTCTTTAGTGAAATGTTCTTGCTTGTTGTGAATTCTTCCACAAATGTAGCAAAAAAACTCCATCTGGTCAGAAAACACTTCATGAGTTTAAGAAAAAATAAACTAGATTACCACTGTGGTTCACAAGGCATTTCACAGTTTTACTTCAGTACATGTTCACACAGGTGTTTTCACTCATTCTGGTTGATTAGACCTTTGTTCAGGACACGTTTAAGCTGAGCTCTGGTGAAAGTTACATATACTCAGGAGAATTTGTCCAAATTTAAAAAGTAAAGTTACTCCTGAAAGCGCATAAAAATAGTGTATGTATTCTCTATGTGTTACTGTATAGCAGATAAAGAGAAACATGCACATGTGCACCAAAAGCTGTAACAGTAAAACATGTTTGTAACAAATACATTTATCTGTATCCATTTCACTCCTAATTAGGAAAAACTCACCACAAAACTCCAACAAGAGCCACAGTACATCCTGTCGAAATTTGAGTTCTACATAAATCTCCTTTTTCTTTGTCTCTTGGAATAAGTTTAGTGGAAGTTTCAAGGTTTCAAAAAAAATCTTCCAAATGTTCATGTTTCACCTGTAATTGTCTTGCATGATCCAACGCTTTACAGAAGCGGAGGAGTCGCCTCCTGTCAATCACAAATCAAAGGATGTTTTTCTCTGTCAAGAAACAACAAAGAGAATTAAGAACACATTAGGTTACAAATTCACAATTTGGAGCTTCCTGTACCTTTTCAGTCCCACACACCTGGAGCAGTTTGCCAGGTTCCACCAGGTGTGATCAGTTAGGTTGATGATGTCACAGGCCTACACTGCTTGAACATGAACACGTTAACACCCAGTGCTAACACACATTTAAGCTTTTTGGATGCAAAGCCCACAACCTTGACACCAGTTTAGGCTGAGTTGATGGAAACACTTTGCTTAAGTAAAAATTGTGGGTTTTGCTTGGACGTTAATGATGTAAACATGTTGAGACTTGTGCTTTTATTGATGCATTCAGTGATAACATTTTGCCACATTACTGAAATAAACATGTTTCTTTATGATGATAACAACTGTAAACCAAGTGGCTTTAGATTTCTTCCAAACACACCTGATGGTGCAAATAAGTAGGTAATTATATGAATGACATCTTTTAGGAGAAAGGAATATTTTTTGCTTGTTTGTTTGTTTGACAACTTCGGGGTGGTGGAAACAAGCTGTAAACATTACACAACATAGAATGGGCAGAAAAGATGCCCAAATGCTTCAGAGAGCTGCGGGCAAGAGCAAAACTATCACCTTTTACAAGCCTGTCATCATTTCATCCATTGCTGATATAAAAGAGTAGCTTCAAAGCTGCAATAATCACTAACAACCTGTGGAACACTGGCACAGACTCACTCCATGTAACAATGACACCTCTTGCCGTGAAAGTATAAACGTCTAGTCCTGATAAAATAACTTCATATCACACTTCATCAAACAAATTTCCACCTACATATAAGATTAATAATAGTTATGTAACTCTCAGAAACTAAATTACAACAGTGGGACTCTAGTATCGACATTAATGAAATTCGTTAGGGACGTACCTGGCGGCCCGTCATGACTGTCCACCGGCAGAAGAGACGGGCGCTGCCATAATGAAGTTGAAATGCCAAGCAAATATCATAAAGCTGAAATATCACAGACAGAGTTGAATTGGAGTTAATTATGAAAACAAACAGCCATGTGATCAAAGATGGAGTGTGATCTATTAGAGAGCGAGAAGAGGTATCGGTCCCAGGAGTGGGGCGAGAGACCTGCAGTTTATTAATATGGATGAGGCTCGTTGTCTCTCTGAAGTTCTAATTCGGTCTCATTTACACTCTTAAACACATGCACACATAAACAGGCCTCCTCATCTCTTTGTCAGTTCAGTTCCTTTTAGAGATTATTTTCCTCCCTCTTCCTCTCTTTCTGTTTTCCCACACGGAGCCTCAGAACAGCTGTACAACAGTTTATTATATCAAGGATGAAGACATTCATTTGCTCAAAGAGACAGAATGAGAAAGAGAGGGGGAGAAGGAGGGGGCGACAGAAAGTGGGGTTTTGTGAATTAGTATCTCATTCATCAGCTCTTCATCACCCCATCTTTTCTTTGTCAACTTCTGTTCTCTACTTGTGTATACTCTATTTTTTCTAATTACAATATATATATTTAAAAAGGGAACATATGTATAGTAATGTAAAATATTAATTCAGAAAATAAAATGGTAAAATGCTAAAACCTTAACTCAAGGTCCACTTACTGGCTTTTTCCATATCTCAGTCTTCCTCAGCAGATGGAGTTTGCTTGGTTATTATGGAGATACAGTAGCTCAGTTGTCATCAGAAGACCTAATGTAAAATAATGAATAATAATAATGGCCTAATTAAAACATTGATTGTATTTTAAAATAGTTGATTAAATAATTATAACTGCAATATCACCAGCTTATTTTAGCATCCTAACATTTGCTAATTAGCTCTAAACACAATTAATTTGTGTGTCATTTGTATTTAGTGATAAACAACATTACAAATGTAACTGTATTATAAGTAATAACCAACATTATTACATTTCATACTAAAGGGTATAAAAGTGTTTGCACCAAATTTCATGGTAATCTGCATAGCACTTCTCAAGTTAGTTCACTAAAAGGCAAAAATATCAACCTCTCTGTGGCACAAGAGGAAAACTCAGAGGATCATCTAAGTTAGTAAGTGTCATCTTCTGGGGACTATGCATGTGTTTTTATAAAACTTCATGACAGTAAATCTAATAGTCATTAAGTGGTGCATCAACAGGCCAACATAGTTAAACACTCCACTGTGTTTACCAACTAGTTGCTAACTTGCATTTTGTGTTTTCAAGGACAGTTTGCTCTATTGTAATCATTAAAGTGAGTTTTCCTGACAATACATTAATGTACATGTAGACACACACACACACACACACACACACACACACACAGACACACTTTGTCACACAGAGCAGAGTTGAGGGAGACAAATCACCTCTCTGGCTCTTCACAGCAGGTGACATCTCTTTGACAGAGGAACAGAAATTATCACACAACAGCACTCTGACACACACACACACACACACACACACAGATATACATACACCGGCCCCTCACGAGACTCCTGGGTCGGGAGACAAGCGACAAGCTGTCATTGTGCGTGTGTGTGTGTGTCATTGTGAGAGAAGCTCTTCTTAATTAGCGAGCTATCCTGATGACAAGAGACTATGGTCAAACTGTGCCGGGCTGCGCCAAGTGTGTGTGGGTGTTAAGGAGCGTCGTTTGACTTCTCTCCTTCATGACATGTCTGAGAGCTGAAAACACTCTCTAATCACTTCTGAGGCACACACACGGCACCAACACCAGGAAATCCATGCACATACACACACAGTTCCCTATGTGTGCTGATGGATTGCACCCAGGCCAGCCAGAGGAGAGCTGCTCTCCTCTTTGTTTCTTGTTTGTTGAACAGATGCTTCACAATGACACACACACACACACACACAGAAGGAACCTGGAGCTGCCCCATTTAAAATCAACAGGAAACAGCCTTAGTGGATTCATTGCATGTTCTCTTAAACGCTGACTTGTTGTGACAAGTCTTTTAATTGCAGGAAAATGAGAGTTCAGTTGAATGCAGTCAAATGAATGATGGCATAGTTTTTACACCAGGATTAACCCTTCTAACCTTGAACACATTAGCTCTGTCCAGGCAGCTGTGGGACTCTCTGTTCTCTTTCCATCCCATCAGCTGAGGCCGCCACATTCGGCCATAAAAAGCCGGGGACTGCAGATTGGCCCAGAGGTAGAGCTTTTAATTAATAACCATAAGGTTGTGGGCTGCACATGAGGCAATTTTCCAGCTGTGTATCATGTTTTAAGTGGTTAAGTGCACATGATTTAATGATATCGCTTTGTGCCTTCAGTGGTGTGGCGACTGCAGAGGAGGTCAGTTCAGTGAGTGAATCGTCTTTATAAGGGACCGTCGAAAGAAGTACTGGAATTAAATTGGCTTGATGCAATAGCTTATTTTGAAGAGATTTATTTAATGATAATACCAGGATGAAAAATAGTGTTTCAATGCCCACTCTAGTTGATAGTTTCATGTGTGTTTTATCTTTGGGTCGACTGTAGTCAGACATGTGCTTTGATAATTTTCCGGAGTGTTACGATTCTGTCTCAAACTACAACCATGATTCCAGAAATGTTGGGACACCTTGTAACACATGAATAAAACAGAATATGATCATTTGTTAATCCTTTTTGACATATACTCAATTTAAAACATTATTAAGTCAATATATTTAAAGTTCAACCCCATCATCTTCATTGATTTTTGTATTCTGAATTTGATGGCAGCAACATGTTTCAAACAAGTTTTGACAGGAGCAACAACAGACTGTGAAAGTTGTGGACTGATCCAAAAACACCTGTTTGGATCAGTCCACAGGTAAACAGGTTCATTGGTAACAGGTGATGGGATCATGATTGGTTATGAAAGGTTCATCCTGGAAAGACTCACAAGCAAGGATGGGAGGTTCAACACTTTGTCAAACACATGACTGTGTAAAGTAGATTAATACATGGGCTCAGGAACACTTTGTACAACTGTTGTCTTTGAACACAGTGTGTTGGCATATGGTTGCATTCTGTTTTTAATTGTTTTACACAGCATCCCATTTTTTTTAGGAATCATGGTTTTATTATAAACTACTCTGGCCTTCTTGGATCTGATTTGACTGTCTCACCGGTGCACATGGGAACATGGGATTCTAATAGTGACCCAAATTCTTGACAAAAAACAAGTGAAACTATGGCCAAACTATCCAAAACTTATTGTCAACTTCCAAGCCAAGATGACATATATGCAGTATGTTCTGAACAATCATTTTTAAGTTTCTCTACAACACAGTTCAGTACACTTCTAAACTGGTAAAGAGACTGTTTGAAATGGACTAAATGTACAGATTTACAGCAGAAAGAAGGTTAGTGGTCCGGAAGTGGGTTGAGAGATTTTGTTCAAAGAGGAAAATTCTATATAATGTTGACTAATAAGTAGAAAAGCTGTGGCCAAGTGCAACAGATATAGGCAGATATTTTCACCTATTTTGCCTGTTTTGAAATCTAATTAGGGCTATTTTTTATCCTTAATTATTTTACTAAATAATAATAAATAAAACCATTTATTACTTGTATTCTACATTAACACAGAAAAATAAATACCATGTTGTAAATTCAGTCATTCAAATTTCATGATAAGTATTCAGTTACTTAGGAGCTTGAGATTATTTTCTTTGTTTTTATATTCCACAGTCTTTAGGTGGAAAATGGTCCATGTCCTTGTTCTCCATGTGTTCCCATTATGGATGAATGGCATTATAAAAGATTTTCTTCCCCGTCTTTAGACAGCATGAAATATGACCAACGCGAGCTGTCACTAGGGAATAAAAACAACTTGTCCAACACAAATCAATTCTCAAAAGAGTTTTCCATTTTCTGTCAGACGTACCATATTTCAGGCAGCTTTTTTTATCTGCATCAAACAAATGGATGGGAACAAACCTAATTCAGACACAAGTCTGAGGTTGGACAGCTTGATAGTTGGGTGGAAACACAGCTCGAGTAGTGTTGGCTGTGTCTCCTGCCAAAAACTTGCCGCCTGTGTCTTTGAGTGTGCGACAGTCCTGCTAGTACTGATGCCCCTTCTGCTATCATTATTTAGCTACTTAGCGCCATAAAGAGATACAGAATAAAAAAGAAGAGAACGGGGCCATGAGGCTGCAGTAATGGGCTTGTAATGGACTATAAAACAGCAGTAAAATCCACACACTTAGCCTCGCAGGCCAAATAACACACACATATTGTACACACAAGCCGTATCTGCCACAAACCTCCTCAGACTGTCGTAGATCAAACGATAATGACAAACTGTTACAAACATGCAGCTGGGCAATTACACTTAAATATATTATGGCGTGAACCATTTATGTTTGTTTTCTATAACATCTACCATTGTGTGTTTGAAAAGCGATTTTCAGTCTGAGGGAAAATGTCGATAACCATAATACAGAAAAATAGAATGGGAGAATACAAATAGGAATAGATACTGAAGCAGACAGCAATCTCTCTCTCACACACACACACACACATACACACACATACACGCAGACAGACAGCTCTCCAGACCTGATAAAAGAGTCTTTGAGGCTTCAGCCTGGGGATTAGTTTTGAGGATTGCCCCGGGTCATTTCTCCCCCTGTCCTCAGCACTACCCTGTATTGCCTTCTCCACCACATTTATACAGTGAAGTACACTCTTAGGACATCAATTTAACTGCTCTCTCAGAAAAATTTGTTTTTTCCAACTGATCTCAAAACAAGCAAAAATTCTCGGTATGTGGGAACCATTCCAAAGTAGTATCTAGTTTCAGGGCTTTTCAAGATCCAGGTTTTAACATCCCTTAACCAGATCATTTGCACTGAAAATACAAGAGTCGTTTGCTTAATTTTGAATGAGAGATTCAATATTGGAGCCAGTGGCAGTTTGTTGATGGCAGACAGCTGCTCATGCAACTAGTCTTTTCTGATTAAAACTCAAACAGCCACATTAAAATTTACAGTGGGAGAGAAGAGGCTAAAATAAGTGAACTGTGGGATGAAGGAGATGGTGTTCATTTATTCAAGATTTCCACCTTCTCACATTAAATGGAAATGTGTCTCTTCAGTGTACTGAGACGAATTTGATTCCCTGTTTAAAACAAGTCAGCAGCCAAAACCCAAAACCTGCTGGGCTTAAGTATATGTCAAACAGATATAAAGATCTCTAAAGCTGGGTCCCAGTTCTACAGTATGCTACATACTGATTCTGAGTTGAAAGGATAAGTTCACATTTTTCACAGGTGCCTAACTGAAACAATACTCACACGTGCAATGAACACTGAATGTTTTGTAGGTGTCTGATCATCAAAATCTGAATCCATTCTCTGGGAATCATGAATGCCTGAAGCAAATTATGTGCCAGTGCACCAAGCAGGTGTTGAGATGTTTCACAGATAAAAAAAGAAAACCTTGACATCTTGGTGGCGCTGCATGAAAAGTCAAGGGATGAACAAAGTCACAGGATTCATCCTCTAGGCACCATGAATGTCTATACACACAAAGGGCAATTCCTTCAGTAGTTGTTCAGGTATTTCACACCAAACCAACATTGTGAAGCAGGCTGATGGACAAACATTGCTAATGATTGATTTTCTCTTTACCCACAGCAGAAAGTCAAATCACTATGATCGCTCAGTGAAAGCGAAGGTGCCGCGACCAATCAGGAGGGGTAACAGGACATGATGTAACAAACGGTGTAATGACTCAGCAAACATTCTCATTTCTCAAGAATTCTCATTTCCCATCTCTGGACTACAGGCTAAAACATGTCGCACATCATCCTGTCTCATAACTGTCCCATCAGTCTCTTTTCCCCTCCACCTAAATAATCTTAAAGCAACCCTTGCAGTGAAGTAGGAAGAGAGGGGGAAAAAAATCTCTTTGGTGATTCAGGCCGCAGGCGAGACATCAGAAACTAGACACTCAATTTTCGTTTCACAGTAATCTCCGTGCTTCTACCTGTAATCTGTACAGTGAGACACAGGCTTGAAACTAAATCTCTCTCTTGTTTCTGGAGGGCAGAATGCAATTTGTATGCCTGCGAACAACATGCTTGTTCGCAGGCATACAAATTTAATTCAGCGCTTGTGTGCGTGTTGGTTTAGAGCTAATAAAGTTGATGGCACTTTGAGCTACTGGTTTGATTAAAGAGAGTTACTCGGTCTTCTTTCTGCTCTCTTCATTCTCATTCCGAGTCGCTCTTTCTCATTTCCTTTTTCCCTCTGCCCCACGAACACTCAGTAAGAAATGATCAGAGAGGAAAGAAAGGAAAGGGAGGAGAGAAGAGGGTGGGTGGTTGTTAACCTTTATAGAGATGCCACTTTGTTGATTTTCCTCTGCGTTTCATCTTACACTTCAACTAATTAAAACCATCAAACACACACACACAAACACACACGCACACACAGAGCTATGGGCATTTCTAAGTCGACTAATTAAAGCATCTCTTTCTACCTGATCTCGGCTCCTTTGGCCTTGACTGCTCTCCTCTTTCACTTCGCTTTCACATCCCTCCATCGCCACAGCCTTTAATTAGACAGGAACTGGTACACCACTTGCACGTCTTCATCATTTATGGCTCCACACCGCTTTAGCGTTATTTCCATGAAGACGCAGATTGATTCGGGTTCGCAGATACACTGATTTGCTCCTTTCACCTCTCCCTCTCATCCTTCCTCTGGCTCTCCTCTCCCTCCCCCCACCATCACCTCACAGAGCTTCTCATCCTCTCGACCTCTCTCCCCCTGCTGGTGAAGAGGCTCAGTCGTCATTAGCGACCCCGGCACCGACTCACCACAGTTTAGAAGACACTTTTGGGAGTTTTGGAGTTTTGATTTTTGCGAGGAATGAATGAAGAGTGAATCTCAGTTCAGCAGAATGTAAAACTCTTCTCTGATGATAGAAGCCTTTAATTGGCATTTCAGTCATGTTTATAATAAGATATCAGCATGTGATTAGGGACAAGTATATCAGGCAGAGCTGTAAGATACACTTACAGGTAAATCCTGTTGGTCATTATTCATAACTGTACAATATTAATCCCATGGTGGCTGGGAGAGCTCAATGCACTGCAAAGTAAAAAAAATGTTTGTCAAAAAGTCACAAAAGGTAGCAAGACGTGTCCAAGTGCAGTGTCCTCTAGAAGCACTTCTGCTGTCCTTTTCTGTATTGACTCATTTTTCTGAACAGTGTTGTGTTGTGGTATTTACAGTGTGTAGCATTCGCTGCCTTTTAAAAGCAATCACATACCATCTTCCTTTTTTAATCTTTTTCACTTTAAAGCAGCAGATAAGAATGGATAAAGCCTCTCTTAACGTGATAAAGTTGAGGGGGCAGGATGACATTCCTGCAATCTGTAAACATGGCTGGAATTGCACTCCAAGATGAACGTTTCTGCCGACCTTGGAGGGAAAGGTGTTATGGGTAATGGTAGGTCGCACAAGCTTTCGAAGGCCCCAACTTCCACACCTCCTCAAAAGCGTTGTGTGAACTTGTTGATTGTGTGGGCATAACTGTGCATTCTTCAGCGGGGCAGAAAAAGCGGCAGATGTCAGACATACCATACATTACTTTGAGATTCAATAAGTGAGATGTACATGCCAGGGTTTGACACATCCAGCCAATGTTGTGGTTGTTTGTCCACCTTTATGGAGGCAGTGTGTTACGTTACAAGTCACATAATTATAGCCATGAATAAGTACGGAGATGAGATAAAACAGTCAGGTAATAGAACCTACGGGAAAAATCAGTTCAATAAAACAATTAAAAGTGATATGTAACAAAGTGAAATTTAAACAATATAATCACATAACTAGAACTTAATAGCACATAATAAATATAATATTAATCATCTAGAAATAATTTCCAAATGTGTAAAGTATGGCTGACTGTTTCTCCAGTGTTTCTCCTTACTCTCTGAAAGGAGTCAGATCAACCAAAGGTAAACACTCATCTCAGACAAGATGCATTCTTTAGAACAGTATTGCAGTTAGAGAGATCTGTGACTGGTGCGATTGATTGCTATGTTCAGCAAAAACAAGCAAGAAGACACGGTGTCTGTGTCACATATGCCTCTGGCTTCCTGTTAAGATCTCACTGCGCTCTGCTTATCTCCCACTTCAAGGTCCTCCAACTACGAGCACGTCTTGTTTCTGACTATGATGAAATCAGACTTGGCCAAAATATGGGAGCTCATCACCTGCAAGGTTCGGCCTAAAGGTCAGGCGTGTTACCAGTCAGGCAGCAGGTGGAGGTCTCCAGCAGGGCATGCTGCTGAGAAGTTGTAAAGGGGTTGTTATGGTGAAGAGGGAACAGAGGCTGAAAGGAAGATTGGAATTCATCTGTTGATTTATGTTGCAACACCTCCCATAAGAATGAGATTGTGGATACAAACCAAAATGACTGAGCTCATCCTTAAACACTGGGATCTTAAACATACAGAAGCAGGTTAAAGTGGCGCCGCTGCTCCTTCACATTGAAAGGAGCTGGTCAAGATGGTTCAGGCATCTGACCTGGATGCATCTAGGACATCTCACTGAGCAGGCATTTCATGCACGTCCAACTGGGAGGACACTCATCCTCTCATGACATGGTCAAGATTTGAACCAGAACCAGTTGACCCGAGCTCTGATTCCGTAGTAATCTTTGTAAGGAATCTTAAAAAATGGTCTCAGACAGATGAATCGTGGCTCAGTCGTGTTGTCTGCTTTAGGCTTAAAAGTGCTACTATGGGACTATGTACGTCTTCAATTAACCAGATACCAGCACCCAGCCATTTCTGCTGATAAGACTAATATCTCCAACTAACAGTCTTGCCTTTGTCAGCTTTAACATCCCATATTCCTCGCTTTCCCTCTCTGTCACTTCTCCTTTCATGTGCTGCTGTTTTCCTCTGTTCCTGTACCCCACCGGGAAAATCCATAAATGGCCAAATAACAGATTTTACCAGCACAAATACTTGGTTTGTACTTGGACAGAAAGAAAATATGCTGTTTTTCATAGTCTGCTGAGCAACATGGTCGAAGCAAACTATCTTTTCTGTCAAAAATCCATAACTCTGCAGGATGTTCACTTCAACCAATCAGAAAGCACGAATCTTGCCAACGCTCCCCTCCATCTCCCCGCGTCCCTCAACGATTTTTTTCCTCCAGTAACACACACATATACAGTATACACACTCACACATACACACCCTGCCGAGCAAGAGACTCAGGGTTGGCAGACGAGCAGCGCTGTCATTTGTCAGCTAGATCCCAGAGGTAACATAAGGGATAGGCCGCACAAGTGTGTATCTGTGTGTGTCCGTGTGTGTTTGTGTGTCAGCTAAATTGGGTGTAGCAGCAATGTTGTAAGGAATGATCAAACAATTGATCCGAAATTTAGTTTGATGCTTCCTGGCTTGAACTTGAGGAGGAGTGGAAGGAGGTGGAAAGAAAGTGGAAGAGAGGGGAAAAGGGAGGAGAGGAGAGGCAAAGAAACAAAGAAGTTTTTGAAATTTTGGAGGAGACACTAAGTGTGGCACAGTACAAGCTGAGATCACAGTCTCAGTCTGAATACATTTCAATACATTCCTCCTCTTCCTTTTAATCATGCTCGCTGTGGCCACTGAAACGAGCCCAGCCTGCCTCATGTGTGTGAATATGTTATCTCACAGTCTGAGCTTTATTGTTTGGTGAGGGGCTTTTCAATTAAGGTGCTTCATGTAGTCCTGTGTAATACACTACTGCCACCCAGTGGTGAGAGAGTGAAATTACTCATTCCCACTGGCCTTGCAGTGTTTCAAAAAAACAACTTGTCAATGACACAGAACATAATTAAAAGGATATAATATTTTACTGTGTTCGGTTTCTATGAACTTTGGACATTCTTTATGCTTCATTAGCACCACTATTCCCTCAAACACTCACAAACAGCTCTACAAAGACACCTATTAGAAAAGCACTCAGATACACAAACTCATGTATATACACACACACATATACACACACACAAACTGTCGCGGGCAGTGCGGTCCTAAAACCATCCATTACACAGTGATCTCCACTAATAGGCCACTCCAGTGGCAGGCTAATTCAAGATACTGATTAGCATAAGTGAGCTATGGCGTTCATTAGCCTTATCAAGGATTCATAACGCTGACCAAAATGAATGGGATCCTCCTCGTGCTGTCCAAGACAAGCACTGAAGTCATTTACATGGGCTGTGTTTTCTCTCCACTAACACTGATACACACATAAACGCAGTGCAGTGGTTAGATGTATTCCATGGTAATGTTTGAGGCAATGGAGGCCAATACGGCCTTAAGTAGGTAAATGGAGAGGAAATTTGGAAAAAAAGAAAATGAATGTAATTTTGATAAAACACTGCGCTAACGTCTGAACTGCAGCCAGCAGAGTGGGCCATAAAGAACTGTTTCTGTCTGCTAACGTGGTGCTTTATTCGGAAATGAAATATTTAATAACGCTAAAAGTGACTGTATTCACAATTTTCTGCATGCAGTGGTGGTTCAGTGGAAATTAAAGAGATATAAACTACCAGCTAAGTCTATGGCCATAAATCCAGCCTGTAAAAGCCAGGCTAATGCTCCTCAAAATATATCTTTTGTCGATTTGAAATGTTCAGCTTATTGCAATAATATTTTTATATTAAGAATAGATCAAATGACTATCTGTCATGTGGAAGGCCCACTGACCCACAGAGAATTATCACCCTGTAGTTTCCCCAGCTCCAAGCAGCTGTTTCAAGAGAAAAAGTTCAGATAATTCCACTGTACACCGTCTGTCTGCAACAGTAATCAGCTATAGAGCCAGATATTTCCCTCAGGAGTTGGTGGAGACCAAAACAGAGCTGAGAGGAGAGTGAATTGTGGAGAATGTTTGGTGGCCAGAAACACAACCCCAAATAAATAGCTGGATATAACAAATCTTATAAGTGTTGTGTTTATAGGTTGTTCCACTGCTCCGAAGTGGCTGAACAAGAGGATCCATTAGGAAACCTGTTACATAGGGACATGCACTTAAGCAAATTAGTATCAATCATTAGTAAAAAGATATACTGTACATCAGACGTATGTTTGACAGGTGGAGTTATACTCCCTGTGACTATTTAACTGGTCTCTATGTGTAACAGTTGGTGCAATCCATAGACTGTATAAAACAAACTAAGAGAGCAATCTAAGGTTTAGTTGCCTTTTCCCATTCAAGAAGCTACAAGCATGAAAAGTGGTTACTTAATGCGGCTGCCCCAGCTTACAGGGAAGGTGCAGTGAAAGGCTTCCTGTTCCCCTCTTGTGTTTTGGGTTGGGCTGCTGGAAAGTTAAAGACCATAAAATTAGTTTGGAGCAATAAATTCAACCAGCTGAGGGGTTTTTTTTTGCCTGGACAATCAATTTTTGGATGAAGTTGCTAGCCATGCTATGCTGCTGTGGCCTTCCTGAGTCAGTGTAATGCTGAGTGGGATGCAGTGTGTGTGTGTGTGTGTGTGTAGGTATATTGACACTGGGGTGTCTGGTTGAGTAATGGGGGCATAGCAGAGTTTAGATGGCTTCTATCCTCCTTCCTATCCAATGCTGGAGAAGGTCATCACTCATACAGACAGAGGGAGAGACAGAGAGAGAGTGAGCGAGCGACAGTGCTCATCCAGGCAGGAAAGAGAGTGTGAACAAGGAAGTGTGTGTGTGCGCACAAGCGAGAGAGCATGGGAGAGACAGAGGGACAAAGACAATGGAAGGAGAATGAGAAACGATTGGCAGAGAGAGAGAGAGATGTATGTGTGTGTGTGTGTGTGTGTGTGTGTGTGTGTGTGCAAGCATGCAAGTAAGATGAGTATTCTCTCTTTTAGGATACAACCATAGCCTCGAACCTTCTGTCATCCATGTAGCCTCACCTTTCACAATGCACTTTTCATATACAGACCTGCCTCCCAGAATGTTTCATACGTGAAGACTATTGTCAGCCACTATGTCAACCACTACAAAGCTCTAAAGCCTCATTAAGCAAAACAAACACTCCCGCCTGTGCCATCGCTGCATCAAATCCACACTCAGTCACCTGACCATACAGTCATCACACTTATTAGCTGCTGTCTAAAAAAAGGTTTTGGATTGGATGTGGTGGACAGATCATCAGAAATTCTCTCTTTTAGGTGGTAATCCACATCTTGGATTTGTGCCATTGCTCTAGTTTTGCTTGTAGCCGTACTCGTTATGCTGCATTTATGTTCTAGTGGGAGAATCCAACATTGGAAATTTGATTGCTTTCATGTAGCATGCATCAGAAAATCAAACCCGGAGGACAAAAGATAAACAAACAACCAAAGGCTCTGTAGCTTCTTTTTTTTTCAGGTTTGGTGGATGATGCAGAAGACGGGCTCTCATGGGCTTTCCAGACAAAATCCAGCCTTGAATGCTGTCACACATTTTCTTCCAATAATAATTTTTAAAAGCAGCTTAGTTTTAATTGAAACGGGGCTCTCCGCACATCTTCCAGCAAAATGCAGCAGAAACAGGTGCTTCTCAGCTCGAGGCCAGCAAACCTCCAGAGGTCAGAAAGGACTGGGGCACACAGATTAAATCATAACATTTAATTGGACAAACGTTTCAACACTACTGTGTCTTCATCAGAGTCATAATGGACAAAGACACAAGGCCAAAGACATACTGTATATAGTCATAATAGACCAGGTGTACAGTTGCCATTGGATAATTGGTTGGCCAGGGTTTCAAATCCATTGGGAAATGAATCCAAGTTTGGGAGTTGCCATAGCCATTTGAGTCTCCACGACATGTGAAAGACATCTCAGGTGGTGCATACACTGGATGTCCTGCTCAATTCAGGCATACTTGTCTCTAACTTTTTCCTGTCTGCCCCTCAAGAGGAAAAGGAATTGGTGACAAGACGGCATTCATGCTGCCCAGACCATGGATGTGCATCTTGGCCTGTACTCCCATGATCTCCACTATTTCAGGGTCAGCATCCTGATCTTCAAGGTTGGGATCATTTCCTAGCTTTTCCTGCAGTCATTGTGCACAGGCATAGATGATTATTTCAATTATTTTATCTACGGCCATAATATCAGTCTTGAGAAATTTTCTTCTTCAAATCATTCATTACTGTCTTAACCATAAAGTACAATATATTATGCTATACATATTTGCTGGTATAATTCTAAGTATTATAATTCTAATTAGTAATAAGTCTTTTCTTCAACCTTTTTTTGTAATTTCAACAATTAGACATACGTTAATGGAAAAGCCTATAACAGAAGTGTAAGGCCAAAATGTACATACATGAGGTTTTGAAAGGCAACATCTTGTAGTTTCATCATATATAAAATATTTGAATAAAAATAACTAGGACATGCTTTATGCCAGAACTATGCAAATAACCACCTGCCTTCTACAGTAAAGCAGACTTGTTTAGATTCCAGGCCTCAGCGTTATGGGAGCTAGAGACTTTTTACTGCATAGTCACGCTCGGATTTTCTTATTTTGTAGACTTGGAGGTCTCTTTAGAATGATGTTAGGGATTAGGATCTTTAGTGTGACTGAATCAAAAGTCATGTGATTGACCTGATCCTTTAGTTCTCCAAGTGTCTTTCTTTCCAATACTCTAATGCATTTTAATCTTTCTGCTTTTGTTTTTTCAGTGGTCAGAAGCATTATATCTAAGGAGCGTTTGTTCAAAATCTGTTTTCATATCTGGAGGAATTCTTTGTCTTCTCAGAGTGTTTTGTTGGTCCTCAGGCCAGTATTCAGAGAGAGTGATTGAATGCCAGAAGAATCTCATTTCTATTTTTTGAGGTCTTCCAAGTCTCTGCAGAGAGACTGAGTAGACAGACCGATGGCTGAAAAATACTGTTAAAAAGGCAGCATGGGATTATAATGTTTGCATCTTCTTCTTCAGCGTATGTTAGAGTCTCTGATCTCGCATTGGTGCAAGTACTGATTTTTCTCAAAAGGTGACATTTTCTCCTTACTCACACAACGGAGGAGAGCATCGGAGGTGAAGACCAGCCCTGGCAGTCTCTCAATTTCAGTTTTATTTATATAGCGCCAAATCACAACAGAAGTTATCTCAGGGCACTTTTCACTTTTCTTTTCTTTCAAGTTACTCTTGGTAAGAAAGTGAATGTAAATGTAGTTTTTTTTTTCTCCTAGAAAACCTACACAGAGTTAATTGTGGACACAAAATATGGCAGACTTCCTACAGATAAGAGTTCTATCTAAGAAATAATGTCATGGGGAATGTCTGACTTAAGGTTTGGAAATTTTAGGCTGTGATGCCTTGTCAAGTGATGTAAACAATTAAAATACACAGTTCATATAATTAAAATATAATTTATTTAATACATAACTTAATCATTTAGAAAATAGTAAAAGCCTATATACAAGAACAAGAGTTCTCACTGTGATATCACATGTTGAGGTTCTCTGATGTAAACAATGAATTAACAAAGTACATACTCCGACTGTAAGTAGCATTATTCAGACATTCATATTGACATCTGTCACAAAAGCCATAATCTAATGATTCAAAGACAGAGGTGCACCTGGGTTAAGAGGAGCTGGCAATACTAGGCACCTCCCAGTCTCAGGGGACAAGGTACTCCGCTGCCAAGCGGTCCCTCCTTGATGGTCGGTCCAAACATTTCACTGTGTCTGATGTTCCTGGTCGCATCCAGGGATCAGTGGTGACAGTTTCTTCAGAACTTTGATGTTTAAGATTGTGAAAAGAAAACCGGGTAGGGGAGAAGTCGTCATCAGACAGATCCGCTGGTCCTGGAGAAGAGGACCGGGAAGACAGCGAGTTAAACATTACAATAGTTAAAGACCAAACTCATATACCCATCTTTGTCTGTCGTTTGCATTGCAGTATCACCCTGCATGGACAAAACTGGTAAATATGTGATTAAATATTTGCTGTAATGTTATTCTTCATCCAACTATAGTGAACAGTTTTCATGGTTATTGAAAGCTGGCTAAATATAATTCACATAGGATTCCCCTAGATCCACCTAGAAATCTGTTCAAGCTGTAATGCTACAATTTTAATTCAGGTCATTCATAAAGAAAATACTGATCTGTGAATTCGTCTAACATACTGAAATAATTTCATAAAATATCACAACCACCAGAACTGAATCTGTCAAACAGTACCGGCTGTGTTGCCACGACGGCTGAGAGCCATCAAACGACCTGTCCTGTCGCGGCTCCTCCCCTCACCGCTGGGCTCCGCTTCCTGTCTGTTACCTGTGTAGTCATCATGTTGGCCAAAGGGCTGGCTGGAAGCAGCTCCATCCTGAAACAACCAGATGAGAAAATAAGACTTTCTGAATTAAAAAAAAAAAACAAAAACATGAAAGTTTAAGATTACTGAATCCTTTTGAGTTCACAGGCCACATGGCTGTTGTTTGAGCTACAACACATCACATACATCAGAAAGCTGTGAGGCCTTGTACCTGGGGGCGGTGTGACTGTTTGGCCAACCTCCTCCTCTCCCTGGCTGACAACACGGGGGGTTTCTCAAGCTCTGGGGTACGCGGCACTGAAAAGGCATCGCCTAGGGGGTCTCAACACACCACACACAAAAAAACAAAAGCTAAATAAGCCCCAGGCATCTCAACTACACAAACTTCAAGAAAATACAGTGTTGGGTGTGTTGTGAAAACGCAAGATGCAAGATGAAAACTGTTGCACATCTTGATTCAAAAATATCAATAAACCTGCCTTCATTACAATAATTGTATAATGGCAGTCTTACCAATGAAAGCACTCTCTGACTCCAGCAGAGAACCTCTAGCAGATCCTCCCATCACACTCCTCTGCAACACAAACACAATTCTTTACACAATTCCACTCCAATAGCTACAAGTCATTTGTTACACTTCATATAAACCAGGTAAAACCAAACCACCATTATTTCTTTTCAACTCACCAGATAATCATTTTGCTGTGGTGGGGACAGGTCAAAATAATCTGCAACACAACAAGGACATTACTTTTCATGAAGACAGAAATATCAATCAATTCAATTCAAATAAATCAAATAAACCATTAAGATAAGATAAGCCTTCATTCGTCCCACAGTGGGGAAATTCACATGTCACAGCAGCACAGGGGATAGCAGCAGTTAAATATTAAGAAGAACAAATAACAGTCTAAAAAGCAGGTATACACAAGTTTACATGACTTATTTACAATTTCGAGTATGGATATGAAATGTAAAATATGAAGTATAAAAATATGCAACCAGTATAAAATATATGACCAGTAAATATACACATACTGTAAGAAAGCAAGAAATAACTGTTCTACTACAAATAAATCTATCTAACATCTTGTAAAGGGAAAAATAGGGCTTCAAACAATGTGAGGAGCTCTAACCATCCTGGGCTGTAGACCTCTGGCTGCCGGAAGGGTGATATGGATCTTTGTAGTCCCGCCTCCTCCTGCTGGACACACCTACTTCCTCCAGCTTAGGAACTTCACTGAAGCCCAGCCTGGATTCTCCATCTGAATCACAAACACACGTACATACAAACCAGTCACGGCTAATAATGTCAGTTTGTAGTAGAGTACAATTAAGCCTGTTAAGACTTGTGTGTTACCTGTGTATTTGAGCTGAAGGGAGTCGTGAATTCGCAGCAGGTTTCTGGGCTCCACGTTTCTGGAGTTTGGCCTTCGGACTGGAGCCTGAAGCCGCAACCTGGCCATATCAAACACGTCCACAGGGGGGCGCGCCCGGTGTCTGAACAAATTAAGACAAGAACACACACAAATGCTTACAAACAAAATTGATATCAGTAACTCATACAGCACAGAATCCTTACACTCTCTTAACAAGAAAAGTCTGAGAATAAAGGGCAAAATGTGGCTTAACAGGCTCCTTGATCTAACAGTACTAATTGGGGAAGAAATGTATGATGGGTGGTTCCCAACCTTTTTGGTATTTATTTCTATTTTTTATTTTATTCATTTATTATTCGCCCCACAATGGGGAAATTCTTTAGCTAACCACTTTAACTGTATAGCCAATACTTTTGTACATACCAGGTTTGTGGTGTCCTACTTCGATAAAGAGTGAAAGAACAAGATATTGGGGGTGCCTCACCTAATAATCTGCCAACCTGCTGTACTATAAATTGTTGGCATAATTTCATCAGGTGAATCCTGGTAAGAGCAGCTTGAGCAGCAAAGAGGCAGCCAGGTGAGCTGTATGGCTGTAGGTTCATGAGCTGAGCTTTTGAGATGATGGATTAAAAATATATATAACACAATACCACCCGTTATTATCAAGTTTATTGTATATAACGTATTAATTATAAATTTTAGTTTGATTTATGTCAACAAAATAAACTTAAAATGTCTTCTTTAAATCAAGGGAAAATGTATGTGGTTCCAGCGAAGTGTTTGGCAAATTGAATAACCAAAGGCATACTGAATGGTGTTTATCTATACAATGAATGAAAATGTTTTGCCCTCTTATTACAGAGAACAAAAAAAGCCACATTGTTTTAGAGTACATGTGTGCGCACACGTGTGCATATGGAAAATAGAAAGCAGTTTAGAGCAAGACAGATTCACAAATGTGCATATTGGTTATCTGATAACAAATGTCCCGACGAAAGTTAAAACCAAACCCACCCTTGCTTTAATGGCTTAATATTAATTTATTACATTTTGCTGTTTTGGCTGGTTTATCTATTACTATAGTTGAAATTAACCATTTTAAGCATTTAGCCACCCTATAGCGACTGTTTGAACTTCTCACCCTGCTTGCTAGTAGTTTATATAAAATTTTAACACAGGTGTTGTAATGTTCCCACTAACTCAGTATGAGGACAAGTTTTTTTTATACGAGTTATAATTTCCTGTGTTAAAATTAGCTAGGCTACTCTACAATCTTTCCACATAACCCCAAGCAACTGCACAGGCACTCCCCTAAGGTACATTTACCAAAGTGTGTACTGCAAAGTAATGACCCACAACTACAAGCACTTATATCCAATTTGTAGTTGGATGCATGAGTCAGTACTGAAGGTTGAGGAGGTAGAGAGTGATTCATCAGCCTGGGTCTGACCTGTCACTCAGAGGAGAGTCGAATTCCTCCCAGTCACCCTGCTGCAGACGACCCTCCAGACGTTTTTGTGCACTGCGAAGCTGATGACGCAATGCTGACAACTCACTGAACACGTCGTGATGGTCACCTGAAAACACACACACGATACATGTTTTCACTACGAAATTTCAACAGTTTTCAATACTAAACTAAGCTTCAACTACTAGACAATCATCAGTATTCACAGATGTGAAGCTCTAACTCTAGGAACTGTCAAACAAGTTGGGCTGCCTGTTGAAACATTTAAACACTGTCCATTTGACAGACTCACACAAACACTTAAGACACTGCAGATTTAGCAAACACTGGAGAATCAATTTCAACTTCTTTGGTCAAATGACATTTTTAGCGGCCTAGCTTATACAGTACCCGCAGCTCGAAGCTGATTCCTACAAGCAGGGACAGGAGGGGACTGGAGACCAGATAAAGAGCGCTCCTGAAAGACAGACAGAGAAATGAAAAAATATAAAAAGAGATACACAGAGGGGGGGAGAACACATTACTAACCTTTATTTATTCAGGGATGAAGTTGCTGAGAAAATATCCTCTTTTATACAAGGATAGAAAGTTTCTGTCAAATCTATGTGTGTGTGTGTGTGTGTGTGTGTGCGTGTGTGCGTGTGCGAGACTCACAGACAGGGGGGCAGTAGAATGCTGGCTGTCAACAGTGGGGGGCCTGGGGGTGTACTGGTGTAGCCCATGTTTCTTCTGCAGGGTGGGGATTGGAGGCGAGCGCTCCCTGCGGACCTAAGAACACACAGCCACCCATTCACTCCATGAAAGTTTCAAAAACTATGGTTAAATTAAATTTAACCTGATGGTTGTTGCCCACTGTGTGTGTATGGTGTAACTGAAGACTGCGAAAGGGGAAATACTCAGAGTGGCTACAGACAACAAGGGACATGTTACCAGGCAGTCTGCATGTTTTATTTCTAACAAGTAACTACATAACACTTTGCTAAATGACTTTATATCTGCTTACAACTACATTATATCGCACTATAATGCAGATGTATAGTGTGTTATAAACTAAATTTATTAAATCATTATGTAGTGCATATAAACACCAAATAGGGAGATTTACTGTAAAACGTTGCCAGTTACTGCAAAAGGTAATTTCACCTAATGAAGCAGATCTTCAACCATTAACAAAAAAATTATAGTAAAATGATGTTGCATAGTTTTTAATTTGAATGAGAATCCTTTTAAAAGAGCAGATAGCTGACAAATTATACTGTTCGAGTGGAGCAAAACACTGCTGCCACTAGCTGATTCTGCATCCTAAACAGGTTGAGAAGAGACTGCTTAAACAGATTAAGACTATCGTACAGTAATGGTGGACTGGATTCAACACCAGCTGACCATCAGCTGTCGTCCTTGTAGTGTATCTTTGCAACTTGAAACAGAACTTGACAACATTTGATCACATGGATCATCATACAAAATGTACTTTTTGACATCATAAAAGATGCATATAAGGAAAGAGATGGTATCACTGAGACTACTCTTCAGCTACAGGAAAGATTACACAGCCAGTACTGGAGATTTGCTGATTACTGGATGAAAACCGTTATATAGAAAAATATGTAATAATAATTACATAAGCAAAAGATATGGGTTTTACTTCCCATTTCACTCTTGTCGTAACTTGTAATGTCACTAAATCGCAGTGTGATGGTGTGTGTTGAATGTGGATGTGTCAGTGAACCGACCTCCTCCACCCGAGCCTGCCTCTCCCTCTCATACTGCCTCCTCAGTACTGCGTTCTCCTTCTCCTCTGCTTCCTTCTTCTTCCTCTCCGCTTCCTTCTTCCTCTGTTCAGCCAGATGAATAAGCTCTTCATTCTTGGCTTTTTGCTGAGAGACCAAAAGGAAAGAGAGCCAGACTGTGTCAGATGAGAGACACAAGAGAGAGGAAGATGGAGGGAAAGCGAAAAGAATTGGACAGTCTGTGACTTTCTCACCTCCATTTCCTTCCTTTTCTTCCTCTCTTGTTCTTCCTCATACTCCCTCTGGATGCGAGCCCTCTGCTCTGCCAGCCTCTTCTCCTCTTTCTCCTCTTCCAATCTTGTCCTTTCCCTCTCCTCTGCCTTTTTACGCATTTTCTCGTCAATCTGTAAGCAGAGACAACATAAATTCACTACGACCCAAAAACTTAACTGAGCTTAAACTTAACTTAGGCTGATGCAAAATTCTAGGAAGGCACAAATCAAACCTCTTTTTGGTTTGTGTTGGTAAGCTCAAATTCACTTGCACTATTCTAAAACCAGCTAGCAATGTTTTTAGAGAACTGGATGGTTGAAAAGGCAGCGTACCATAAAACCCAGCCAGTAGAGGTACCACTGGCTGTGTGAAGAATTACCTGCTGTTTGAGGTAAGCTTTATACTTGTCTTGCTCCTGGAGTTGTTGTAGGGTGGGCTGGTTGGCAAACACATTGCCTCTGGCAAACTGGGGGGTTTGGACATGTGTGCAACCTACAAAAGAAACAAGAAGAAATTCTACTGCAAGTTGGACCACAGCACCATTTTTTCCTCACCAAGTTTTCCTTCAAGTCTAGGAGAAATCTCTCTGAGCAGCAGCCAAGGATGTGACTATATTAAAAGATGTAGCACAGACCTTTACTGCCATGCTGCCCTGCTAGGCTTAATTTCTCTTTAGATCACCATAATCATTCATCAAAGCTTCATCAATAAGGCCTGCTGCTGTATAAATTTTCCTCAGTGACTTATGCCCATCTGCGTTTTCTCCCCCATTGTGTTCAAGTGCAACCTGTGATGCTAACAATGTTTTAACTACAAAACGCTGATAAATATATTGAGAATAAAGATGGTTATGGTACCGGAGAGCCTGTCACTAGTGTCATGGATCCTGTACTCTGCTACAGTACCAGAGACCCTCTCGTTGGGGTCAGGGAGCTCTGCCCGGCGGGCTGCCGCTCTCCTCTGCCACTGCTCTGGGTTGCTGTAGGCCTCCTCATTCAGCTTGTGCATCTGGTTGAGGTCAGCTGGCCACAAGAATTGGAGGAAAGAATTTATAATCCTCAGAGTATGTGTAATTATTACAGAGAAAAAATAATGAAATACATTGCACAGTATCATATCAAACAGACACTATAGTCTGGGGCATACCGATGAGATTTCCAGTGCTGTCTCTGAGTGGGGCTCCTCCTCCACCGCGACCCCACGGCTGGTGGTTTTTCATGTCGGCCTCTAGTTGGGCCTCATAACGCTCCGTCTCTTCCCTCTCCAGAAGCCTCCGTTCCTGTTGCTCCTGGATCTGCATTACAAGTGTTGTCTAGGTTACATCAAATCTTCAAATGACAATTAATCTTCTCTAAAACACTAAGAAATATTCCTTATTAGGAGCTAATTTTCTTCACAACATCTCAACGATTTGTAAATACAATTATCTCCAACTGACCCAGTGATGCACTCTGTAAGTCTTTGTGATCAAAATATGACAAGATTGCTTTTTAGTGAACTATAATACTCTAACAAAAATGTATCAAGATATAAAACTTCTAGCCAGTCACAACCTTTCAAATAGATAGATGATATGAACAGTTTAAGTAACACAGTGATCATGGTGATACCAAAACAACTGGTAAGTGTTGAATTTTGAGATTTCATTTTTACATGTTACTTCAACTTATTACATGTTGTCAAATGTAGGTCGCAGGTGCAACTCATGAGCTACTGTACCTGGTCTAAGACATATGTATGTATCCCCACAAGGGTTTCAGGAGGCACAATTCCTGAATATGGAACAGGAATTGGTACCTGAAACTCTACGATGGAGAGGCCATACTAAAGAGGCATATGTATTTTGGAAAAGCATGATAAACACTGAGGTGTCCTAATAATGAAAAATTGGTGACTTACTGAACAGTAACAGCATTATCTTCCAACATCAGTGAGACAAAAAAAACTCAAAAAAAACAAAGTACATCCTTCTAAATTTGTGTGAGCCTGTGCCATCATCTGGCACAAAATGCAAGCTAAGAGGAGAAGTACAGAGGGCATTTGTTGTTCCAGGATCATAGAGCTATTAGATGAGTAATATGTAGGAGTGGGATGGGATCGAAGTGGCACTAGGATATGAACATCTGACTAGGGGGAGGTCTGGCAAACACCTCTAATGCCAACTCTATCGACAATTTAATGAGGATACTAAGGGTGTAACTTAAATTACTCTTTGGGTCTTAACTAAATCACTTTTACCTTGTTGTAAAGCTCGCTGCTCCCTCTGCTGGAAGCTTCCTGCCAACATATCACAGACTAGGATGCAGTGAAAGCAACAAGTTATCTGCACTCTGTTGCATACGCCGTAACAATGTTTTGTCGACCAAAAGCTAATGTGACTCTGACCCCACACAGCCATTTTTGTCTGTTTACCCCATGATAAAGGTTGTAATGTGTTAAAGATATCCAACAACTTAAATGTACAAACCCTTTGCCATCTTTAACTATCAACATTCAGAAGCTTAATCTTTAAATGTGTGTGTTGTCTTTAAATCAACACACACATTTAAAGAGACAAAACTCCGAATTTACTCAACAGTATGCTGTGACAATGTCAAAATGTAAAACAATGGTCTGTATCTGGTATTTTAAAAAGGTGCTTTATCTGCTTTTATACATTAATTAATTTAGATTAAATCCACATCAACCTTTTGCTGTGCTTTTACCTTAAGTCTCAGCCTGGTAACCATTGCTTGGACTTATTCTAATTAAAGAAATAATAGTAGTATAATTACATACTCAAGAGCTATATGGATAAGAAGACCAGTCATTACAACTAAAACTCCAGCATATAGTTACTCGTGTTTGAGGAAAATTACAATTCTAACAGATGATGGCAGTGACAAAGTTAATGTTTCAACTAATCTTGGAAAACAGTCCTTTTAAAAGTAGACTGAAAATAGGTTAAACCTACCTGTTGTTTCAAAGCCTCCCTGTAGCTCATAATCCGGTCCCTGGTTGATTTGGTTCTCTCTGAAGGGAAAACCCTGACTTGTGAGTCCACTGTAGTCTCATTGCTAGGCCTGCAAGAAGAATTGCAGAACCACACTGTTCAGATAAACTACTAACACACTGTTAAAAGCCTACTTCTCTGTCAGAACAGAAGCAGGTATCAGCCTTGTCCAATCTGAATTTATAAAGGCAGTTTACAGGATTTTTTTCATATGCTCCCAAAAAATGTGTGTCATTGAAATGACAGGATCGCTCAATGAAGACTAATAAAATGACTATGTAAAGTAGATGAATTTACTGCCATTTTGTTGGCTGCTAATAATATTCTGACCCCGTTTTCCAAGCCAAAGTACCAAAATTGAAGATGAGATATTTACCGTATTGGAGGCTCAGGGAAGCTGCTTCCACTGTGCTGGCTGTGAGGGCTGTGGTTACCAAAGTGGCTGGGCACAGCTCCCCCAGGTGGTAAGTTCCAGTAGGACATGGGAGGGCCAGCACCAGGAGCAGACAAATGACCATCTGGACATAACAATGAAACATATTAAAATGATGTAGATAATGCTGACCACAGCATATAATGGCCACATTTAATAAAGGAGACCAGTGCTTACAATAGGCCATGTTTGGGTCGAGCAGGTTTCTGGTGCCATAGATGTGATGAGGCTCTCCATATGGGCTCCTACAGGCTTCACTAAGAGTTGCAGGAGGATGAGGAGCAAACATGGGGATTCTGAAGATACAGGGTAGGAAAATAAAATAATCATCGATGTCACATAATCCCTGCGTCTAATGAAATACTGTGCTTTGTATTTTCCATTGTTAGTGTTGGAGTCTGCCTTTCCTGTGCTCGATTCAAATTGCCTTCACACTCACAAGAGATACATGATGCATGTATACAATCCTGTGTTACTATGCCTAATTTTATTGCACCAACATCACCCTCACTGTTCATTATTCACTCCGACATCCATAATAAGTTAATGGTAATGCAAGCCAAACATTTCCTGCTGCAGAAGACTCATTGTTGGAATTATCAGTTTAAACATTGCAGGGAGCAATGAAACAAGCAGCAGCTACAGTGAGTTTATAACTTATGAGGTTTAAGTTTAAGGAATACCTGGGAGTGTCGGTGGCTCTGGGGAAGGTGGGGGCAGTCGGCAGGCTGCTGGGAGACAGGCCGCCTCCCCTCAGGGCAGAGCTGTACTCCAGCAGAGGGGACTGGAAGGCCACGTGGGGCTGCTCAGGAGGAGGCGTCTCCCTGCCTCTCACACCTTTCCTCTCATTATTAGGTAGACCTCTGGACGATGTTTCACTCTCTCGTGTTGTTGAAGGCTCCAAAACCTGATGATCTTTTCTCATGCACAGTCCAAACTGTCTGATTCGGTCCGGCTGGTTTTTGGATAGACATCAAATTTAACAACAAATATACAGCATATAGTGAAATTCTCTTTAATATTGCCCCTTAACTTTAGTTTCAGCATTATATTTTACTTTGGTGATCAAAATTAAATTAATAAAAAAAAGAAATGACGATCATGCTGTACCTCCACTTAAGAGTTTGCTCCAAACAAAAATATCATCCATATTGGCCGTGACTCAAACATCATTCACATATTATGTTCTACAAATGTGGCTGGAAGGGAAAACACTCCAGGGAAAGCGAATTTGGTAAATTGTATCCACCCACTGTAGAAAAGGACAAGATAATTAATCATCTTCTTAAATGTTGGTTGTCACTGTCCAGCTGACCTGTTTCTCAGGATCATTGGCCCCCGTTGCAGCAACTTTCAGCTCCAAATCTTTCTCCCTGCAACAAGGATACGGTCATTTCCCCACACGTTTAGCATTTACTGACACTCATTTGCAGGAATGTTCAACAAGTGAGTAAGTAAAGGTTCAGAGTTTTGCTCAATAACACTTTGAGAAGACACAAGCCCTCTGACAGAAACATGAGGTGTTGCCAAGAGAGCAGCTGCCTTTATCTTATAATTTACATGTTTGCCTTTCAGAGGCAAGTCTCAGTGAATAGGTGTCGTCCAACTGACCACAATGTATTATTTAGGTGTTACATTGTACATAAAAGACAAGGAAAACTGACAACATACCTCTTCTTGTTCCTGTGCTGTTCAGCAATCTGCTCCTGCAGTTCCTGTCTGTAGCACTCCTTCCTCCTCTGTAAGGCATCTTCTGTATCTGCTGTTCCTAAAAAGATGGGACACAAAGAGAGCACCATTTCTTTTAGTAGTTTAGCTTGAGTCTTCTGAGCATGTCATGCCACGAAAGGGGTTTGATAATTCATCATGTTTTTAATTCAAAACTATAGTTTCAGGAGTAACAGCACATGCCAAATTGATTTTGTGCAGCCATTTCTTATAATTTAAAGATAATCAAATGCCATAACTTTTACAACAAACTGTTCAGTTGTAAAATGTATTTTAACCTATTATGAGGCCAGTTGCAAACTCGGCATCCTCATTTTTGGTCAGTGTTCTTAATCTTCTGCCTTCTCTGGCAGCACCTACTGGATTCTCCCTTTTCTCCCTGGGAAATGCCAAAAACAATAAGTCAGCTATTTTATAACATTCTTTTAACAAACACACATAAGTAAAGAAAATAATGGACTGTTCCCCTCGGGTACCTGCCATCAGTCTTATTGACTCGCCTCTTCTCAAAATTGGCCTCCACCCCAATGTGTCTGTGTCTTCTGTCTTCCATCAGCTCCAGCTCTTCCTTGAAGTATTCTTCCTCCTCCTCTTCCCCCGAGCCCTGGTCCACTGGCATCCCCAGCCTGTCACGATGCCTGGGAAGCACTGACGACTGCTCCTTGTCCTCCTCTGGGCAGAGGGCCTTAACCTCAGTGAGGCGAGCCCTGTGCAACCCCCTACTGTCCTCTGTGAGAGTGGCTGCATCCCTCCGTGAAGTGAGCCGTTGTTTGAGAAGGACACCTGTCTGGTCTTCAAGCAAGTGTTGCTAAAGGAAACATGATTGTAAGAGGCAATGTTTCAGTGGTTCCCAAACTCCACATAACCATTGGGAACTGCAGAAATACCCCCTGAATCAAAGTTTCCAACCAGGGGTACATGGTGCAAATAAAAAATAGCTGTCACTGCTCTTTGTCAAAGTACCATTACCTGATATTGAACATGTTTTTTGGGAAAAGAAGAGCCCATAGATGGAGCGTGTGTTAAATCTTTATCAATAAGAATGAATGAGAAAGTGTGTGCTGGGTTTCTCTGTTACTTATTCCTTTCAAGTTAGTCTGCTCTTCCATAGATTCCAGCATCCATCTGATAATGAAGGCTGAGGTTCTTAGTTAGATTTCTGAGCAACTGAGTCAGATTTATATAAAAAACATAACCATCTAGTCTAGACAAAGACATAATATTCAAATCGACTGACATTGTTACGTCATGAAAGAGACATTTACCTTGACAGGCCTCCTGTTATCCAGGTGAATTAATGGTCTGGGCTCTGCTAAATGTTTTTTCTGTAACATAAAATGTTAGCATCAAAATCAACATTACACCATTGTGAGTCGTAAGTTATCCAATGATACAGTCATACTCATACATAGTTTACTGACAAAAACTCTGACAATGCTAATTTTAAGTCAGAGATAAAAGAGTATGTGCGGTGTTGTGAGGAGCACAGTCTCATTTTTTGTAGGGGTTGGGGGAATGTGGGGTAGCCTGCGATATTCTTGGCATGTATGTAAGCATATTTCATGTTAACTAGAGTTTAACTGTACAGCAGATGTATCCAGCTAAATCTACTGTGAATGTCTAAAACAAATAACTCCTAAAGGGAGACAAAGGCTAATCTAATCTATTAACAGTCAACATATTTTCAGTGGACCCCTGGAGAAGAGATATCTACCTTATACTTAAAACTGTTATAAAATATTAAGAGAACAAAGTCTGACCTGAATTCAAGCTTGTCTGCTACAGCCATATGCAAGTAAACAGGTAAGTCTGTGACAGTCACCTGAGCCATGTAGCGCCTGTAGTCCATGCGGAGCTCATGCTGCAGCCTCTGTTTCTTCCTCTCATACTCTACACCAAGAGGTAGACCAACACTGCAACCCTCCTCTGACAAAACACATCCATCAATTTTTTATCGAGACACGAGGTGAAGAGCTTGATGCCAAAACAAGACAAGCGCTTTAAAAAAACATCTACCCTGACAAACACTGCTCACATGACAAGGTCAACATTAATGATACACTTAGGGATTTGCTATCTTTTATCAAAAGAATAAGTGAAACAAAAAACGATTAAAAAGGAGGGGAATGTGGTCAGGTACTGTACCTTTTCCCTGTGCTATTGACTTGGGAGGGATGTTCTCCTTAACAGTGGACCCATAGGCTCTGTGGGGTTTTGCCTGTCAGTCACAATGAGAGGAACGTCATGCATTAAAAGATGCATACAATCGGATAACTGAAAAAGGGGTCATCCTGGTGCTCTGTTAATAACTATATGCTTACAGATAAACACTAAAATAAGTCAAATGCTGAATATGTTTTATCAGTTACAAATAAAATTTTGAAAGATTAAACTCATGGCCCAAAAAATGAACTGATACCCAAGTTAGTGTGTGCATTTTAATAATACGTAGTTATTCATCTAAAACTCTGACTCAAACAAATAATCTAACAACCATAATTCCAGCATACCTTTATTTCCATGTAAGGAGGGTCTTGTTCTAAACTGGCTTTATCTTCAGCCACTCTCGCCTTGCGCTCCCTGATGAAGTTCTCCAGCTCGTCATCCATCTCCAAACTGAAAAGACAAAATGCCATGAATGCTTGTATTCATCACTACTGGAGAGAGAGCACAAAATAAAACTGCGTAAAAAAAAAAAAAAAGAAGAAGAAATTATAATGCAAAACTAACTTTAATTTGAGAAGAACTCATATTGAATATGCCTTTGTAAATGGTTGTACAAGTTATATCACAACCAAAGACTACCGCAGGTGATTTCAATAATGAGTTTCTCCTTCCTCTAATTAGTGATAATCAGCTGAATCCCCTACTAGCTGGACAGAAAAGAATGAGCGAGTTTTGCCTTGTTTGGTGGCAGCGCCTTAAAACTTGTCGTGGTCACATGGAACTGAGATGCTAACATGACCCTAATCTAACAATGTCATCTTCATGTTACGGATTGATGATAGCTACATGTCAGTGGACTCTACATTTAATGTGAATTAACTTCGTCTCATCACATATTGATTAACGTCAGAGTCAGTAACGTTACTGTCTCTTTAATTTTCCGTTGTCAGGCAACCACAACGAACACGATAGCATCACGCTCATAACCCGCTTAACTGTATTAGCTTAGCGACTATTTCTTATAACGATACAAATATTATGAGGGTGACACATAAAAATATTGTTATAATACGTTCAATGGGATAGTGATTGTTCAGTTAGTTTTAACGTAGCCTACAGCTTGCTTTAGCTAGCGTGTTAGCTTTAACTCAAGAAAAGCAAACCCAAAATAAAACCAAAAAGAATAACACAAAAACTAGGAAAGCTAACTTTAGCTAATGACTAGCTCCTCGTCCAGCTAGCGTTAGCGGTGTAAGGCTAACTCTCTGAATTATTGTCGTCAGCATGAAAACCTACCACTGAGCGTTGTTTGAATATGGTTTCGCCGGATAAGGCAATGTTTTCTTTGCTAGCTGGCAAATGTTGGCGGTGTCTTGGCTGTCCATTTTAAACCTAACATCGCCAGCAAGCGTATCATTATATGACACTACTTCCGGTTTAAGTGTCGAAATAAAACCCAGTTGGAGAGAACCAGCTACAACAAGCGTTTACCTCCACGACATTGCGTGGTGACCCTATGATTTCATTCATTCCCATCCTTACTTAAGTACTACTGTGCTGGCCCTTTATGTGGCCCCACTGCTGTGTGTCAATTATTTTGTCGCAGTTTCAGTAAATGCAAAACTATGTAAGCAGCACACATTGGCTCACGTGTTGCAATCTCCTACGTCGTGGAATAAGTGACATACTGTCACAAGGGCGACATGAGAGTCGTTCAGTTGCATTTGCAAAATTACACCATTATTTAAACTTTAGAAACATATTTGACACATGCATATAGCTGTTTAATGGATATTTCCCCACGCTGAGATGCTGTTCTGTACTGTCCGATCTTCATGCCATCCACAACGCGTTATGCTCTTATTATGAAGGCAAAGCGCTATACTTCCTGTCGTTTGACTTAACTCCGTCTACCTTGACTCATCACCACTGCTGCGCAGTGTGGCTTTGGTTATTAACGAGAGGTAACGCAGCTCTGTTCACGCCCACTCCCCCAGAGACTCAACCCACCCTGTGGGGAACACGTTACATTTAAGCTCCAGGAGAAGAGAAACAGTTTAACCTTTTGCGATCACACTATTCTGTTGTTTTGGGTGGAAAAGCAATGATGCCTCAAGCACTTCCAGATTCTGTAAAAAAAAAAAAAATGTGGCTCAAGGATGAACTTTTTGAATCATTTTAAAGTAAACAAAGCATGTTATGTGAATGAAGAATATCACTGAGAATACTTGACCATAATGTGTTCACTTCCGCTCACTTTACTCTTTTTCTTGTGCATTGATGCTTTTCAAGTGTTTTCAGGTTCAGGAAACTGGATCAGTGGACAACCTGTGTCAATGATGTAACCCTAATAATAATGGATAATATTTAGTTGAATCTTGTTTCAAGAAATTCAAGATACCACATCAACTTTGTGTTTTACAATTTATTGCTTATATAAACGGTCTCTAAACAATTTTTGGTAAAAATAAAATCTATCAATAATAATCATAAATAAAATCATCACAATGACTTTTACATGACATTATATTGCACAATTATAAGCCTTAACAAGAATCACAGAACACAAGTGTTGTTGCTCAGGTTGTGTGTAGGAGGAATGTTCAGAGGTCCGTGGGCAAAAACACACACTCGTTGCCTTTAGAGGAAAATCTGAACTTCAACTTTCTTTGCTGCATTTAATCAAGGTCTTTAGATTATTAGGTCTAGAAATTGATAACCAGACAATCATGTTGTTTACTTTCACAAATTGGTACTGTGCCTTGTAATCTATAGACCAGCATGATTTACACAAGAACAGATTAAATCTAATTTGTTGCGGTACAGATCTGAGGTTTCAGTGCTATTGAAATAAGAACAAGAAAACTGCAGACGTAGGTCACATAATGTCAAAAATACAATTTGTTCTTAAGTGGATGGATGGCTGCCTAAATAGGAAGAAGATAGATATGTGGTTTCTCCCTGTTCAGACAGACAGGTTTAGTTCTGTACCACAACAAAGTCAAACATCATCCCCTTTCAGTCTGGTGTCAGCCCAGCATTTCATTATTTCATAGCAAAGTTCTCCCAACAGAATCAGCATGTGTCTCAGTTCTGACCGACACAGCTGCTTTCTGTCTGAGGTTTAACCAGACGGCCATCTCCTTGTTTGCTTGGCAGTTTATGATTGATCAGCTACAGAGAGGCCTAAAAGATCCAAAGACTGTGTGTGTGTGTGTGTGTGTGTTCAGTGATGTGTGTGGTCAGACGTTGTCCACCTCCGCGCTGAGCTCAGGGCACACTTCCTTGAGTAACATTTCCATCAATACCTGACGGAGACAGTGAGACAAAATAATTATGTTTGTGGCTGCAGTTACATATTAAATCATTAATTCTACAAAATCTGTTGTTAGGACAGAAATATGTATGTATTATTCTTACATAGAGAAGATGTTTGTTGGCACTAGCCTCCTGCAGAGCATTGAAGATCTTGATGATTCCAAAGCGGGCATTCTGCTGGCCAACTAGATTTGCTAGTGCATCTAATAGCAAGATCAGACAGAAACAAAGTAAAGAGGTCTGAAAATCCAAACTTCAGGTATTCATAACGTCTGCAGCTCATGTTTGCGTTTCATTTGCTACCTGGAATATTGTCAAGTAGTTTCTGTTGAGCCCGCTCCTTAGTTTCGCTGCGTTCACTGTCAGTTCGGACCTTGACATGTGGTGCCAACTTCCCATTGGGCCAGAAGGTGTCCCTGAACACACTGATGTAACACACTAACATCTGTTCACAGAAGATCCAGTTTACTGTGTCCCGGATCTGTCTATAATAAAGCAGGATGGAGGATGTTAGCGTCAAAGTAGATGTAAGAAAAATAAAGTAGGTGTGATTGCACAGTAATCTGCAGCACTATATGACAGTTTTACAAAGCACACCAACATCCTCACTGAGATCCAGACTTAAATCTGTTAATAAAATCAGAAAATGTGACATCCCCCAAAGGCAGAGTTGCCTTTTTAAAATGCCAACTTGCTAGGACTTACTTGTTGATAGTTCGTCCAAATGTCACCTGGACTAGTGCAATTAGAGTCTTCCTCACCCACTTAAACACTGACAGACAGACAGAAGGACAGACAAAGAGAGAAGGAAACTGATTAAATAAATTCACTCATAAGCAATTAGAATTTATAATTTGGTCTCATAAAGACAGGACCAAGAAAACAACAGCAAAGGAATGCATTTAATGTTTGCCACAGAGATAGATTTCTAGCTTCTTCATGTAAGTCTCTTGCCTTTTCATGTTATACCTATTTATTAGTACATTGATACAAAATAGGACAATGCAACAGTGAATTAAATGCCAACAGTGTACTACTCACTTCCTCTGAGTTCAAAGATCTCTCCTATGAGCATGAAGCAAGGTTCAGCCAGGGCGTCTCTCCTCCCATCTGCCTCATCACCGTAGTCTGACAAGTCACTGTCATCATCAGCCTCTTCCTATTATAAACAGCAGTTTCAAACACAATCCAAATGAGGATGTAAGACAGCTACAGTGCTGAGACGGTTAACAATTTACGGTTGCTTTATCCAGTTTAGATTGAACGTCTATCTACCTCAGTATGGGAGAAGAAATCTCCAGGTAGCCTCTCCAGGAAGGAAGCCAGAGAGAAAGACGATTTCTTCTGGATTGACATCACCTTCAAACATTGAACACGACATCATCACAATACAATATAAACATATCTATGGTTCATATATGGTGTGACTCATTACCACTCAGCCAATAAATATTAATAATAAAAAAAACATAAAAACTCTATTCAAAAAGTTGGATCTTTTGGTTCGATGTAGTAGAAAATTGTAAGGAGACTTTGTAAGGGAACAGATGATCACATTTTAATGTGTCATCATGTAGTGAGTTAAAAGTAGCTCAATAGATAAGAGGACGTATTTCATTTTCCCTGCACTGATGCTTTACATGCAGGTATTTTAACCCTTCAGTCAACTGGAAGGAATTTTAACTATTACAACTGACCTGAATGAACAAACAAAGCTTGTTTTTGCAGCTGTTCATTGTGATAAAATAGAAGCTATATGAGGCACAAAAACATGACAACAGTAGCAATGTCAAGGCTGAAGGACAAACTTTTAGCAAATTACACATGGTTGTATGGCATACGGCAATAATATATTAGAAGCTCTGTCTAATTAGAAATGCAAGTAGGGGAACTAGTTACCTTCAGGTGCTCTGGGGACGGGCTGAGGAACGCATAGAGAGCCTCTGACTGGCACAATCGTTCATCTGTCAACAGACGCTACAAAGACACACACAGACACCCACAGCTAAAGTCAACATCAACATTATTCAGCTGGTGTCATAAACTAGAAAGAGGCAGCGTGAGCAAAGGAGTGGGCGTTGCATTGCTCCCCAGTTGTCTTGTCAGACCTACTTTAATCATTTTTTCCAATATTTCAGCTATTTCAAAACAATATCAATCACTTTTAATAATTTCAGCCGTTTATCAAATATTGTACTGAACAACTGTGGTAGGTAGGTAGGTAGGTAGATACTTTATTCATCCCCATGGGGAAATTCGCCATTTATTCAACCCTGAACTTCTGCTCTAGTGTATTTAATTTGTGTGGCTTTATGTTCAATGTAAAAAGGGATTAGCAGCTGGGATAAAGAGAAGCACTTAAAATGAACTATTACAGAAGACAGGAGAAAAGGCACTATTTTTATCCTCATGTCAAGTTAGCAATGATATTAATGGAGTGTAATATAACTTCACAGTGAATACTGTTTGCATGTTTACCTGGAGAAAGGCATTGAGCTGAGTTTTGCTCTTGTCTAGGAATTTCTGGTCGATGGATTTGAAGGGAAGTTTACTGAGTGATGGCAACTGGAGTTTCTTCAATAATGGAAAACACTGAGAAAGACACACATTATGGACATACAGTATACCCCACAAACCAAAGTATTACAAAAATATTTACTGACTTCAACACTTCAGGCACTGCTTCAGATCACTGCCATCAGATTTCATCTAAAACAATTTACGATGATACAGTGAACTCATAGTGGGACTGGAAATTTTGCAAACAGACTCCAGTCTCTGCTTTGTATTGTCTATAATCTGCAATAAATCCATCATTACATCATTTTCTTTTTTTCTAAAATAAACAGTCATTCTATTGCAGTGCTGTTTATGGAGTTTATTTCCCCAATGCTGCAGTGACATGCATTTAATGCTCAGTATGTGGAGGTAGGGTGAAGCATTAGAACAGCAAGGCAACAGTTAGATATTTCACCACTAATGCACAGTGATAACAGCTTACTGCTGTTTATGCTGGGATAAACATATTGTGATCAACATATAGAAATTGATATTTATATATTCAAACACAGGTACAGGTTTGGTGTTGTGTTACCTCAGTAAGTTTGCGGTGCAACATTTGGAACTCGGTGAGTTTCCTCTGGACGCTCCAGCGACTGTTGGCCGTCTCCTCTCCTTCTGCCAGGCTAACACACACACTATAACAAGCTACTGTCTCGCCACCTTCTTCTGTAGCCTGGAATAGACACACACACACACGCACACACACACACGTCTAAATAACTATACAATGTATATTAACTTACTTCAAACATCAAAATATATCAATGCAATGTCTTTTACATGAGGTGTAGTGAGGTTTCAGTTATCTGATGGTGGTGCCAATTGGACAGGAGGGTCATCAGAGCACTCTAGTGATCTTGGTTTTCCACTGAAAATCATCCACTTAGTTATGGCTGGCTTGTTTCTTCAGCATCAATACAATCGGCTGTTTAATGTTTGCAATAAAAGAAAAAGTGGCATAAGAAAATATTACCTCAGCAGTGGTAATGGTAGCCCTCCAGTGGCCCAAGTTTTCACACCACCAGTCAGTCCTGGTGATATGTTGCTGGAGCTCACTGTGCTCTCTCTCCATGGCTCCTATCTCCTCTTTTAGTTTGCTCACAATCTACACACACAAGAGACAGATTTCAACTACCATGAAAATTATAGTTAAATTAGGAAATTGTTTTAAGATGAGAACAATAATAATAATAATTCTATCTTGTTGTTGAGAACTGAAAATACAAAATATGCAAATGTTCAACAGCAGGTATGTGAGTTTTGAAGCAAATCAGATGTGCTATAATTCATGAGACAATTTTGTCACTTTTCACCTTAACCACTGAGTTAACATCTTGACACTTGTAGAAAAGCTCAAGGCATCATGCTGGAAGGATATGGATGTGCATATTCACTAATTATGATCTTGGACTTTTAGAGTGAATTCTGATTGGAACCTGTGTGTGTTTCGCTACATTTTCTTGTATTTCATTACCTTTTTGTCTGGTTTGGGCGCATTCTGGATAGAGCCCAGGGCCTGTCGCTTGTACTCCAGTTTGTCATAGAGTTGGCGGAGTTTGGTAGCAGCATAGCTGGCCTGCTCATTGATTCCTTTACTGCCTTCATCACACGCATCCTCTCCTGTGTCTAAACCCTGACACTGCAGAATAAAATATATTTACTTAGTTAAATATACAAAAAGCAGAGGTATACACACTTACAAATGATCAATTTGAGTGTCTTAACAAATGAACATTTTTGCAACATTGTGTATGTCTGACCCCTTCCTCTTTTTCCTCAGTGCTACACTGTGATTGGCTGTGCTGCTCATCTCGCCTGATCAGCCTGTCATAGAGGTCAGACACCAGAAAGGATGGGTAGTAACGCTCTCTCATCGTCTCTGCTACCTAGAGGATGTATGACAGCAACAGAAACGCTTTACTGTCATTGTAGAACATTGTGAGGCTGTGGAACAGAAACACTCTACAGTTAATTGCACCTTTGACGATCTTTAATAGCTGTAGTTGTAACTGCAGTTCTTTTGACATTTCAAAAGAAGACATTGTCCAGTATGGCTGCAGTCAGGTACAGTTCATTAGTAGCAAAGGCAGCAGGTACCTGTTCCTGTAGTCTAACAAAGACTTGTGTTCCTCTGTTCCCCACCAGACTCTGCTGGATCTCTTTAAGGAGAAACTTTTCCACTGGAATCTCCCTGCTCTCCACGAAGAACTTCTGGTAGATTTCCCCTACGATTTGGGGCACCTCATTCTGTTACACACACAGTGACAAACAAATGACCAGTAACTCATGTACTTTCTCCACCACATTAATGTGCTTTACTATACCACTGATGTTACAGTACAGATAGAGGATATTCACTTAGCATTTCACTTGCCATACTGAAAATACACAATATGTATTTCGATGTAAAGGATCAACAGTCGCAATATTTTACAATGTTGTGTGAAAACAGCACCCTGGCTCAGCACTGATTCAGCACACTAGTTGATTGGAGGGAAAACATTATAACTAATTACTATAACACTATTCCCCTAAAACCATATACTATTAGCAGTGTTGGGCTAAGCCTTCTGGAATGTGTGTTCACGTCACCTTGTTGGCAGTTTTCAGAGTCTCCACTAGTTCCCAGAAGCTTATCAGAGCTCTTTTATCAACTCTCTCCATGTAAACTCTGAAATGCTCCCTGTACCCTGGATTACACATGATGTCATCAAACTGGAGAATCTGAATATGACGGAGGACAGAGAAAATGGCAAAACATCAGAAATGTGTGGCATCCTTTCAACCAAAGCACAAACGCTCAAGCAAAGCTCCTTACAAGAAATATATCATTCAAAACCCTCAGTATCATCAGATGTAATATTCTAAAAAAAAAAAAAAACGGATTTCAAACATTTGGTAACTTGACAGTTTCACAAGCTTCTTTCCAAAGACAACACCAGCTGTATCACAGTCCACAATAGAAGAGCCTTACCTTCTGACTTTGAGGATCATCGCTGTCATCAGCCCCTCCTTCCTCATTATTCTCATAGTTTGGTCCACCAAGTAGGCGGATCCGTTTCTCACATTGTTTCTTAGCAACAGTCAGCTGATTGATATATCGTTTCATATCTCTGGCCCTGAGCAGGTCTGCCTTCATGGCTGCTGACTCTTTACCTTTTCGCTCTAAGAGAGAGTGAAAGCAGTGGTTGAAAGAACAGAACAAGCCATCTTTGATCACATAATGATACACAACATCACAGTTACCTGGTGTGGAGCCATTCAGCCATCAGCATAAAGTTCTAGACATTGCTAACTATTACAAATGAGTGCTTTCAGGCAAGCATAGCGGCTAGTGAAAACAGATCATCATAAAACACACTTCAGTCAAACACAGCAGAAACAAAATAAAGCTCACCAAAACTGTCTTGGTTTGTCTTTTCACTGTTCCAACAATCACACACTCTGGATTGGTTAAAATAAACCCTTAATTCACAGAGTTAGATGTGAAAATATTGTAGTTCTACATCCTGTTGGAAAAGTAGAAAAATAAACACTTTTTTGAGTTTTATTTTGGGTTGTTTGTTTTTTTTGAGTCTGAATGAGATGTGTTTCATAATGAGCTGCAATGTAAAATGGCTGGTTGCGTAAATGGAGTCTGGCTTTGATGAGAGCAATATAATATCTGTTTCTGGTTAAACAAAAAGGATCACACTCTTCAACAAAAACGTCTATGTCTGTAGGGATTCCATAACGTTGACAGATACTTAGACTAACAATCTGAGCCTGTCAGTGTCATCCCCCAGAGGGAATACATTGCAGTCCATTTTGTAGCTGCTGGCTGCAGAGCACTCCATCAACAGTGGACCAATTTCAAAAATTGTTGTCCGCATTCATCACTCAGACACAAAATCATGGTAAAACATAGTCCCGGTTGAAGAATACTAAAGTTTCCCTTTAACACTGCAACACTGTTTGCATTAGCTTTAACATTTAACTCTGCCAAATTACAGCCTCACAGAACGACTAGCACTGCTATAAATTCTTGTTGCATGTCACCTTAACTCTAATGTTCAGATTTCATTGTCAGTTCTTGGTCTTTAACCTGCCTTTGACATGAAGTAGAAGTTTGCGCCTAAAGGCCACCTCACAAGTGATTGACACAGCTCAAAGGTCAGATCAGACCTGACCTCTTAGCTCTCTACAAGGGACCTTCTGTGTTCTGGCAGCAACAAGAAAATTGCAGAATTGTACAACTGCTGTAGTCACTATAAAAATACTTCCATACACGGTGTATTAAGAGGAGATCAGCTGGCTATTTGAAAAGGGTTTGTTTAACACAGCAATGCTTAAATTCCCACATGTCTCTGTACCTTTCTGCTTCTTGAGCTGAGGCAAGCTGCTGATGGTGGTGGCATGAATAATCTCTACTACTATCTGATACCTAGAAAGAGAGAGAGACATGTTCAGTTTCAGTAGCCAAAATCAATGAATAAAATGGAACATGGGCTGTCTTAGAATGAATAAAATGAATACTGCTGAAGTAACCATGATATGAATACACTATGATGTGACACAATGGTCAAATTTTACATGCACAGTTATTGTAAAGCAAGTACAACATAAAGTACAGTATGTAAACATGGAGGTAACTGAGCCTATGTTTACAGAGTCAAATATATCAGCAGCAGGTCAGTCTTGAACCATTATTTCTCAAACTAATGAGACAATATCGCAGTATCATGTCTAACCCACATTTAGATCTGTCTGTTCCCATGGTAACCTCACAGAAGCAAATAGACTTGTGGGGAACACTGTCTGGTTAACATCCTTGAGCATACATACAGTACACAGTTTATTAAAGGAAGTCAATGTAACTACAGGGCAGTCTCACTTTAACGACTCAGTGCAGGTGTACGTATATGTTTGCGTGTGCGATTTGTGCCATGCCTGAGTTGTTTGAGGAAATTGACATCAGCAGAAGTTGATATTAGTTTGATGAAGTCTTCATAGGAGGCAGCGTAGGTGTAGGCTTTCTTCTGCTGCTCAGCCTGCTGCTCCCTCTGCTCCAGCTGAGACAACAGCATCCTGTTTATAGAGTCTGGATCGCTCAGCACTTCTACCAAAGGCTTCAACACTGGAGCACACAGAAACATAACACAAAGATATGAAGGTGTATATAAATGGAGAAATCATCTGAATCACTGATCATTTGTATGAAATGCTGCTGCCTTTCAAACTAAGTTGGATAGATACAATACAGAGAGATAGATTCATATGCCACTGAACTGAGGTGAACCAGCCCCTGTGGTACTTCCAAGACTACTAACACTCCTCTCACAGTTCTTTCAGATAGTTGCTCCAGTGTTGTTCTTTAATGCTTATATATTTCATCATCATTGTAACTTCTATACCAGTCTGTGTGGTGAGGGAAGTGAGGGGACACACATATTGACAGGGCAACAGACATCGATCAATTGATAGTGTGGCAAGGTGACGTGACTGTACTTGTAATTTACTAATTCTAAAATAATAACTAATAACAAAAAGTGGCATTAGTGTTAAGTTAGTCGTTAAGCCTTAGGAGGGCCTGATTTATGGGAAATGTAGCACTAGAGACAGAATGGCATCCAGATATGAAGATAATGGATTTATTCTCCCATATAATGTACACATAAATAGTGCTTAGAAGTCCTTTCATTTCAACTATGATCATTCATAGCAGGAAAAGAAAAGGTGTAATTAAAAAAAGCTAATAATGATGGTTGCATTTAATTTTGGTTCTCCAGTTGCAGAGCTCCAGTATTACACATGCTGGCTCCCTAGTATGGTTTATTGAGACATGTCAGTGAAACAGAGCCATTGTAAAGGAGTCCTGCTCTCACAAGTCAGTGTCTGCTGTGACTATTATTGAAGTAGCTGATTCAATGCTAGTACTATACAGGAGGAAAGGACACACACACACGCACAAAATACAGTAAACAGACACACAGACAATATTTGCGTTTTTGCCTGATAAAGAGCGATAATGAGTATCAAATATCACACATATTTTGTCTTATTCCTTAAACATCATCATTTCTAATGAAACACGGCCTCATCATGGTATTAATTACACCTGTGCTTCTCCAGTTGTCATATAAAATGTCTGCCATTAAAAAGGTTTCCTGACTTATAATTTGACTCATGATTCAACAAATTTTGAGTCCTGATGACGGGTTAGGAAAAAAGGATGTCTGCTTTTAGACACAAGTTTACCAGTACCTGTACACACACACACACACACAGTACCTTTAGTAGTGATGACTTCTGTGAGGCAGCAGCGTAGTGTATGTGACTTGGCATCCTTTTGTGGCAGCAGACATAGCAGCAGTATTCTGGCTACACAGCGAAGAAAGGCCAGCTCCGAGTCTGGACTGACCAAACACGGATGGAGAGGAAACGGCCGAGCACACTCCTCTGGTCTGGATACACACACGAAAGCATGAGAGAGACACAGATTAAGACTGAGATATAAACAGAAAAAGTGAATTTGATATGAGAAGTTCATTGACATGCTACCATTGATATTCATACCTAAGCTTTGTCACATCTCACTGTCTTTGCAACTTGAGTGAACAAGAAACACTGTGACACTACATTGCTCCTAAACTATTGAAGATGAGGGAGGCCAGACATCTCAGTACTGTGATCAAAACATAAGTCTCGCCTGACTTGCCAGGATAATGAAACAAGATGATGTGTGAATCATCAATCTGTCTGTATGTGCACGTGGCAGATGCTGCCTGGAGACGAAGGAGGTGAGTGTGGAGGAGGATTTAATGTTATTCATGGCATTCTGAATGGCCATAATTTCACCCCATCTGCGTACATAAAATGATGGCACTGGGTATGGACATTGGTGGCAATGGAAATCTTCGTAGTAACAAGTCCAAGCTGAAACATATTTTCTTTTAATCAACAGTGAGTCAGAACACTGTACAACGAAAACTACACAGAAGTGAAACACATTTTACTGGCTTTTTCTTAAATGATATTATACTTACTATGTATGATTTTCCCTTACGTTTGGCAAACAAATTTGAGCGCCAACTAAACCAATATGACTTTAATTATATGCTCTTGTGTGTGCGTGTGTTTTTGTACCTGGCAGATGCGATCTTGAGGTCCGTGAAGTGTGTGTGTAGGATTCGGATGGTGTCATAACACACCACATTGACCAGGTCAATGTCAGCGAGCCTGGATCTCAACTGCCCAATCATCTGCCACCAGTCTTCTGACAGCATGGAGTACAACTGGCCCTCATCATGACTCAAAGGGATGTACCAGGACAGAATGTAGTCTCTATAGGCATAGTCAAACACTGCGGAAAGACAGTGAGAGAAAACTGAAATATTATTTTTGCCAGAAGATGAATACTAAAGAGAATACTGAAGCTGAGCAGTTCCAGTACATTATAATTTGAATCTGTTGAGAGTAAAATAAAATATATTTTTAAAATGTTTAAGGATACAATCAGTATCTGTTTCTGTCCAAACAAATTACTCTAATTTAGCACCAACAAGTGGCACTGATCTGAGCGCTAATCCTCCATTACCAAATTGCCTTTGAGATTTCAGGCTTCTAAACAAAAAGAGTTGGCACAACTGTCACACATTCACTGTGAATGCTCTAACCTCTGAGGCCCCCTGAACTACCCAATGTGTGCATCATACTAGGTTTCATTTCCCCTAAAACCCAAGCAAACACTGGTGCAGTATTTGAAAGGTGAAGGAAGCATTGTCTGTCCATCTATTTTTCTGTATGCATTTCTATGCGGGTTCACAGGGGCTAGAGCCAGTAAAACCATAGCACCTAGAAAAAGATCCATGCAAACATATGCGCAAATCATGCACCATACAATACCATACATCCATAGGTGGATAGAGGATTCAATCTAAGACCCTGTTGCTGTAAGGTGACAATGCTAAGTTTCTTGTTTACATAGAATAAAATGTATACTTTAGCAGACTGGTTTCCAACCTGGGGGTGGGCATCTCTTGAAGAGGTTACAAGATGACTACCAGTGTAGAAAATAATTAAACAAAACACAAACAAAAATCGTGCAACACAAAACTGTTTAAAATTCTCCAATTGCAAAATGCTGTACAGTTTCATCTCTTTAAGCCTGAAAATAATTAAAACTCAAGGTCCGTCAAGTCTGAGAAGGTAAAAGGTTTTTATTTGAATGAATTTTTCACCACAAACAGATAAAGTAATCTTAACAGTACTGTTGCACTAAAGAGGAAATCCAGCTGTGAAATTTTAATTAACATTAATGCTGTAATAAGTGTTTCTTGGTGTTACGAATTCAGATTTCCTTTGAAAGGAAGATTGTGGCTGATTCCTCCTCTTTGAATCGGAACTAAAGTGAAACTCCATACAACATACGAATCAAATCAATCTTTCCTTTTCGGTCTGTTAACTAAAGGAAATGTCTTTTAACCTTTATCTGTATTCACTCTCACACGTGACACTAGGGTGACAGCAAGTCTAGGGGGTTTTACTGAATCTGATCAGAGCTAAAACTATCACGTGTACTCTGTGTATTTACACATGAGGGGTGGAAAAGTTCAATTAAAAAAAATCCAAAGCATTGATTTCATTAGTTATGTTTTGGGGCATGTATGTATTGTTCAGTTCATTTGAAATAGGCTATGAGGCCCACTGTATGCTTTCTTCAGGCAGAATTAGGCTACTGTTTCTATTCATTGTCACACTGGAAATGGGGAATAGCCTCACAGATTTCAGGCAAAAAAGCATGCACACTAAAAACATTGAAATAAAGTACTTATAATAGCTTGTCTCACTGACACTTCAGCAACACAATAATTCTGAACTGAACTTTATGAACAGGCGCAACAATGAATTGAATTGCCCTACACACCTTACTTAGCTCTTATTAAAGACAGATCTTAAACATATTACAGACCTCCAAGGCCACTGCAAGTTACTGTGACTGCCCACTATGTCACTTCAGAATGTTAGACAAAAAGCTCTTTTTTTCAGACACACCACCTTTATGAGAGCCACACAAGTGAGCATCTCTCTGAAGCACTGACACTGACACAAACAGTGACAGATTGGAAACTGGAGAGAGGCAACAGCACAACCTCTGTCATCACAGACAATGCAAGGACCATTGTGAATGCAGTCAATCAAACAGCTGGACCGTGGCCACAGAATGGGTGCTTTACACACATTGTTAACATTGCGGCCAAGAATGCAGTCTCACTAAACTATACAATATATGATAGGCTGGATTGTTATGTGGTAGCGTCTAGTCACTGTGACCCTGAGTATCAGTGGTTTAGAAATATGATGGACATATGAGAAGATTTTCAATTTTCAGTCCCAGAAAATTTCAATGTTACTGAAATATCACTTATGAAATTACATATAATATAAAATCAAGCAGTTTTTTATCTACTTTTGAAACCAATGTCATCTAACTAACTAATGTCATCATAAACTCATACCGCTCTACAACCAAAAAACCTTTTCAAAACACACATAGCAGAGCATATGCAAATACACACCCTTGGTGTAAATCCTGGAGCCATCTGTTACTTGGCAGCCAGATACTGACTTTGCCTCTGTGTGTGTGTAAGACATTATGACCAGGACAGTTTACTGTTGTAATCCACTATGAGTGGGAGGGATAGGTCATGGTGACTAACAGAAACAGAGCTCCATCAGTCAGCAGTTTTCTCAAAAACAGAAGTTGCAAATTTTTTCAAAAGTGTCAAGTGTCAGTGTAACATTTCATGAAGATAATGAGAGAAACCGGTCAGCCAAGAAACCCATTGAAATGGAGACTCCAGTGAAGAAAACATAATTTTCTAAATTGGGCAATTTAGTGAGGATTAAGCTGAGATTTTGGACACTAAATTGTCATCATATTGCACCAACACTGTCAAATGTCGTGTTGCATAACTGTACATTTGTTAACTTAAATGCAAGCATTGCATTATGGAATCTTTAGAAAAGTAGTTGAGGTGTGCTATATCATACAATTCGCATCACATGCTAATGCTAGAAGCATATTTGATGCAGGGCATCAAAAATTCATTTCCATGTTATGGTGTTATTTTCAGACAAAATCCAACAATCAAATTTAAGAATCCTGCCTTGCTGGTGCACTATGTTCTTCAAACTTGCTTTGTACAAAAATAACAAAAAGACAATTATCAGTAACGATAAAAACTGCTAGCTGAATCAGCCAGTGCATCCCCAGTGGAAGAGACATATGTGTTTTTCTACTGTTTTAATGCTTCAATGTCCACAGCTATCTTTGACACAATAGTCTGAAACCAAAATGCTGACCAAAATGCCTCACACATAAACAGAGTTTCCAAATGTATTTGCATTAATGTGAACAGAGGAGGGTCATAAAGCACTTTAGGTAAAGCTGATCCATTACCTTCCTTCAGAGATTTGTCCACATTGTGTGATACCACCACTCTCCTGCTTTGGCTTGACTCTTGAACTGGCACCATAAAACGGGCCTGAAAATCAACAAGAGTATCAGATCACATCTGTTCATTTTACAGACACGGATGACAGCATAAAATCAGGAAATATTGGGCAACAACAGGAAAGAAGAAAGAGAAGATTGAGAGCTGTATGTCTATAAAGCCTGAATTCCGACAAACAAGGGAGCCCAAATTTGTCATGGCCCATACAACATGTCAACCAGACAAATGCTTGTGACAATCTTCGTCCACTGTCAACATCAATAAATCATCAGTACACAGAAGCAAACAAACACTGCTGAAAGGCAGCGGCTGGGCTGGGGCTACCAGTTAAGTCAAACCACCAGCAGGTTTGTAGAAGAATAAAAGACCCTGCATGCGTGTGTGCATGGTTGTCTGAGTGTTTAAGTGTGTCTAAATCCAGCAGCATGACTCTGTCTCATCTATTATGGATCAACACAGTGAGGATCTGGGGGCAGGCAGAGAAGATGAGAGAGGAGACAAGGATGGGGAGGGGAGTGAAATAATTGACAGGAAGAAGTTGAGAGGTGCAAAGAGCAGGTCAGAACAGTTAAGGATGCAAAAATGGAAATACTGAAGTGTTTTTCCAATATTTTTTTAGATGTGCGTGTTAGGTGTAGTCCAGTTTGTTGGAGTAAGGTTTGATTAGATAAAAGCAGAATTTGGCTGTTTTTCTCTTGGATTCCACCAGTTGCTTAATTCATAGTGCAATGTAATATCATAGGGGGCGGGTAGACAGTAAGTGTCTGTTGCCAAATGCGTACAGCATGTGAGTAATGAGTTTAAAGTAGGGCATATTACTATCTTACCATGAGCTTGTTGAAGAACTCCAGCTGCACGGCTGACTGTCTCCTGTTTCGGTCAAAGCAGCTGACTTTAAGAGGACTCTTCCTGACTAGCAGAACAAAGCTCCCAGCCAGGAAACACAGTAGGGCGAATGACACATAGATGAACAACTTCAAGAAGAAAGATGTGAGAGTCAGACCTCCCCAAGCCAGCTGAAACACTACTGCTGCCACCACGCCCAGGCAGAACGCCGGGACGAACCGGAAAGAGGAGCCGATAGAAGAGGTAGAGGTGGCAGACATGGGCCCCTCTTCTCCTCCGGTACTGCTACTCCCTCCAGCCTGTGGTGTAATGGTAGTTGAGGGGGTGGGCATACTGCGACCCCACCATCCATATATGTGTCACCGCTAGTTAGACTAAAAAGTTGGTCCTCTGGTCTATATACCAAGTCAGAGAGGTAGGTATACTGTGTACACTGGTGTATACCCTCGACTACAACACTGTCTCCAAGACGAGGCATTCCCGCTCTGACATCTCCTCACCGACCTACACCGCTATGTTCTCCTCGCTCCTAGCATCGGCCCGAGCCCGTCTGTCAGGCGCGGAGCTCCGGCAGCTTAGTCATCCACAACGAGGTGCCCCAGACGGCAGAACAGAGGTCAACAGGCGTCCTGGAATAGGCGAAAGGACCTGGCAGCCGCCTGGAAAGCAGACGGACGGAGACTCAGGGTGATGGGATGGATGTAGCAACATCCACCGTCACCTTGGAGACAGATAGGTGGAAGGTAAGGTTAGCGTAGAGACTGTTGCTAACCAAGTGGGCTAGCAGGAAACTTAAGTAGGAAGTGACTGTTAGCTGCTGCTTTAAAAAATAGTAACGATTCAAATAAGTGCAAAGAAATTATCGGGCACTGTTGCGTGGCTTCTCTACTATCTAAACCAATTAACGTTACAATAACGACAGCTAGCTAACTAGCTCGCTTGCTAAGTAACCAGTTCAACATCAGCTAATGTTAGCTTACTTACCTATCGTTTATAAAAGGTGTGCGCTAACAACGCTACATCCTCGCTCTCCTCTCCGTAAAATAATGTATATTTGAGTATCTGCAATGGTGAATTAAAAGTATCATGGACGCAACGACAAAATATGCCAGGTCCAAAATCCCCGACAGATAAAAACAAGCTTCTGTTATTTTTTCCTCGAGCTCCAGCTGACTGACAATCTCTCTGAACGTGAAAGGGTGTCAGCCAATCAGCGATCGTGTTAACCAAAGACAGTGCGCTTGTTTTAATTATCAAGACAGTCCGAGTAGACGGGAAGTTTTGTTTGAACGTTGCTGTAGGTGCAGTGGGGAAAACAGCAACCAACCGGGCAGCTCCGGAGAGTAATCAAGCACACATCGAGATAAAGGATCATGCCCCGCTTCTCTGACGATTGATTTTTCCTTAAGGGGCTGTCTGACATTAAAAACAATCTGTTTTCCGTCGTTTTCCAAATGCGTCATAAAGTGTAAATACAAAATAATATTTCTACATTTGATGATTATATTTAACCATTTCCACCTCAGATAATCTCACACATATTACTTAACACATCTCTTAGATATGAATTATTTTTCTCATTATCTCTATGTTGTATAATACAAATTCTAATAGATAGATAGAAAGATAGATAGATAGAATATAAAAATACCAAAGGTGCGCGATCCATAAAGGTCTGAAATAAATAAATAAGAATTTAACAAAACCCACGTATTTTCTTCAACTGCCAGAGAGCGATTTTGTTATTTTTATCTATGAATATATGTATAATCAAATAAATGAACGGCACCAGATTACTTTTTATCAGTGGATAAAACAATGTGACATATAAATTAGATGTTTTACTTCAAGAGGCTCGTGCAAGCGTTGCCACTTGGAAGACAATGTTTTTTTAGAGCCAGTTATTTGTGACATAATGAACCCTTCACAATATGTGGGAAATGAGCCAATCTATTCTATTAAAATTGCTTGAGCATTTTATCCAGCCTCTATATGAGCTTTCAGAAAGAGCAACTGTACGTAAGGTGTACCATACATGGTGGCTATACATATGGTGTGTAAAAAGTTACAGTTAAGATTAAAATACAGATATCCTTTACTGTTTAATATCTACAGCTTGTCAGGTCTTGAAGGTGTTCATTCAAAAAATATAAAAAAGAATTGGAAAATGGACAAGTGTTTTCTTGTTTTATTTTGTGTATTATGATTACAGTGCAAATGGCAGATCTGGATGTATGTTTACAAGATATTCTGTAATATTAGTCTGTGAGTGAGCTTGTTTTTAATCTCAAGTCACTTGTAACATCTTAAGAAATAACTCTATTGATGTTAACCATTCTTTGTTTTCATTCATGTAATTGCATTCTTTTACTTATCTCTTGTACATAGGAGCTCCTTTTATCATACATAACTAACCTATTATTTTTGCAGATCTTGTTACAGCTATTTTCAATGGCATGATAATGGCTCCTTTCACCACATTCAGTTCAATGTTTCTGTCTGTGTCTGGCACACACAAATCAAATTTCCCTTTTTTCTTCCAAAACAGACAGCTGTGTGTGCAGGCTACTTCCCCTTGCAACATTCATGACTCTAAAATAGGCAATAGGTTTCACAAGTCCGCTTAGAAGTATAATGTCATATAAGCTACTAAAGTCTTTAAACATTTCAGTACATCGTCAAAGTGTACAATTCCGTATAAGACCACGCTTTAGGTGATTTCATATTGGATATATTTGCTCCACCCAGAGGCAATCTGATAGCAGAAGCATATTTATTACCAGGTGCCAGGGGGGTTGATTAGTGTTTACTGTGCCAACAGGTCCACAGGGGATTTGAGAGGAAATATGGATATATGATTTCACAATACATGCCAAGCCATTTCTTCCCAAAATAGTCAAGCCAAGAAGATTCGATATCTACTCATGTCTGATCTAGGAAAGCGGTGTGCGGTGAACAGCATTGGGGTCATCAATAGGGTCGATTTTGAAGTCGATGGGCCGCAGCTTCATGACACTGGTCTTCAGGGAGTACCACCAACCTCTCCAAGTGTACCAAACTATGCCGTCATCTGTCAGTGCACTGTAGTACCCTTTGGGGTAGTACATGCCGTTAAGATGGGCAGAGTGGCACCTGCAGAAATACACCATGAAGAGGAAAGAATAACTGTAATGAATGACTCTGAGCATCTTGCTGCATATGTTGGCATCTATGTGCATCTCCTGGAAGAAAACATTTCCGTATCACAAAAACATCCATACTTGTTGAACCACCAGCCTCCTTTGTCTTCCTGGGCACAGTTTCCTTTGTAGTTATCGTTGTCCTGGTCATAGGTGCTGAATTTGATGCCCTGGTGACTGGCCCACTCTGAAACACCAACCTGGTAGCTTCCAGACAGAGAATCTCCAGCTGTACCAGCATAGGCTCCAAAGGTAAGTCGGTAGTGATCCTGCAGCGAGCGACACGAGGAGAGCTGCTCAACTTGCATGAGGTTAAATATGAAACAAATAGTTTGCCATTTTGGAAACTTTCTTGTGGAGTGTTAGATAACAACATGAAGACAATGGAAGACCAGACTTGCCAAGAAATAGTATTAGCTCTTAATTCCTCTTTACACTTTTTTTGCAGACATTACAAAAAATAGGTATAATGTAAAAGTAGTTATTATACAGGAGATTTAAGGTTAAGAGATCAGGTATCATATATTTGTTTATTTTTTGTAATATCATCTAATATAATATTTTTCCCACATTTTAGTGATCAGTTAGTATCAACACCTCTTCATTGGCCACTTTGAAGTTCATGTACTCTGCATAGCGCTGGTTACCGTCAAAGTCTTCCAGGTTAATCCTCAGAGAATAATTCCCTGTAAGAGACAAACAATGACTGCAACTCCTGACAAAAATAGCTAATGCTCTACTGCGTTCACCAGATAGTTGCCCGCTTTGTATGTCTGCAGTTTGGTGCTGAGCAGGTATAGCGGGTTCATCCACTATTTTAGTTTATCTGAAAAGAATATCCTTTTGTTCCTGGAAAACAGGTAGATGAAAGTAGTGAGAGTCAAACATTAAAGTTATGGGTCAGCAAACAAAAAAATGAGCTGAAAGAAAGTAAAATTCTCCATAGAGCTGAGGAGAACTGAAAACTATGAACACCACCTTTTACATTACACACATTGAATCCATTGGCAAAATATGAATATTGATTAGTATATCTTAAATTACAAAATGTAGCAAATATTCTTTAGAGGCAGTATGGACCTTGTGAAGAGATGTAATGCAGGTTGTCATTTCCCAGCCAAAACTCTCCTAATTCTGCATCCATGTCTCCAAACCCATCCTTATACTCTGCCCATGACCTGATAGATAGATAGATAGATAGATAGATAGATAGATAGATAGATAGATAGATAGATAGATAGATAGATAGATAGATAGATAGATAGATAGACAGGATGTATTGACTTTCATATGATTTCATTATTTTACACTGATAATTATCACATCACAGACATACCTGTTAAACATCTCTGCTCCATTGATCCGTCTCTGAATGACAATCCAGCCACCTCCATCACTCATATCACAGTAGACTTTGACTGGAGAAGGGCTGCCGTGGGGTTTGATTCTGTAGACACCACTGGACTTGGAACCAGAACTGAAGTGCTGAGAGCAATCTGATAAACACACAAATACACAGTTTCCTACATTTTCTGGTTCCTGTTTCTGCAATATGGGACGTGAAACAAGATATTTTAAGCTTAGTTTTCAAATGTTGTTTTCCAGTCCTGAGGCTGTGGCCCTGACCTGTGTACTGGGTGTCCTGGCCCTGGTCGGCCATGGCTTTGTCCCTGTTGCCAGGTTGGTTTGGATGTTGTAATCTGTGTAGGAGGAGCTCTTGTTTCTGAAGCTGGCCTTTAAGAAGCTTCTCCTGTTCCCGCAGATGAACCACCTCCTCACGGCAACTGTCTGACGCCTACATACACATTTGGATTGCAATATTTGTGAGGATCTTTGTTTATATTCATTCCCTATCTGTGAGGTAAAATATTAATTATCCATTAGAGAAGGATAGCAGTCTGCTGAAAACATAGTTCTTCTAGTTTCTTATTTATTTCAATCAATCACTAAAATCTGATCTGATATATGCTGCTACATTTTCTTGGGAGAGATCACCTCACATATTAAATTCAGGAAATGTAACATATTTCTAAATTTGGATATAAAGCAGGTTTGGCCACTATTGTCTGCTCTCTGATGATGATTATTTCCCTCACATTTTCATCTTTATAACATTAACTTAACAGTAGCAAACCCTTGCTTACTTAAGATCTAAACCAAAAAGTAACTTTGAAAGAATATTTTAAAATGTTGGCAAATATGATTATTTGCTGTTGTGCCAGGAGTTGGATAACCAGATTGATAACCAGATAGACCCATCTCAAAAAAGCTAATGTGACTCTGTCCAAAGCTAATGAAATCAGGCTGCCACCACATCTAAAACACGGTGAGAAAGATGTTATATCCTGTTTGATAAATCTGTTAAAAAAAAACAAAGTATAACAATATCAAGTTGCAGTTTATGGGGTTATGGCTGGACTATTTCTTGGCTCGGAGAAGTGATTTCATTACAGTGATGACACAAACATCACAGGTACAGAAAAACACCCTGACAAAAACAATGGAATCAAACATACTACTATCAGGATATGGTTAATTATCCCAACTGTGGTTAAAACAGGAGGTGAATATTTAAATAGAAAATGAGCTTGGGAGTAAGTATTACCTTCACTGAAATCAGTCCTGCAACTTTGAAAAAACTAAATTCATTAAGTAAATTCATGTATCTCTCTGCCGACTCTTTTGAAACGTCCTCAAAGTGCTAATTAGACCTTCCTAAATTCATCAGCACTACACACAGATTATTATGTAGTCAATAACAGTGATATAAACATGGTGATTGCTAACACATTTCCAGATATAAAAAAAATGCACACATTTACATAAACACACAAAAAATTAAGTCAAAGAGATATGTGGATTAAAATAGAATAACTCCTATAACCAATTGAGAGTACAAATGCAACACAGCCTGACTGATTATGAGGCTACTTACACATAGAGATGGAGAACAAACTGTGATCACCGTGAGTCCTGTGAGCAGCAGCAGCTGGCCTTCCATCGTCTTCTCGTTTCAATAGTACAAAATGAAAAGATCATAAGTCAAGAAAAGAGGACAGTTCTACTTTTCAGAGTTTAGTTGGATCTGGGTGATTTTCACAGAGAGCATGTTAGATATTTGAAATGCTCCCCACACCTGGATCCAAAGAAAGCTGATGAAATACCTGATTCTCTACAGTCATAAAATATACAAACTATGCAGGGAGTGTCTAGAACAGATGCATATTGGCCAAAAGTGGCTGCACTTTCGGGAAAATCTATTGTTTCTCTTAAGTAATACAACAGAATAAAAACAGAAGGTTGAAAAGAGGTGTGGCATTGTTATATTAACAGAAGGTATGCTGATAAAACTATAACCATATTCTTCTACAAACATATGTATTTAATCAGAGGAGACAATGCCAACCGTGCTTCACCAAGTATTGCTCAACAACCCCAAATCCCTTCCTCCCTCTGTCTGTGATCTCCCATCTGTCTTGTCCTCTCTCTCTCTGCTTTTCTTCACTCGCCAGCTCTTTAATTTTCCTTTTCTTTCATGGCCACTTATCTCTGTATTCTGTACTCTCATGAGTGTCATTAAAAGACTGGAATAGCCATTTTGTTGATGAGTATTATTGTGCCATTTCAAATAAACATTGTAAGCAACTAAATGCCACTGAAGGTCAGCTCTGAACGACGTAGGAAGAGGCAGAGCTGGGGGAGACATTTTTTTCTCAAAGGATCACAGAGGAGCTTGACTAATTAATGTGAAAGTCCAAAGTTGTGAAAGTTCACAATGAAGGAGAGATATGAAAGTTAAAAACTCAACAGTCTAGTGTTTTAACAGGAACCATGGCTAAAATGACATCTGCATTCAGATCAATGGGACAGCCATCAATAAACAGGGTCAGAAACTGTGGTCAGTTGTGCACAACACTGAAAAAGACTAGGCCATGACCATCAAGGTCAACAAGAGTCACCCCAAAATTGTTCACCAGGGAAGAGGACAAACTGGCATTCTGAAGCGGCTGTGGTTTCTGGATGCAGACCTACAAGTGGATTTAGACCCTGACCAGTAATACGGTCAAGCAGTGTCCCCAGATAAGCCAGGGGTCTCAAAAAAAAAGGTGTGAAGTGGGATGGGAGCAAAAAGTTGTGTTTTTCTTATTAAAGAAAATCAATCACCGGCTCCTTTCTATTTTCTACCTAAACTGGTCCAAAGCCAAAAATCCACCGCAACATATACAGATCTAAGCAACATGCTTTCTCCTCTACAGTCTCTTGTATTAATGCACTCCAAAATGCTAAACTACTTCTCAAATACATAAATACATTTCTCATTTTTAAAATCAATGTAATTTTTAAATAAAAAGATCTTGATTTAAAAATCAATGTTTTGTTTTTTACTCAAATTTGATCAGGTTTGTAACACTGAGACTCTCAAACACAGGGAGCCAACATACTTGCTGTCACCACCACCACCACCATTGCTCCTCTCCCTGTTGGCAACTAGTGGAAGACCTTGTTTATGTGACTTGGAGAAAAGCTGAGGAGTCCAATTCCTTTATTACAACTCCAAATGTAATACTCCAACATACTTCATGTTGTTTGGCAGTGTATGTCCACTTAAAAAATACATTTCATGGGAACCTTAATACTTGAAAAATATTTAGTTAACATGTATAAATGATTAAAATTGGACTGTTTTGTCAGTCCGTACAGTGCAGTCAGCGCTCAGACACTGTATAGTTGTATCCAGCCGTCAGTATAGTTGGCCATGGATGTAACTCCTCAGCATCTTCTTGCATGTTGCTGGTGCTTTCCTCTCTTGAAGTTGTTGCACTGATCAGTGATCCTACACACAAACATACTCAATCAGTTTTTGTTCCTGCTCAGGGGCACAATAACAAGAGTGCCCTTTATGAATCACAAGTTTAATAGTCTTTGATATTCAAAATCATTAAAAGAGCTGTGGTTAAAGAAATCAGCACTCTCCTAAAAGCCCTGTCCCAACAGAAGATTAACATGATGATTTGGCAAGGCAACAACTGGAATGTACGTCAATGGCTATGACCTCTTACATAATATCTAGAAACTATAATAAATAAAGGACTAGTGTTGCTAGACATTTCAGCTAAAAAAAAACCAAAACACTTTGTTGTGTCTCTACTCAAATAGAGTAGTATGATGTTGTACACTACTTTTACTGTGCATTTATGATTAGAAACCAGCTTATACTTAATGTCCACTCCAGCACACAATTTAAATTTCTTTTGATAGCTCGAAGTCAGGTACTCTCATCCTCTTTGTGATACATCAATACTTTCAAAAAACCTTCAAAATGATCACATAATCAATCATTATCCAGTCACATTGTCTGCTTAATCTCACCTTCAGGTCTAAGTCAGACTTCCTCTGGTTACCATGAGTGTCTCTCCTTCTTGTTGCTGCTCTGTCAGCTTCCTCTAAAAAGAGAAGAATGGTGCTGAAACAACAACTGGCAATAATACCATACCAGTATCATTACTACTGCGACTGATGGGACCTCTACCACTGGTGCTTTCTAATAATACTTCATCTAAATGTTAAAGCGTTACCTTTGATATGCCTCGGATCTGTCCGCTGTGAGAACTCTGGATCATCTGGTTGAGCATCATCAGACTTCTTATAGTAATACTGTTGATCAGGGGGTCCAAACCTCTACAGGCAAACACACAGACATGATTTGACTTCTTGTACTGCAGCTACACCATTTGTCTCCAGGCCCAAATCACACTCACACATAATGCTTCTCATAGTTATAATGTTTGGGCAATAAGAATAACACACACAAATACAGACATACACACCACGTCAGGCCACATGAAGCTAATGAAGAGAATGATGGGAAGTCCAACAGTGAAGACATAGACAGCCCAAAGCCAGGGACGCTGGTGAGTGGCCAGCAGGAGGCTCTCAATGACACCCGGCTGGAATACACATATACAGATATACAGTGTATGTTGCATGTTATACAATCATATCTACAGTATAAACATCATCAACAAGCAAAAAATAGTATGAAGATCAAAGATGAAAACCACAGTACCTGGATAATGTGGTCACTAAAGGATCATGTGAAAGAAAACAGGATTAGAATAAGAGATAAAGAGCATGTACTGGATCACAAAAGGGGGGGGAATTGAGTAGGGAGACCTTGAAAGCTAAAGGAAACATGGTGACTGTATTTATATACTGGAGCACTAGGTGGTGTAAGAGTACTGCTGCCACACTTACTAAGTTGGAAACAGGTGCTCAGAAAGTTTTTGACACTACTAGTGTTTCTGCTGTAATATCTGACCACATGCAATATTGTATTACCCGAGAATGAAGTTACTGTGTCTAAACAAGAAGTCAGGTGTCATGGTGTGGAGGGTTTTGGTTTATTTGAAATGATATTAACCTGATCAATATGATTATGGAGCAATAACTTGTGGAGTTAACTATTGATCTTACTGGAGTTTTTAGCTTTTACGGCAGATTTTAAAACAAACAGTACAAGATAGTACAACAAAGTAAACGTCACTACACCTGAGCTGGATCCTGATTTTATCCAGTCCATTGCCTTTGTTGCATACATGTACTACTTGGAATCAGCAAGCAATCATTACTCATTTGTCTCATGATAATTAAGAAATATATATTTAGTGCTATTAATAAATTCCAGAACAATAAAAAAAACATTTATTATAACACCCTTGCCCAGTGTTTTTATATTGATTTTAATTTATTGATTTTATATAGTTTTTTTATAGTTACGTATCTCTGGGAACCTGTGTTGACATCAATACAAATTTTAAAAAGAAAAAAAAATGACAGTGATCAGGAGATTTATTTATTTCAAAATGAAACAGTCTTACCTGGGCTGCAGCAGTAGCGGGTGTCACACTGGCCACCAGCACCAAGTACAACACAAAGCTGATCTCCATGTCTGAAACACACAGCTACACGCTCACATACATTCATACAAGTATGTGCATAAAGATACAGCCATAAACAAAGATGTCCACCAACACACAGTAACAGTCAATATAGTGCATTTGTACACAAGCACACACAATATGAAACACACTCAGATAAGATGACCTTCAACAAGGAACAGGAAAACATGGTTTCCATTGTAATCTTTCAATAATCAATAATGATCAATAATATGACAACAAAGATCTGAATGGGGCAACGATATGGGAAAGATAAAGGTGAAAAAAGAAGGGACAGATGACAGCAAACACAGTGTTATGAGAAAGGAAAAGAAAGAAATATAAAAAGAAAGCAAGGGGAAGCAGAGAGGGACAAAAAGCCAAGGAAAATTTGAAAAGAAAAAGATAGTAGTGAGAGTAAAAATAAGAGAAGAACAGAAGAAGCTACAGAGGATCCAACAGTATGTTTATACCTTTTCAAAACAGTGATTTCTCAGTTTCCATGTGTTCCATAAAATTCACTTCCTGAAATCTTTGAGTCATGTGATGTTGGACTTTGGTCCCAAGCGACTTGCTGACATGGCTGCAGTGCAGAGCATGCAGTGGCCACATTACAGGGGTGTGACATGGGTATGAACAAATACACACTCACACGTCCTTTCATGGTAATGTAGTTTTTCAAGATATTTTTTCAAAGTATGTCACCTATAATGCTAAAAGTAAAAGGTCAGTGTCAGTTTAGTATTTAATAGTATTTTAATAATAAAGCTGCTGATAAGCAATGAAATAAAGATTTTCTTAAAATCTTTGACAAGGAGTAAAAGGTATTTCAAAATAAAAATCTATAAAACAAACAGATTTAAAGCAAGTAAAGAAAAAGAAAGGGTTTACATTTTTCAGTTATGTAAAGTCCACTTTGCTGAAAGATATTTCTGTAACCTATCTTTACAACTGAACTGAACTTTCAGCTGCATGTATTAAGGCTATTAAGGCATAAGGCTATAGGCATAAAATTATCAGTCTGTACTCTGGCCAACATAAAAAACAAAGTGGACAAGTGGACATTCCCAAAATGTCCAGCTATTGTTGTTGTGAAGTTAAAATTCCTCTCCTGGCATTTATTGAACCTAATCAATCATCCTTCTTCATCTCAATTTCATTTTCAGAAGCTGAAGAAGAAGAAAATCCCTTCATGCTTTCAAATGACTTACATTTAACTCTGCACTTTTGCCCTCATTTACAAAAGCTGGGACAGAGTGTAAAACGTAAAAGAAAACAGCATGCAGGCACTGGTCTGAGATGAACCTTTCATACCCAATCGTCATACTATCTCCAGTTACCAATGAAGCTGTTTACCAGTGGAATGATCCAAACAGGTGTTTTTAGATCAGTCCACAACTTTCAGTCTTATGTTGCTCCTGTCCGCATTCGAAACATGTTACTGCCATCAAATTCAGATTTGTACGAAAATCCAAGTCATGCCATTTCATGTACGTTTCACACAGCATCCCAACCTTTTTGGAATCAGGATTGTAGCATGCACAGATCAATGAACATGCAGATAGACCCCACCTCCTCTGTGATTCACCTGTAGTTAGAGTGTACCTGCTCAGCCTCCACTCTGCTCATCATCATTGAGATTTTATGCCCCCTAGTGGAAAAAGACATCATTGACGACACCTGTTCACACACAAGTCCTAATAATGTTCCCATAGTAAAGTGTTGATCCATGTTAGCCAACAGTGTAACAGGGGGTGTGGTAGAACCCATTTGCAACACACAATGACACAGATTGTCAGTAATGTCCTTTATTAAAGGCAAAAGAAATCTTCAGAGACAAAAAATTAAACTCACAGAAGGGGTTGTGGCCAGGGATTGCCAAAAAGCCACAGGGACAGGCAGACAGGAATCATGAATTTGAACTATGAGCAGAAGAGTTAGGCTGATCCAAAAAGCAGCAGCAAAAATGTTAAACCAAGAGTCAGACATGAGCATGAGGGAAAGAACAAGCTGGAAAGTGAGAGTAAAGTGGAGTGGCTTATATAAAGTGCTGATTGGAAACAAAAAACAGCTGGGTGCACAGGTGAGCAGATGAGGTGGGAGTGGCCAGCAGGTGAAGCAAGGCAGAGGCGGGGTGAGTGAGAATAGAAGTATGGCAGGTAGAAACTGTGACAGACTATGACAGAGACTGACATTAAGGCAGAGAGACTGAACACAGACAGAGACAGACTGGACTGATACATAAACAGGACGAGACTGATACAGGGCAGGACTGTGGCTGGGGCTGAAAACTTATATCAAGCCTATATGGTTAGTGTTAGTGATAAATGTCTATATAAAAGTTTTAAAAAGTTAAGAAACAAACTGGCATTAAAGCAGCTTCATAATAAACTACAAACATATCTCAAATATTAATCAGTGAACATCAGACAAAATGAGAATTTAATCATATTTTCTTATGTTATTAAAATTTTCTGAACAAACAGATTTTTAAACACAACAAGTATTTTATGACAATGACAATGCAGTGTGCTATTTACACATATTGCCATACTGGGAGTTTAGAGCCGGATGTTGATTTCACTGCGCATGCCTTCACCACCAGAAACACTGTCGTTGCCGTCAGCATCTGAGAGGAAGCCGCTGCCTGTGACTGCTGTGGTGGTGTTGTTTTCCAGCGTTGTGATTCGCTGTTTCAGTCGAAGCTGGGAGGAGTTGAACTCACTCTGCAGACGGGCCAAGCACGTCTGAAAACAATATTACCATCTGTTATTATCATCATTGTAATGATAGTGACCACAGTAATACTACCAACAGCAGTATAGTTACAGTGGAGTTCTAGTATTGACCTGTAGACGGTCAAGACTGGCTTCCAGCCTCTCCACCTTCTCTTCAAGTTCCTCCCCCGCAGACACATTTACTTCCTCCAGAAGCCCCTCCTTCTGCAGGATATCCCGCCCCCTCTGCTCCAGCTGGGCCCTGGCGTGGGGGAACTCCTGAAGCGCCTCCATCAGGTCTTGTTTGGAAAGGCAGAACAGGTCTGAGTATCCTAGACTACGAATGTTAGCTGTGCGTCTGTTCCCCATCTTGCTGCCGCTGATGTTAAGGATGCTGATTTCTCCGAAGCAGCTTCCTGACGTTAGAACAGCGAATTGTGTGACTCCATCCTCTCCCACCACTGCCAGCTGGCCCTCTTTAATTATGTACATCTCCTTACCCACGTCGCCCTTGGAGAAAAACACACAGGACTTTTAACAACAATACTGTCTTCAGTTAGGTATAGCAAGAGTAGTAATGTAATAATACAGTATGTTCTTTAACAATACCAGTGAAAGGAATACTAACCTTTCTACAGATGTAGTCTCCAGGGCTGAAAACCTGTGGTCGAAGTTTTAATACTAGTTCTACAAGGAGGCCCGCCTCACAGTCCTGGAAAATACGCACCTTTGTCCACCCATATGCACGTGCACACACACACACACACACACACACACACACACACACACACACACACACACATACACACACACACACACACACACACACACACCAGCACACACAATTCATTTGGATCTTTTGACCCCGACAAAAAATGCATTTTGTTAATTGATTTAAGAAGTTTCAGGGTGTAGATGGAATCATATCTTCACCTTTTTCAGTGTGTCCAAATGAACATTAATAGCAATCTCTGCTCTCAGTTTATTGGGCAGGCTCCTCAGCACTTCCTGCTCATCTATTGTCTTTTGATTGGTCCAGAGGTAGTCAAACCAGCGAATGACACGCTGCTCTAGCACCTTGCTTACGCTTCTGAAGTGCATGTAGTGTTTCAGGGTGTCTACACGGCTCTGAAAGGCTGCTCTCGTGGCATTCATATTGGAGATCATGGCCCCGACGTTACCCACAATGGAGGCAAAAATCAGAACACCTACCTAGGACAGAAATAACAGTATTAGCCATTTTGAAAGACAACTGGGATCCAGGTGGCGTAAGGTTTTTTTGAAACAGTCAAGGTAAGATAATATCAGCTAAGGCTACACCTTGGCTATGGACTTACCAGAAAGTCAAATATCAGGAACAAATATTCCTCATCTCTAACAGGAGGAGGTGTCTCTCCAATGGTGGTCAGTGTCAGAGTGGACCAGTACAGACAGTATATATAACTTCTTGTCAGGGAGCCAAACTCAGGATCTGACGCATTGGGATAAACCCAAGAATCAGAGCCCAGTCCCAGGGCCTTGGAGAAGCTGTAGTAGACACAGGCGTTCCAGTGGATGATAACCAGGATGTACAGAACCAGTTTACAGATGCGGAAAGCGTTGGGATAGCTCGTTCGTGTCTCTGTACGTTCAAAAAACTCGAACAGGCGTGGCAGACGCAGCAGCCGGTTGAATCGAAGAAGAGGAGTGTAGCTGATTCCAACAGTCAGGTACAAGAGGTCAGTCGGGAGAATGGAGCAAAGGTCAAGTTGACACTGTAATGTTCGAATATAGGTTTCTCTCAGACGCTGCACATCTTTTACCATCAAGCCTTGATCCAAGAAACCTTCATATATATACATAACAAACATAAATGAATGAATGAGTGCAAGTGTCAAATGTATGTAATGTAATAAGACAAGATGAAGTCAAACATTTTCATGTGGTAATTAATTTTGAGTCTTGACTCGCTGACAATTATTTTTAATTACCTGTATGGAGACGAACAGCTATATCTAGGATATAGACTCCATCACAGATGTAGTCCAGTACCAGCCACACCAACACATTACGCATCTGGAGCTCATCAAAACAGGCCCTATAGAAACAGATACACTGAGACACTAGCACATGAAAAAGGTCACAGCAACATACTGCACCAAAGAAATGATGACGCATTAGTAAAACATATTCTCTTGAATAGGAACATCAGTGCCCCCTTTGGGCCACTAAGATAACAGTTGTAATAGTAAAAAGTAAATCAAATGATGAAACTAATACTGGAATCTTGAAACTAAGGTGTGTGTAAAAATGCAAAGCCAACATTTTTTTCCTGCATCAAATCAGAGACCAAAGCGTGGCTGGCACTCCAGGTGCATTATGGTAGCTACATCCCCCCATGCACTGCAGTACAAGGGAACACACAGCTGTACGTTTCACACTGGAGAAACCAAAGCTACCAAAGCTTCTGCTGGCACTTTTAAGAATTAATGTTCCATTAAACCTGCATAAACTGATGATTCTGACCACCTGGGGGCAGTGCAACAAGCTATAAACACGACCATGACACTTTTATCACCTGTAAATTTGATATGGCTAACACTTGCAAACAGTTGCTCATTTACAAACTAGGCCGATATTGAAAAACAATACAATGAGCTGTAAGATGCTCAAACGCCCCCTAGACCTGAGTGGAACTGCAATCACTAGGCCTCTGTTGTTCTCCTGTGCTTGAGCAGAAGTAGTTGTTGTCAGAGGCACGCCAAAGAAATAAGATTCATAGCAGTGCAAAAAAGATGCCTTGTATTACAACAAGCAGTAACTTTGGTGTACACAGTCATAGTTCCCAACCTGACAACCAGTAGGGTCCAGTTATAGAAAACGGCAGCACCAATCACCATCAGCCAGTTGTAGTACGCATCATCAGATGGTGATAAGACCACGATGTTACACTTCCTCCTCCTGGCACAGAGGGGCAAAGAACAGAACGATTTATATCTAAGTGTCAGTTAATGTTTTAGTGTGTGCACATTTTGTCCATTTGCTTTCTTACGTGCGTCTGGAGCGTCTGATTTCATTGTCTGCGTCAGAGCCAGTGTGGCTGTGGCTGAACCTGCTGGGCGGGGCTTGCATGTCCGTGTTGGCGGGGCCTCTGAAACGTTCCAAGAAGGAGTCCGGACGCTCCGTCTCCTCAGTCAAACTCTTCTGTGCCCATTCTCTCAGAGTCAACACCATGTTAACTATCCTGAGGACAGGTAGACAGACACATGTAGAAATTATAATACAGGACACCAACAATGAACATTTTTCCCACGATTAACATTATCACACACTGGAACAAAATGAGGTCTAAACACAGCGTGTTTTGGAAAATGTTTAAAGAAAAAAAGAGTAAAGTCAACTAGTGAATTAGTTCATTTATCAGCTTTCCTACCTGGACAAAGCACCTTGGCCACGAAAGGAACTCTGGGAATTGACATCCCTTCGGTCAATAGCCGCCATCCTCTGAAGCTCTGAAGAAGTGTCATCACACATCGACTGTGCTCTAAACATATAAACCCACACACACACACACACATCACAAATACATAAAAACAATTAATTCAGAAAGAGGTTTTGAAAAAGATTTCGGAGGGTGTGTTATGTAGTAAAGTGGGCGTGTCATGTAGTCTGTGAGACTGCAGGTAGACCCTCCTAGCTGAAAGAAGTTGAACTACTCTGCAGCGCTGAGGCAGGATATGAGGTCAGATGTTAGATATTTCTGTTTCGCCAGCAACATCTCTCAAATTACACACAATGCTACTGTTGAACTCTTATATAATCTAATATTGATGGGTGCACCTTTGAATACTAAATTTTACTGTTATACACGATAAAGCCAGTATGTATCTTAACATGTAAAATGTAACTATACAATACAAAATTAAAAATGACCTGCTGCCAGTCTCACAATGCTCTGACAGTCGAAGTCCTACTATGACTGACAGACAGACTTTTACTGTAGTACTATGTACAGACATGTGTACCACACATACAATCATGAAAATATGTGTGTGTGTGTTTGTACCTGCTCAGTGTGCTGTCAGCTCGGTCACTCTCCTCCTCTGTCCATGTTTTCACAGACAGCCTGTGTGAATCCTGCACTGTACCTGTCATTCTGCAAACACACCATAACAAAACTCAGTTCAGTATCACCACACACACACAGACCACAGAATCACAGATACACATGTACCAACATACTTAAGTTACACACATGGTCATGACACACACCAATAAACACAAATGAAAGTTTCAACACATACTTACATTAGAGAGACATGCAGTCAGAGCGAGGCTCACGCAGACTGCCAAAAATACACACAACTCACTAACGGCACACACACATGCAGTGATGGACCCAGAGTCAATAAAGGAGGGTCATCCATTACGAGGTCATCCTGTACTAGGCATCACCGCAGAAACCAGGTGGCATAGCAACAAGCTGTATAGTAGTTATGACAACGGATGAGATGATGGAGAGACAGAAAAAAATGTTCATCAGCAAACCTGTTAAATATCCTGATCCAACGTTAGTTCATCAATCCATCAGTTCAGTTCACGCAGGTTAGTTGCATCCCATCATGTCTGCTTAGTTAGATTCACAAGGCATTCATCACGAAAGACAGATACTCAGAACAGAAAGGATGGATGGGTGGATGGAGTGAACAAATGTAACCCATCAAAGGAATGATCACATGGCACTTGACAAAAGCATCGTTTAAATTGCAAATTGTGTGTGTGCGCGTGTCCCTTTCCACCACCAAGCTCATCTGAATTCAAGAACCTTGTTTGAAGTGGCCTCGAAACTACAAGTGTGTCTTTGTGTGCGTATGTTCTGCTGATTACTGAGAGAGAAGAGTTTTTAATGCACACACCTGTACACGTGAATTGAGACTTACCTTTATTTCAGAACCTGGACAGAAACATGAAACATTAGAGCATGTGCCGGGTAGTAGAAAGTAATTTCCTTAGTACTGAATGTCACACATAATTGGTTGAGTTAGACCCAGGATACATGCAGCAAGCTCAGCAGCTGCCTCTCAACACTGATTACAACTATTCATACTACTATAATGACGCCAGATCAACTACTGTTGATATAGAAACAACCTGGCAACAGCATTGCATTATTAACACAAGTGCCCTGTCCCAATCATTGTCCTTGTTCAACCACAATAAGTATGAGTGAGAAAAAGCTTAAGCACAATAGACTAATGCACCAATCAATAGTTTTATATTAACAGTGGCAAAGATGACTATGTGTAATGTCAAATGTGTTGCTCCTGGGGGGGAACTCACAGAGAATTATCACCCTGTCTGGCCCCCCTAAACTCTACTGAGTGATTTTGTGTCTTTCAGCTCATTGTTTTGGTTTCAAGGGCCACAAAATAACATCTTTTGCTATGTTTGTGTTGTGTTTACAACTTATTGGTGGGTCCCAAAGTGGCATTAAATTCAATTAATTAATGTTGAAAGATGCTAATTATACTGGCCTGAAGAACACCATCAATGCAGTCTGTTAAAAGAATAGTTCATTTTGGGTGTCTTTTTCTTTGCTTTCCTTGTGGTCAGCCTAGTTTAGCATAATATCTGGAAGCAGGAGGACACAGCTGGCTTGGTTTGAAACAGTATTTCATTTGTGTAATCAGTAAACAAACAGAAATGTTTTTTAAAAAAGTGCAATTCTTAGAAAGAATATCAGTAAGATGTAAGTGTATTCACAAAATGTTGAACTATTCCTTTAAACTTGACATTAGTACATAATAAGCTAATTTAACCCATCATTTGGTAGATAATAAGATTAAAATTCAATTAATTAAAATTAAGAAATTGATTTTTCAGCTGTCATGTGTTGCACCTCATTAATTTTTTTAGCACACTGGTTCTCTGCATTACTGCGAAGTGATCATGAGATGGAGCAAGAAAATGATAAGCAGACAAAAAATTAACTGTACACAGGCGCAGTAGTACATACGATAATATTTCTAAAATTGAATTATAAAGACAGAATACTTGAATAGAATTGGCAAATTATATTTCATCCAGTTTGTTCAAACCCTAGTCTATTCATTGATTTTGATTGAATTAAATACTGACAACATTCCATATGAGCTAGAAAATGATGAGAATCACACAACAGAAAACAGATTACAAACAATATATAGAAAATGATTTTATTTAACATTACATATCTGATTGTACACACAGAGGTTTGGTAGTATTGCTATCATGTAATGCAATTTATGTCCACAGTCACATTCCAAAGAGATGATAAAGACAAAGAGATGATTGGAAAATACTTTAGAGGGAAACATTTGGGATAAAAGAAGAAAATATATCAATAATGGAATGTTAAGATCAGCAGCAACAAAGCTGGATAAGTTATCACATATTCAGCCACAACATTAATACTAATTTTATTCATTATTTTAGACCAACACAGGAAGGAATTTGTCATAGGATGTTTATACAACTGAAGTCTTTTCAATGATGACTGTTTAATCAGCAACAGAAAATTCTGAGTGCTCCTCTATGAATAGTGAAATGAAACAGTCTATAAATTATTTGCACACAGCATTTAGGGGTCTGAATATTTTCAGGTTAAAATAAATGATACTTTAAGGGATTTGTATGCAGTCTTCAGGAGTTTAATACCCCAGATTTGTAGTATTTTCTACAATAATTTCTACAATTAAATTAACCCTCTGGTGCATGAATTGTGAAAGTCAAGATTTTTTAATGGGTTTTTACTCTTCTCAGGGCATGAAAAAAACCCAAATATTCACCCACCCTCTTTAAGGGTGCAGGACTGGTAATACCATGTCATTAAAGTAGTACTTGTAGTTACAACAAGTAACCACTGAATAAACCTCAATGGAGGGGAGCAGCAGAGAGCAGTCTAACTGATATGCATTTCCACCATAGAAACCATTGCGTTTAGGAGAAAATGGCTTTTAAACAGCTGTCCACTGTAGTGACCGCTATGCACCAGGAGTATAAGGTATAAGATACCTTAATCTGTTACCTATAAAAGGTACTAGGAACTCTTCCCTTAAAATCCCATTAACAATACCTTAATTACATAATGCGTCAGTTAAACAAAGGTATTCAGTTTTATAGTTTATAGTGTGATGACATAAACTGCCTATAATGCAGCATATCTTTGGTCATATATAAAAAAGGCCAAAAGGTATTCAGTAAAGAACAGTATATTATGGCTTAAGTACAATAAATGCTCATACTGTGAACTGGCTGGCACATTGGAAGATACAGCAGTACTTAGTCCATATATCATGAGGCACTGACACATGGGAAACTTTGAGGCAATGCAGCTGGAAAAATGTGAACTAGGGAGAAAAGCAGGAATTCAGAGGTAAGACTGCAAGGTAAGACTCATTTTGAGGAAAAAGGAAAAGGAAAAAATCTTGAATTTAGCCTGATGTTTAGCAGTCCTTGTTCGCTTACTATGTATCACAACCTTTATGTTTAAAGAAAAAGAAAAACCTTGAATTCATCTCATCTTTGTCTATACAAACCCATTCACACTTGTATTGACATCAATGGGCAGCTGAGTCTTTCTTAATATGACACTGACAATCACTCATCCACTGTAGGGGCCCCAAAGCAAAACCATGAGATCCAGAAAAAACCCAAACCCCCAAATATTTACCATGTAGCCATTGTAGAAGTCTCACTTCACTGCAAACTGTCTGACCACTTAGAACATACTAATTTCTTCTAAGCTCTAAGAAGATCACTGCTGTTTGTGTCATTTTATGTTATTGTTATGTTCGTTTAGATGAATAAAGTGACACTTCTACTTGCTAAAGCTGAATAACCACTTAAAGGAATAAGATAGCACAGCTATGTTCACTCTCTTCATGTCTAATCCAATCAAACAATGGCAAAGACTGTCAGTCAGTATGTGTGTGTGTGTGTGTGTGTAACCGTGTATGTGTGTCTCCTTTAGGCCCTCTTCATGCCTCGCCCCATCAGGCAGGCAAAGATGGTCATCACCATTTTCTGGTTGACCTCTACCAGGTCCTCAGGCAGAGCGTAGACTTTGGCCCCGATCTTCCTCGCCATAGAAATGGCATACCTGGTGCAGGGAAGGGTTGTGATTAGGATCATATAGGCAACATATTAAATCTAAATCAGAATCATCAGGGTCAACTAAACAACTAAAACAACTAAGTAGAAATATATAAAGAAAGCTGATGATGAGATGAGAAAGTTGATGTAAGCGCAAATTAAAGATCTCACACTCACTGTATTTTTCAGTTAACTTGGTTACGCACAAGATGTTTTCGTCTCAGTTGGATATTTTCTTTTATAATCATTGGTTTAATGTATTTGCTGAGGACTCAGTGAAACTGAGGAAGTTTCACTTGTAGCCTCTGAAAATATCTGCAAAGTCGTGTTTCAGTGTCAAATGTTTTCCTGAATGTTCGTTGATATTTTAAGCATTGCACACTCAAGTTTTTGATACAAATATATTTGCTGAATACAAACAACACACGCAGTCAGAGAAAGGCAGGTAGGTGATTACTTGGCATTGTCCAGTTGGTCTTCATCTGACAGACTTCCTGTTTTAACCAGCTCAAAGTTCACACTCTGCGGCTGAATGGCATCTATCAAGTCCAGGACTGGCATACTGGTGCTGATGGTTTTGTCCTGAACAGAGGGTTACACACACACATCACACATGCATATTCAACATAGAGTATATGCATCGTACAATAAAAACTAAATGCAGAACAGACCTTTTTTGGCCAAGAGAAGAAATGCATACTTTCTCTTCTCTCTACAACATTTATACTGCACACAGGATGGTTAATTAAAAAACATACACTAATTAAAGTAAAACCAACCTTAAAGCTTTTGATAGATGAACTCTTGCCAGCCTCAGCCAAAGTCTTGTTAACCCATGAAATTATCAAATCATCTCCTGCAACTTCCCCATGTCCAAGGTCCTCCAGAACATTTAGAGTGTACCTGCATATAGATTGTAAGACCAAACGCATGAATATCAACTTCAATTATGTCATATTCTTGATATAGTACAAAGCTAAAAAATTAGTTAAATTGGTCCTTGGAATTGAATACTTTGCTGTAAGTAGTGTAAATAATGGAAACCAATGACTGGTAGTCTCTGTCTCCCAGCACTGTAAGTTCTAATGTTATGTAATACTATTTCGCATAAACCCCATTATTTTCAATCACAAAGAGGGGTAATTCTGGCTTCACTAAAAGTAAGTTATTTTCACATCTGCCTGTCACTCCTTCCACCATGTGGCACTGACAATGAAAGCTTCAAATCTGTGCCAAGAGAACAGTGCCCTCTCCCTGCTCAGGGTTATACTGCAACTCAAACATCCAGAGTCTCACTAGATGATGTCTTTCTTCTCAGTGGTGTCTTTGCTTGTTAACATATGAAAAGTTCTAAGTAAACAAGTTTCATTATATAAGTGTAAGTCACCTCCTCATCAGCTGCCACACCACCGCCAGAGTTAGAGTTGCATTTCCAGCATAGAGGTCTTCTCCGCCAATTCCCACGAGGGAAAAACCAGCTTTGTCCTTTCCAAGCTCCACAGCATAGTTACAGTTTTCGATCTATCAAACACACAAACACACACACACACACAGTTAGTATGTTTAAGTAAGCATATTTTGCAGTAAGAGTTTTACAGCTGTGCCGTGATTCATGTTATTTGTACAGTGTAAAGTGATACAGAATTAAGAAGACAACGACTGTCTGGTCATAAATGTAATTACAGTAACTGTGCCTCCTGTTGTGTGATATAGAAACCTGTTTACATGTATTGTACAACCCTGATTCCAAAAAAGTGAGTCTAAAACATAAATAAAAACAGAATGCAATCACTGTGTTTACAGACAACGCTTTCACAAAGTGTTTCCTGAGCCCATGTAGTAATCTCATTTATACAAACATTTGCTTGACAAAGCGTTGAAACTCTCTCCATCCTCGTTTATGAACGACTGAGTCTTTCCAGGATGAACCTTTCATACCCAATTATGATCCTATCACCTGTTACCAATGAACCTGTTTACCTGTGGAATGATCCAAACAGATGTTTTTGGATCAGTCCACAACTTTCACTGTCTTTTGTTGCTCCTCTCCCAACTTGTTTGAAACATGTTGCTGACATTAAATTCAGAATAAACAGATATTTACAAAAATCAATGAAGTTGATGAGTTAAACAAATTAAAAATATTGCCTTTGTACTGTTTTTATATAGTGTATGTGAAAAAAGGTTTAGGAAATCATTACTGTTTTATTTATACTTTACATGGCATTCCATCTTTTTTGGAATCAGGGCTATATTTGTGTATAATGTACAACATTCATTGAATGTTTACATATATATGAAAATGAGATTTATGCAACTTGAAAAATTCTTACTCATTCATTTCAGGTTACAAACCCATTATATAAAGGATATACTGTAGCAGTTTGCAAAGTACCTTTTTCAAATGCCCTCCTCCCATCTTGTATGGAGGTAGGTTGACTCTGTTGTCCCAGTCCACTTTCACTTTAATCTTTTCATAAAGCTGGAGAATCACCATGGCATCCATCAGATCGCTGCATCAACACACATATATACACACATATACATACACATATATACTCATGCATGTACTGAAACATGCGCAGTGCATTGTGCATCAATCTGGCAACAAACAGTAGAAATGATAACAACAACACGAGATACTGACCCGTAGATGTGGTGAACAAATGGACTGACTCCAAGAGAATTCATCCAGTTCCTGAAAGTTCTCTCCTCTCTGGTCTCACCTTAAGGGGACAATAAGAGAGAGCAAGCTAAGCCTGACAAACACCATTTGTGAAAGTGTATGTGAGAGAAAGAAAATTCATCCATGCTTACTCTCCAGTTTCCAGTCCTGGTTCTCTGGTTTTTTGAGAGCCGGATGTTTGTTGAAGAGTGTGGCCACAAAAGCCATGTTGAGTTTTCCATTTCCAGACACAACATCAGTAGCAGTTACAAACTGTCGGCAACCGAGACGGTCGGCCTGTTGTAGCATACACTCTGCTCTCTTTGTAAGATCCTTCTCCTGGTTACACACACAGACACACAGACAAACAAACACAGATTTACAGCATGTAATTGGGTAAACAGAACATCCTTTAAAGGGTCTCATACATAGAATTATATTACATGTGTGACTACAAATCCAGATTTTCAGTAACATTTGTGTATGCCATTAAGAAATCTGGTTTAGGAAGAAATCATCCCCATGTCTACATACAGTAGATATCAGTTATACTACTAGTATACTAGTACTAGTATACTAGTACTAGTATACTAGTATTATACTAGTATACTACAGCTATACTACAGAACTACAGAAGATTTAATTAATGAAAAAATACAGGAAACAGGAAGAGGGTTAACAGGAGGTCAGGCTCCATTCAGCCTCTGACAGCGAAATGGCATCAACTGAGTTTAGTTTAGCAAATGGACCAGTGTGGCATGCCAGTGTGTATGTGTGTGTTATGTGGTCATGTGTAGTTTAACTTTGATTCTCAGTGTGGTTCTCTAGATTCTTAAACAACTCATATTCATTACTGAACTTGACTTAAGGTGTAATCTGTGATTGAAATAAAAGAAAATAAATAAAATATAAAAGGTAAACGACATAGTAGAAAGCAGTATGCAAGAGCATTACACTCTGAAGTCTGAAGATAAAAAGTTGCATGTACAAGTTTTAACTATTACTTTATCAACTTACATAAAGACCAGTCATGTCGACCTCAACCCGTGGAACGTCCTCTTTGCTGCCGTCTGGAGCAATCTGTTCAAGTAGGTGGAAGTACGCCTTGGAATCCTGCACAGAAACAGACATTTAATTAGTGAAATACGGCTACATACCAAACCACACTGTTAGTTAATCCTAACTAAGATTTGTTCTCCTGTGGGTTGATTTCAATAGCATTATGTTGTGGTTTTTGTTGGGAGTCAAACTGTCACATAAGTATGGCAACATATAACTTTTCTGCATAATAAATACTTCATATGATATTCTGAAAATAAGCAGATGGGAGTTCACTACCTTAAACAATTACAGAAGTTAGAACTGCAGAACACCTGCCTGGATGGCATTCAGTTTTTATTTACATTTAACACAGGCTCCCAACTTTTTTGGAATGCTGGAATGAAAGTTATAATATAGTAGCAAGTTTAAGCATCACACTGACATTTCCTTACCTTAATATCAGCAGAGAAGTTTGATATGGTCATGCCAACTTTCTTTAGATGAAAATTGGCCCAGCGCAGCAGCAGCTCCTCAGGACTCAGTTTCATCAGCTCTTCCAGACTCTCCCCGTCCTCGAGCAATGCTGCTATAGCTGTTCAGAGAAACACAAGCACAAGTGATTTGTGGGGGTGGAATGATAACTGAAAAAACGCAAAAAGTTGACAATCTGGTCAGTGTTATAATGTCACATGAAGCTTGTCTGTATATCTACAGACAAGTCTGACTGTGTGTGTACCTTCATTGCGGCTCAGCTCTATATCAGCAAAGAGTCCTATCTTTATAATTTGCCAGAGGAGTCCAAGCACCAGGTGAGGTTTTCCCTCCTTCAGGTCTTGAGCTCCAATATTGATAACTTGGCAGCCGATGGCAGAGGCTGAATTCAGAGCCAAGTTCAGATTCTCCTGATGAGGAAAAAAATGATACACAAAGTCAGGAACTTTCACAACAAAACAAGTGAAGATACATGAGAAAGTAGAGGTCAGACTGTTCATTGATTTGTTTTAAATGCTTTAACTTATGTGCATTTCTTGCAGTCCCTATATATAAATATTAGGGGTGGGACTTTAACGTGTTATTTACGATTAATTAATTACAACAACAAAAAACGCATCAAAAAAATGTATGCACCTAATTGCAGTTTGCACTCCAGACACTGATGCACAAGACGTGTCAGAGCTAGGAGTGCATTGCTTGGACTGATGGAGGGCAAGTTTCATTTTTAAAACTGCCTGATGGAAGCCTTGAGAAGAGCGTGGTTTTGTGCAAATTGTGCAAAAAAGAATTTGCATACCACTGAAGCATATCAAGCCTACGGTACCGCCTAAATGCAAAGCATGTTTCAGCGAGCACAGAAACCGCCTGAGCTGTTATTGTTTGCAGTCCTGGTCCGAGTACTTTAACTGTAGGTCTGGTTATTTTTGGCCAGGGATATTTTTCTTTACACATTTTCAATGGCCAGGGTTTCCACTGTTCTGAACTCCTCTTGAGTTTAAATAAAGTTCTATGAATACAGCCACCATTATGATTTATAGTGCCAATGTCAGACTGATGCAAAATAAACAATGTTTTGTTGTATAAATGTATGTATGTATGTGTCTGTCATTTGATTCAGGCATATACCAAAATCCATTTAAATTGAAAAATGTTGCTTCTTGTGGCAAATATTTATGCGATTAAAATGCAATTAATCAACTTTAATTAATCACAAAACCTCTAATTAATCAGATATTTTTTTTAATCGAGTCCCACTCCTAATAAATATATAACTGTAATTTCAATCCATTTGATATCATGTTCTTATATAACAAATACACCTGATAAACTAATGAAGCAATTAACTAACCTGTGTGGTGAAAGCCGTGAGTTTCTTTTTGTTGATGGTTCTCTCATCAATGGTGTCAGGAACAGAGAGGTTGATGAGTTTACTGCAAATAAAACATATGAATAAAACATATTAGCACATTGAACTGATACAATGCCTCAAAACAGACAGAAGACTGAAACTGGCTCATGTTAATAAGGAGCAGCAGAGTGGCAGGTAAAATGTTATGAATCAATAAGTACATAAAATTACAGTCATTGCTCAATATGCTGAACAACATATGATCTGAGTTCTTTGATGATGTCAGGATTAGTGTTGGATATGTCTTTTTAATATTTACCAAAGCACAACGCCGTCTGCCACTGCATTAAACAGAGCTTCAGTGTTGGGGTTGATGGGCAGGACATGTTTACAGTCTGGATCATTCTCCAAAGAAGAGTTGATGTAGTTGGCAAAGGCAAAGCGCTCCTGCTCTGAAATACAGAGAAGTAAAGTGTCATGTTTCTTCTGTCACAGGACTTTATGGACTTGCTGGTATTGATTAGGCTGAACAATGAATCCTGACATATCATTCTGCAGGTATTATTGTTCCTCAGTGATCAAACAATTTATGTAAATTCACTAACCAGAGATTGAATGTTGAGTTCCTTCACTAGAGATTTCGCTGGTGCCCCCAATGGCTACGATGCCTTCTTTTTTGTTGAGAGCTTTCCTGAATCCCTGTGCCATGCTGTCATTCTTCATATCCTGAAAAATCTGAATGTGCACACAAAAACACACACTTGGGCTTAAAGTCAATCAAACTGTAATTACATTTGTTAGGATACTGATAGTAACAAATGATGATGATAGGACACAGATCTAGACTAATAAAATAGTAAAATGGTAAAATTTACAGGTCAATTTGTTAGTTAGTCTGTTAGTTTTCTAGGTATTGAGTGACTTGTCTATTGAGTTAGTTTTAAAATAAACAAATATCACAGAAGGTACAATTGTAATCATTTAATTTTAACATAGTTTGGTCAGATAGTCAAACTGTTGAATGTCAGTCAGACATCGTGTATCTCGTCACCAATAGTTAGTTATGAATCAGTTAAGTTAGTTAGTTTGTTAGTGTTACCTACAGCCGTGAACTCTTCCAAGTTGATGTGGCTGTCATTGTCTTTGTCGAGCGTCTGGAGGAGTTCTCTGATCTTGTATCCAGGAACAGGTTGGCGCACCTCTTGGAAGAGATTACTGAGTTCACTGGCAGAGATGTACCCATTACCATCCACATCTTGAGAATAGGGTGTAAGTCAGAGGAAAGATTAGGAGGGGAGAAGAAGAGCAAAGTTCAAGCAATATGACATTTGGAGCCCATGCTGCTCTTAACTATCAAGAGTCAATTAGTATCTTCAGGACATGTTTTACATTTGTTAACCAAAACACCAGGGGTCTGCTAGGACTAGATTCAGTATTTATGTACTTGCTTTTCAAATTTACATGTGTTCATATTTGTTTACAATAAGGACTAAGTTAAAATACAGTGTCACTTCAGAGATGCATGCCAGTGGATTTTTAACCTTTGGACAGAGCCAGGCTAGCTGTTTTCAGTCTTTATGCTAAGCTAAGTTAACCATCTCTGGGCTCCATCTGTTTATTTAACAGACAGAAGTGAGAGTAGCATCAATTTTCTCATTTCACTGTCAGTCAGAAAACAATAATCGTCTTTTCCATTGCTATATAATTCTGACAAATGACTGTAGGTCTATCAAAGGTTTAATTTCCTTTAATAGATTCAAAGAAAAACATCTGTCTGTCAGATGGAGCACACACAATGTATAAGAACATGTGTTTGTCAGCTGCTTGACCCCACTTCAAACATGATTGTCTCATTAACTATTGTCTAATGGGTACATATCCGGACACACACAGTTTTACTCACCCACTTTTTGGAAGCCCTCCCTGATCTCCTCCATCTCTTCATTGCTGATCTTTTCTGACATATTTACACCTTTAAAATACAACAGCAGAACACAAGAAAATGTTGTGTTTAGTACTATGATACCAGTTTTGTCACTGAGAGTATCTCATTGAATGAGAAATGAGAAATGCAGTTGAGGTGAGGAACTCTTTACAAATGATGCACAGAATCAGAAATGATCAGGCAAACGAATGAAACGACACCTGAGCTGATTGGCCGCCTGTTCTCATGCTAAAATCATAGTTAGTGCTTCTTGAATAAATAAGTCAGCATTTCTCATAAATCCTCTGTTGCAGGTTTCTTCACTGCTGCGTAGATGAGGCTCAGTCATTAGGTTACAACTGTTTGATGTTATGAGCTCCTTTGTATTGATGAGTGTTTGTCAGCTACACTTGTGCTTCTCATAATCGTATAATACTTTTGCCACTGTGCATGCTGAAGAAGAGCATTTGGCTGAAATGAGAACAGTGGGTTAGATTCATAAGTTCGACATCTGAGAGTACAACAGACAGAGAATTGTTAAATAGGACGGCTCCAGGCTCTATAAACCTGATCTATGAGTTACAATAGCATGACGTGTTTATTATTCCTCTATTAATTGTTAAATGCTTGGTTAGCCTGGAGCCATATTACAGCTCTCAAACAGCACAGCTCTGTTAACGCAGCCAGGAAAATAGATATTATACAAAGAGCCATTTAGCAATACAATTACATCAGCCTTACAACATCTCACAGACTTATGTAAATTGCCTTTGGTGTAATATGATTGTGAAAGAGAGGGTGAAAGATTTGTATTATTGCACATGTAGATAGCATTTATATTACAGCTACTATATATAGATACTTTTGAGAGCAAAAAGAAGATGTGATTTGATCCACATATTTCCATCTACAATGGATGAAAGATTAAAGAATCTGTTCACCCTAATCACAAAAAATCTTTCTTTTCCACTTGCAAAAAACAATCACAGTGACTTTATCCATTATACCCAACTATGGATACACATATTTTTGCATCTATGAAGAAAGTTTAACCACCCAAATACAATGGACGTGAAAGGCAGTTGGTTACTCAAAGCATGCAAAAACATCGAAAGCAGGAAAGCCACATATTTTACTATGAATACTAAATGTTTTCCTGACAAAGTATAAACACCAACTGTCTATCCCGGTCCATACTTCAGTTCACATGATTAGTAGTGGGAAGAAATCCTAAATCCTACCTGAATCAAACCAAAGGCTGTGTCTACTAAGTGTTATTGGAGGCATGCTGTATGAGAAAACTAAATCACATTAGATTATAAGCTAGGATGGCACTTTCAGGAGCAAAAAGCAGAACTCTCTAATGGCTAGGGAGCTTAATGAATTGCACCATAGATCAAATAATGTTGTAGAAAATTCTGGCCTGGACATACAGTCCCTGGGATATGAGATTAGCCTGTATATGACTATACATGATTTAGCTGAGAGAGCTTTCTGCTGCAGAGAGTATAGCCCTGCTCGCTGAAACAAGACAATATGACAGCTTGATGTATTACATCCACAGACAATCAATACAAGCCTGGGAAGCCAAAGTCCATTCAGACAAATCAAGCATTATAAGCCTGAGATATGACATCTAGCTCCAAACATCATATAGAAAAAGAGACCTGATCCCCTCATACTGTAACTGCTGGAACTGAGAACATTTGGACAAAATCCTATTTTTCCCTGTTTATACAAAAGATCTGATTTGTTGAGAAATCCATATTTGACTTTGGCTGAATGATGTTTTTTAGTCTTCCACTTGTGACTTTGAAGGAACAATAGCAAACTTCTGTTGTAATGCAAACTACCTTTCCACATCAATACACTCCCTTCAATTCAAGATTTCACAGGCAAATAAACCAGTAGGTTATGTTTTGGCACAAAGATGCAAATGCAGTGGTTGCATGCCGAGCCAGACACACACAAACACACAGATACAGACGTCTAATCACTGGGCCACTAATGTCTCCACAACACGTAATTTTCTTTGCGACCCTCTAGCACTAACAGTCAGAAGACACATTAATTAATGTCAGCTATTGTTTCCTAAGGTTGTGTGAAAAAGATGCAGAGATGCATTCTCCTTAATGCAGAACAGACCTGTATAAACAACACAGACAGTAATAAGCATTTTTTGCGGGAGAGCTTTTCCAGTTGACATGTGTGTAATCTTTAATGACATGATTGTGTTTGGTGTTTTTGCAAACATCATCATTAGAACCTAATCCTCATGTGAAGTCATTGTGTCAGTGTGAAATAATGCTGTTCATGCAGAACTGTTGGATGACAGACCAAACATAATTTTACTGCCACCAGATGTCACTAATACAGGAGGAACAGCTTCACATTGGAGGAATTTGAGGTTTGTCCTTGCTGTGTTTTCTGGGTATGTGCCTTTAAGTAGAGGTAGTTTAAGGTCCCTGAATGCCAATGTTAATCATAAAATCCCTGAGATGTGTTATTAAACAATATACCAAAATCATACATGGTTTGTTTTAGAAATATTGATCAGATATCTATGTGGTGGAAAACTGCCGAGTAAACAAATGAGCCTTTTAATAAACACATTTACAGCACAGAACTGTACTGACTTAAAAAGCATCAATCAGTCATCAATCACTTAAAATCTAACATTGACTCACTGGCACTGCATTGTGGGGGTGCTACTTGTCCTCCAGATTTAGATTCTGAGGATTCATTCATCCAGTGATGCACATGACTGAAGGAGTGTTTTTGTAACCCACAGGAGTCCCGATGGACACACACAAACACACACACACACACACAACACACACACACATGCATCCTGATACATGGCTGCTGCTGCTGCACTGTCTGTCAGTCACAACCTCACATTATTCTGTTCCAGTATTCATTGAGGGCAAAAAAGCAGTCTTCAACTACATGTAATTGAAAGCACCCACAAAACGTGTTATTCCAACTTATGAGGCCATGTAGTTTTATACATCATAGGCTTAATCATTTACATGCACAATTAATCAAATTTTTAAAATCATTAGCTGGCTAACATTACATGGGATTGTCAATGATAAATTAGCTAGCATACAACAAATTTTAAAACATCATATAATATCAGTAATATATTGAGATACATGTATTAATATTTAAAATTGCATTTGTATACATAAATAATATTAAATAACATTAACTGGTCTTTTTTATTTTTGGAGTAAGAAATTTTGAATGTACAAACTAGCTTTTGAATGCATGTCATATGCTACACAATACATACTGCGGGTTTTAGCTTATTGTTAGCATATTTTTGACTCATATCTCTGAGTTAAAGCTGTGAATGTGCTTGCAGATGTGCCGCAGTGAGTTAAAACCCTGTTTCCTGCTCAGTCTAATGATGAGTCAGGAGAAAACGCCCTGAAACGCTCCTTCCTCTTACCTGACGTCCGCCGCTGCAGCTCAGTACTATCACCCGGGGAATGTAGCCCTGTATCGGCTTCTCACCGCTCCTCAGTCCTGTTTTCTCCTGCTGTCACCGCCCGACCGGGAGAACCGCTCCGCCCCTCCGCGCCGCCTCTTCCCAAACTAACCCTCCTCCGCCTCCCTTCCAGCTGCAGCACTCATGTCTGAGCACTTCGCAAGAAAAACCTTTCCTTAATGGAGGCTGCCATGATAGCATTGTCCTGGCCTGAGGAACGACAGCTAATGTTCTCATCAAATCTAAAAATACAAGTAATTTTAAAAATATTTTCTAATAGTGCTCACTTGAAGTGTTATGCTAATGCTAGGCAGTTTTAATACAACGAAATACTCATTAGGCAATTTGCTTTGTGTTTAATTATTGTATTGGTGAAAATAGTGCACTGTTGAAAGGTGGACTCATTGTATTTATTGATGTAAAATTCCAAATCCAGTAATTGAAAACTGATATATGAAAAATAAATATTTCAGGCTTTTCATGCAAAGTGTGTGATGTTGTTTGACCTGCAAATATGTTTCCATCTAACAACATTTTGAACTGATTAAACCATCTGGGTATTGCTTGAATGTTCCTTTGATTTAAAGCTTTCCAAAAGTCACACTTTTTTCACTAATATCAATATTTATTTTGTAATATTTGCTCTAACACACTATGCAAATACTTATAAATAATTATTCAAACTATTAAAATGACAATAGGTGAAACCTTAGCTGAGAAAATCCATTAAGATTATTTTAATAGAAATTATATGGTAACAGGGTTGTGTAAAGTAACAGGGTTGAATGGATACATTATTTTTGATTGCAGAGCATGACATAAATGTGACAAATACACACTCAGGACCACATGAATGTTGTTTAATAATATTTCATCTTTTCTTTCTATTTTATATTTTATCTTATCTTGTGATATCAATGGACAAACATAAAAAGACAGTGATATTACAGTAGGCCAACAACCTGGCCTTGAAACTAATGAGCAAAATTTAGTGTATAATTACTATTATTTCAAATATATTGATGTTTAAGCAAATTGTTTTAGTAATTCAAAGAGAATACATCCATGTAAGTTGGTCATCAAGAAGGTGGGACGTGAGAAAATACCAGAATTTACACAACAAGTGCATGTTTAAGTATTTTGTGCATGGATTATTTGAAATTTCATGGGTGGGACAGAAAATTTATGTTTTTTAAATGAAACTCAAGGTAGTGCTCACTGGAGCCACGACAGCACCAAGTTAAAGTGGGAAAAAATCCCTATTGTGAATGAGCTGCTTAATGAAATATTAATGCTTTTTGCACAGCAGCACTACACCAGAGCCATTTTAGCAACTTTTTAAGCCCTGTTTCATTCAGTTCAGTATTTCAGCAGATGACCTCACCCAGCTCAGGTCTGGAGCACATCTGCTGACATACTGTGTAGTCATACATGCCACTGCAGTGACTAGTTTCCCATATGACCAGATGCAAAATAATAAAGTATTTCCTGTACATTTTACACAAAAGCCTTCTTTACAGTAAGCAATTGAGCACATTGTGTCAATCTAAGATCTAAAAATGTGTCACCATCAGGCAAGGTTTAGTAGGCTTTAGTGTTCAAATAGCAATCAGCAGGGCATTACTCATTATTCTTTGTGCAAACATGTTTTATCAGTGAGTGTAACTTGGTGGAGAGTCAGAGCACTGCTGCTGTTACCAGTCTCTACATGCAGGCATTCCTCATTTCAGCCTCCTCCTCCTCTCATTCCTACTCCTCTCATACCTTTCCTTCCCATCCCTCCCCCTTTTTCTCTCCCCTCTCCTCTCATATCTGTCTGTGTCTCGGGTGATGTGCTGAGTCTTGTCAGAGTAAATTCCTCCTCCGTGGCAGAAAACCAGGAAGTTCTTTCCTGAAGGCCTTGACTTTTCTGTTTGCCACTTATTTGTCTGTGAAGCAAAGCATGCGTTTGGATGCCGGGTTGTATAGTTAGCATCCTGCACAAACATGTCATCTAATTGTTTAACTTTTCACACGGCTTCATTACTGACATTGTAATATTAGTTATCTGCAGTAAATTGAAAAGTTGGTATCACACAGTAAATAAACACAATGAAAAATTTATCTACCTCCTTTAAAGGCTGTGACACAATTCAAATATTGTTGATTCGACTTTAATTAATTGACATTAATTGACATTAATTGACACCCAAAAAGGACAGTATAGGTACCACTTCAGCAAGCCAGGGAAGTCTTGTGTTACATAACTTGCCACTGAAATGTAGCTCTTCATATCTCCAGTTTTGATTTAAATGGCAGATTTTACTAACCTTTATTTATCCAGGTAGGTTTGAGGTTCAAGTGTGTGTTTTTTCAGCTGCTGCAACTGCTCCATTAATTCAAAGAGTAAAACACTGTGGTTGGATTTGGTTGCATTTGAATATTAACTAAATGGCATAGGCTCAGTGTTGACACACGAGCGGTGGAGATCCTTTCCACAGCTGTTAGTAGTGATAGTGATGAACAGATGAGAACAAAGACTGAAAAGAACAGAAGTGTGTGGGCACCCGAACAGATGAATGTTTAAGGTTCATACCACATAACTGCAATGACCTCAGTTTGAATCCAGCCAGGGACCTTTCTTGCATGTAATTTCTCTCTCTCCTCTAATGTCCTGTGTTTTTCTCAACTATTAACCATTAGACAACAAAAATGACAACAAAAGGAAGAAAAACAGAAGTGTTTAACCTTTAGTGTTTAACCTTTAGTGTTTAACCTTTAACGGGATTTAAAGGGATTTATTCAGAAAAAACTCCAGAAGAAGACAAAAGACAGGTGTTTGGCCAATGCTAGATTTACTCGTGAAGCAGGGAATGGGGGGGGGGGGGTTGAGTTGCTGTTTCAGGTGAGATAAGATAAGAGAAGCCTTTATTCGTCCCACGGTGGGAAATTTACAGCCTTTAAGCGATGGCAGGATTACTGCTTTTCAGGTAAGTGGCTGGGTGGTAGGTGGTAGAAATGCTGCTGCTTGAAGTTTGGTGGCAAACTGGTGGAGCAGGCTGAGTGGTAAACAGAAGGAGCAGGTAGGGATGCGCATAGGAGAGACAAAGCCAACAAAACACTGGAGACACTGGAGACGCTGGAAACACTGGAAACTGGAAGCACTAGTAGACAGGACAATCTGCCAGTGATTAGGTGAGTTTAAAGGCAGCTGTGTTATTCAAGAGCCACAGCACTATAGGAAAAATCCTAACAGTTCAGAATGAACACACATGATAACTGCTCACACAAGTGTCTGTTTACAGATATAATATAATATACCCAGTATATTATATATATACATATATTAGATCAGTCTTTTAAATGTCAAATGGATAAATTAATAAAATAGAGAAAAAGCACATCTGATGTTCTGAAAGCCAAAATTCACTTCTTCAGATGTCTCGTTGTTGTCGTACTAAGAGCCCAGAACCCTAAGTTATTAATTTAACAGTGATATAAACAAGCAAAAAGCAGAAAATCCTCACAGTATAAAACCTAAAACCAACAAATATTTGTCATTTTGTAATGAAATGATTTGCCAATTATCAAAATTATTCATAATTTTGCTTCAGCTTTTCTTCTCAGTTCTTGATATGTTAGAAAATTTTCAAAAAATTGCCTAAGTCTGAAAGGCCCTGAATACCCATACAGGTTTTTATAGTTATTCTGACTGATTACATCTCTGCTTAGCATAACTTTGGGCAGTGCCATACTGTGAAGATATATAGGCTTAGGTGTATATAATATAACAACAGTACATAGTAAGATTAGGGTCACAGTAAACTGCTTTTATAACAGTGAAAATTGAGGCCAACATCAGTTGCTTGAGGAAGCAAAGTACACTCTGAGGAGCCCATGAGGAACATGTCAATCAGCACTGTCTGCCCACACAGACCTGAAAAGAGCTCTGATCAGGCAGCCAGTGTGTGTAGACCCCTGTGTGGGTAGATGGTTTGTGTGAAGGGTCTTTAAATCAAGTCAAGTTAGAAAATAAGGAAGAAAATTGAGAAGGTCAGAAGAGTCAATTCTCCTTGGACAACAGGGGCTGTGAAAGCAATAAATGATAATGCATGCAAATAATATGAGTAAAAATCTAATAATAGATAAAAATAAGTAAATAAGTTCAGGAATGAGACCATTATCAGTTCCTATCATCACTCCAAGATCCCAGATTCTCTTTGTTGGGTTTTTGGTCATAGACATAGCAGGTGATAATATTGTAATAATGTAATTATTTATATCAAATTGCTTCAACTATAATTAAAAAAATACCCCACACATAAAATTCAATGGCTTGTGGAATGTAGTAAAATGTTCAATTGAAACTAAAACCACAGTTAATTTGTGTTCCCATGTAAATAGAGCAACAGAAAGACCTTGGATTTTGCCTGCCGCTGCTGATGCAGGGCTGCACGCTGACAACTGGCTCATGTGATAACGCTGATGGTATGGCAACAAGCCAAATAAACTGTTGGCCAATTCACTATTGTTGGCTGCTCTTGTGGCCCTCGGCAATTTGTGCGAGAGATCCATGGATAGAAAGACACGGAGAGAGAAAGAGCCACAGACTGGACAAACAGAGAGAGTGAGACAGACAGACTGAAAGAGTGATCATTGTGCAGCTTTGGCAGGATGTGGTGAATGCTTTAAACACATGCCTCTATGACGCGTAAACAAAACACGCACACATTCAGAACAACAGAACAGAAGCTGACATTGTGTGCAAGTATGACTCACATCCATTTTAATATTATATAGAAGTATATAAAATACACATTTGTTTGTTCTATGTTTACTTAGGTAAAAACACTGAGGTAACACTGCCTGTACAATGACTTGTCACACTCTGTAGTCCGATCTGTCAGTTGAGTAAAATTATCAACAGTGTGAAGAAAAGACATCTATGTATTGTGTTGCAGAGATATCTACTGCTATAATGAGTCAGCCCTGGCCCGTCCTGTCATGTAATACCTCATCATTTCTCAAGAGGCCATGGTCTGATAGTATAGGCCCCCATAGTTTCAGGTGGTCATTTTTTAGTCAAATAAAGAAACAAAATGAGACAACAAAATGTCAAAAAAGGAAACACCTCTTTTCCTTATAACAGAAAAAAAACATCCATGCAACATCTTAATTCAAGTTTCTCTCTTTTACCAAAATAAGAGAGGCTTAATTGTATTGCCTTGTTAACTCATTGTAGCATCCGCCAATTAATCATCCAGCGTGAGGCATTCATGTGATCCTCTTTGGGAAGCGTACAGCATACAGTAAATCTCACACCTCTTGAAAGTGTAGTTGGTTGGTTGTTTAGTTGTTGTGCTGACTCCAACTTTATCCAATATATCCAACTTTTGGATATATTTCTTTGCCTGCACAACCAGCTCATAAAGTGACAATAAGATGGCCTGGTGGTTAGTGAAGTCATCCCCTTTACCCTAATCTGAGCATTGGGCTTCAGTCCCTTGTGCATATGCCAAAGTATCCTTTACCAAGTCCAGTTGTGTCTGATTGAAAATGAGTTTTACACGTCAGCTCTAAATGGCTCTGTGGCTTCTTTGAGTAATGGCTGTAACACACTGTTGGTAGGTGTAGATGGTCTGTGGTATTAAAGGTTAATAACAGAGGGATTTAAGTGATTATTGAACCCGAAAGCTCCAGTTGGAGATGAAATAACGTGGTGAGGCCAGACCCTAATGCCAATATGACTTGAGGTATGGGGAATTTTCATCTGTTGCTGTTTCCAGTGTGTGGGACTGGCAGAGCTGGCTGCCGATTATAGCTGTCAATCCCCATGAAATCTTGTCGTGGGTAGATTGTGCGACTGGGAACAGTTTGACTTGAGCTGTCAACCTTTTTTTTCTCAGCACGCTTAGTCTAAAATAACAGTGGCTCAACAGAGATATGCAGTTACCCTGCTAGAGTTTCATTAATGGCCCTTTCCTCTTCTGTCATTGGCTTCTCATTCTGCTGCTTCCTCCCACCACTACCACATGTTTATCCTCTTCCTTCATCCTCGTCGTCTTCTCTCAATTTTAAGAGAAGAAAACAATAGCTTCCTTACTCTAAAAGCCCAGCAAACAGGATTTTTAAGCCCATATTAAGTAAGAGATGTTAAAAGGCAACATGAGGTAGAGGTATTAAAAGCGGTACAGGATTTTCCATCACATCCTGCGTTTGTGAACAGGTTTGACCTCTGACCTCCGTCTCATCACAGTACATTCATGGTGCACAGAGGAGTGGGAGAGAGGAATGCTTGTGACCGGCCACTTCCAGCGTTGTTTTTTGCAAGCTTGCCCAAGACAAACTATTCTGTGACGTGTTTGCCTTTCATCCAGGCGAATCAAACACCCCATTGTTGTTGGTAACTGTACACTTCTCCCATTATTCCAGGTCTCTTAGGCTGTCCATTCAGGGCTGATTCTTAACTACACCTACAGTACATTTCATACAAGGGACAACTGTGTATCATCACCCAAATCACACAATAAGACAAACCTGTAAGTTTGGTCTGAGAGAAAAAGTATGAATATTACAATAAATGTAGGGTATTTCCTCAAAAACTGGGGGAAAAAGAAGAAGCAACCTTCACACATTTTTTTGACAATTCTCAAAACTGGTGTGTGTAAGAGAGAGTTTATCAATGTATGAGGGAAGGTGTGAATGTGTGTTTTCCTGTGGTCTATGTTTGAAAGGCGACACTTGTGTGTGTATCAGGAAGTATACTTGTGTGTGCAAGTGTGTGTGGCTTTAGGCAGGTCCTCTGCAGAACAATACACTCTGTCCCAGACCACACCCATCTTGAAGTCCCCCCCCACCACCCCCCCCGCTTCAGTCCATCTAGCCCTCTTGTCCTTATTTGGTCATGGCGGCAGCTCCACTGATGATTGGTTGAAGAAAGAAACATTTTGATTGAGACACACACCTGTACAGGCTCGCACACACACACACACCCACGCTTGTTCTCAGCATCTCCCATGAGCACACTCACACACCAATACTGCACACACAGGTACAGACATGTTAGCAATGTTTCCTCTATACTTTGGGTGATTTCTGCTCAAAATGCGATTAAGATGATAAACACAATTACTACACACCATTATGGGTTTCTTTGACACATTTCTTCACACCTCAGGGAGCCGTCTTGTCTAGACATGCAATCTATGAAACCTTCAGTCTGTAAAAACACATGGTACACACATGCATCTGCAGACACGCCACTGTCTGTTTATCTGTATGTTTACTGTGACACTTCTGAATGTCACATGCAGCACTCTGAGGAAGTGTCTAATCTGGAATATGAGGAAACTAGTCTGTTATCAGGAGAAATTTTCATCTGCACCTTTTCCTCTACACCACATATTTTATGGTCATTGACTGTGCAGAGAACAATAATCCCAATAATAACAATAATCGGCAATCACAACAGTAAGTTCATTCATGTTTTCAGAATCAGGTTTCAGTGGGATTACGTTACTCCTCTCTCCTGATTTTATAAAACTGTGCACTTCATTGATTAATTGTTTCCACAAAAGCTGAGCTGAAAAGAATCATCTAATGCATAAAAAGTGAGAAAGAAACTGGTACTAAAATATGACATGTTGCGGAAGAATCCTATAAAGTTAGCTAGTTGAACAAAGAGAAACAGCTACCTCTAGCGGACACACGAAAGAAGGCACTGGGAAAGGTTTAGATTTTATTTAAGTGACATACATTTTTATTACATGTATAACAAAACAAGTACACTCTCTCTGGGTCTTTGTATCAATGGATCGGCATCAGAGTGGTTCAGTCAGACAGCTCTCCTGCAGACTCCAGTTCAGATACTGTAGCTCTGGTGGGACAGGAAAAACAAGATTTTTCACATTATACATTTTATTCAGATTAGGCTCTACTACAGCCTTTTCCCCACGGTGTAACTAAGATGAGTCTTCTCTGTGACACTATGATTCTAGGATATGATGTGTGTTCGTAATGTTAGTCCCTGAGTGCTTAAAAACTATGGATTGGTCTCCCTCCATTATTTTTAGTTTAGCAATTTGTTAATCCATCACATCTGTCATCTACACAGATGAGATTCTGATGAAGTCTGGGGAGATGATACATCACACCAAAGCTCTGGGGTCAGTATCACAAAGATATTATCGGTGAGTCTAAGTATTAGGCCACTCTTCAACTTTGCTCTTAGATTCGTCTAATGGACAGTTTCACAAAAATAAAGGTTGACTTATTTTAAATCTAAAAAGCTAGCCGTCATATCCCAAGGATGACTCTGACCTAACAGCCATATTTCCATGTAGTAACACCTGCTCACGAGTGGCACCAAATGGCAAAAATGAGCAAACACATATCTCATAATTTGTGCTTTTCTACCATGTGCGAGGAATGACAAGAAGTTTTAGAGACCCAGTCGGTGGCATCCATTTATTCAAGGAAACTATCCTGAGCCTGACTCACTAGTTAGCAGAAGAACCTTGTAGCATTAAGAAGCCACAGCATCCCAGCTCTGTTCCATGTCTGGACTACACTGAATTTTTGTGCTGTAAGTGTCCAGTAAAGTGTCCATGTGTCCACAACAAATCAGTCTCGCTTAACATAAGAACTGAACAGCCTTTCCTGCTGTCATACTACTGTATAACCCTCTCCTCCTCACCGTTGTTCCTCAGTCAGATCAAACTCAGCCAGTGTTCGCTTGGCCAGTGTTGGTGTTGCAGACAGACAGAAGGTTGAGGACAGCTGAACCAGCTCCACCGCTCTCTGGGCCAAGCCGTTGCTGTGACACACCGACAGGAATTCCTCTAGCAGCTCCTCACTGGAGGATACACACAGCAGGAAACACAAGGTCACGAACAGCTCAGTAAAAGTGAGTGTTTGAGGCAAATTTAGATTTCATTCCTCCTGTTTCATCTGTTGGAACAGTTACATCCAGACTCACCTGCCTTAATCAATACCATGCTTAATGATCTGTATGACTATGTTGCAGCCAACAATACAATTCCAGTCCTGTTACTTGTAATTATCACCCCCCAGATGGCACCTTTTTAAAATGATACTAGCAACACGCATGTGAAATGGTACACATGTCACAAAGAGGAGCTCTGCGGTCGCGTTCAGTGTGGAAAACATCAAGCCTTTGACTGACAAAATGAATTCCTTATTTATGCATGTAGTTTGGTCAGAGACTCACTGAGGAACTCTGTTGTTGGATTTGAAGAGCTGCAGCATGTCCCTGCAGAGAAAAAGCCAGAGGAGAAGTCAGATACATTTCACTTTAACATCATTTGGCAGTGTGAGCATTAGTAGAGTCAGACTACAGTAAAATGTCTCCTGTAAATGGATCGACAGATATACAGCTGTCTCGCTTACCAGGCTTGCTGGATCTTGTTGGCTCGCAGCAGCAGGGAGGTGATGTTTGAGAGGGAGGAAGCACTCCACTCCAGACTGGGCCCCCCTCTGTCTCCACTGAACACACTCTGTATATCCACAGCACTCTCTGCAAAAGACTCCTGGACCTGTACACACACACACAGACACACACACAGCCAGGTTGACAAACTTACCTTTGTTGCTTTGCTGATCTGATTCTGGAAGAAAACTGATTTACATCATTGTTGCCCAGAGGAAGAATTGTGATAGCAGTCCATCATGTCTTACTCACCTCAGGACTGTGTCTGTCTCTGGCCATCAGGCGGAGTACCTCCTCCACCACATCAAGCTTATTATTATGACCCAGAGTGCGGATATCTGGAAAACAGGTGTACAGCACAGCAGATTATTATAATAAGATGCCAAAAAAAATAGATGTTTATGTCTGACATTTTTAAGAACTAATCCACTTTATATCGGCACCTCTGTTTAAAAATGTCTTTGGAATGAAATGTTAAGATGCAGGGTTTCTAACAATATAAACGAAGTCTATGCCATTAACTGGAGGTCAGATTTCATGATTCATCAAATACTCATGACATCTACTGAGTGATATTAGATTACTGTAAATGCAACATTACCTTTCCATATAGTGGGAAGCATGTCCAGGCGACTGTCTGTGTCTAGAGCTTGCATCAGGTCCCTCAGTCCCACAGTGCTAATGTAGTATGTCTGGAAACACAGATTATAAGAAAATGTACTATTCACGTTATCCTTTCATTCAACATGTTTATGATAAAGATTAGCCCAACTTAGATACATCTAGACAGCAAGTCTTTGTATGAGTTAAATGGTGTAAANAAAAATCTAATTTCTATTGAACATTTTAGGGCTCCAAATCATACAAGCGAAATATATGTCTAATTATGTATCTATGTGTCTAAAAAATGTAAATGACTGACATTAGAATGTAACAGTTTTATATGAACAGTGTATATGCAATGGTGTTATTTACATGAGATAAAGAGATCTTTTTACAAGGAAACCTGTTAATGTGCTCTCCAAAGCTGTATAAAAGCTCTTACATTGAGTGAAACAATGTAAAAGGATCTTACACTGATGAGGTTCCATCTGTCATAGGAGTTTTCTTTGACTTCTGGAACTGCTGAGATCAGAGCTTTGAAGATATGGACGTCAGCTTGAAATAGAAGGTTGACTTATTAGTCATCTTTCAACAGGGAATGAAAAAAATACTAACACACCAATTACAGTTTCGTCATAGTGGCTGTCAGAGTAGGAAGATGATAAAGAACATAGTGAACCAGTAGTGAAGGCATGTGATGTCTAACAATAGCACAGTACTGTGACATGCCATTCTCAACTAACATCACTTTTATCATTAAATGAAACTGTAAAATACATTTTATACCAGTGTACACCTCAAAGACATCACTTCAACCTACAACTTCTACTCAAATACTGCCTTTAAAATGGTGCTTGTATACCACAACGAATGACTCAATTTCCTTTCCTATTGTCTCTTGAAACTCACCAGTCAGCCTGTTGTTCAGCAAGTCTGTGTACATGCTGAAGGCCTTTGCATAGGCTCCATGCTGGAGAGAGAACAATAAACATATGCACTTAATGTGAATGAAACACAGCGAACATTTGCCCTAGACAATACAAGCCCAATTCCAAATGAGTTGGGACACTGTGTAAAAAATAAATAAAACAGAAAGTGATAATGTGCTTATCCTTTTTCACATATACTCAATTGAAAACAGAACAAAGACAATAAAGTTTGTTTTTAACTCATCGGCTTCATTGATTTTTGTAAATATTTGCTTGCTAACAAAAGACTGTGAAACTTGTGGACTGATCCAAAAACACCTGTTTGGATCATACTACACGTAAACAGGTTCATTGGTAACAGGTGACAGGATCATGATTGAGTATGAAAGGTTCATCCTGGAAAGACTCAGTCGGTCACAAGCAACGATGGAGAGAGGATCGCTTTGTCAAACACATGGTTGTGTAAAGGAGATTACTACATGGGCTCAGGAACACTTTGTAAAACTTCTATTGGTAGACACAGTTTGTAGGCAAAAGATTGCATTTTGTCTTAATTTATGTTTTACACAGCCTGGACACTTTTTTGGAATCAGGGTTGTACAATAANTGCTGAAGGCCTTTGCATAGGCTCCATGCTGGAGAGAGAACAATAAACATATGCACTTAATGTGAATGAAACACAGCGAACATTTGCCCTAGACAATACAAGCCCAATTCCAAATGAGTTGGGACACTGTGTAAAACATAAATAAAACAGAAAGTGATAATGTGCTTATCCTTTTTCACATATACTCAATTGAAAACAGAACAAAGACAATAAAGTTTGTTTTTAACTCATCGGCTTCATTGATTTTTGTAAATATTTGCTTGCTAACAAAAGACTGTGAAACTTGTGGACTGATCCAAAAACACCTGTTTGGATCATACTACACGTAAACAGGTTCATTGGTAACAGGTGACAGGATCATGATTGAGTATGAAAGGTTCATCCTGGAAAGACTCAGTCGGTCACAAGCAACGATGGAGAGAGTTTGCTTTGTCAAACACATGGTTGTGTAAAGGAGATTACTACATGGGCTCAGGAACACTTTGTAAAACTTCTATTGGTAGACACAGTTTGTAGGCAATAGATTGCATTTTGTCTTAATTTATGTTTTACACAGCCTGGACACTTTTTTGGAATCAGGGTTGTACAATAAGCACTCTGAAGGTTCAGCTTCTTGACAAACATGTATAAATTGGTTCCAGTAGAAACAACATCAGTCATAAATGTGTTCATACCTTCACCATGCCTCTAATCAGAGCAGAGTAACAACGTGTGTCTCTCTCTGGCAGCAGGTTAAAGATTCTCTCTGCATTGTTGTTTTCTTTCCAGGTGCACTTCATGAAGTCTGTTGCCTGGCGGGCCCTCCAACTCTTTTTCTTCACTCCCTCTCCTAACTCCTCCTGAAAATACACAAACACATCCAAAAGTAACCATACACATACTGTATATACCACGGTATTAACATGTCTCAAGTCTCTGACTGAATATGGCCAATGTTTTATTTTACTTACTGTAGCACAAAACCCAACTTTGTGATTATTGTGTCTAGAACAGCAATGATTAGATGACTAATTGATTATCATAAAATTAATGTGATTTTAATAATCAATTATAACCAACTTTGAGTCATTTTTTATTATAGACAAAACAATCAATTCAGAAAACAATTGGCAGATAATTGTTAATAGTTGCTGTCCTAATTGTGTCTTTTTGTCTCTGACCATTGCCCTGAGGTTTGGATCTGGGATGACTCACCATGTCCTCCGACTGAGGTTCATCCTGGGCAGGGTCTTTGTCACAGTAAACACAGATTAGGTCTAACAGGTCATGGGTCGTTTCCATAGAGACTGCTGTGCCTGCAAGAAGAGACACAATTGATGTATTAAATAGGTAATTAGGATTAAAACATCTTTCCTAAAACAGACAATGTGTGTGTGTGTGTGTGCGTGTTCTCACCAGTTTGCAGTAGTTGATCATACAGGTCAATAGCAGCTGTAACTCTCCTCAAGCCGATTCGTTCCTTCAGAGCCTCCTCACTCACCTCCTCAAGACGGAGAGACACAGTCTCTGGCATCAGACACTACACACACACACACAAAATTAACCAATGCGATGAGTATCAAACAATATTGTTCTCCAAGACCCAAAACATCACAAGATATTTCTAGAAATGCTTTGAAATTTAAAGTGAAACAAACATTTATTTCCTATGAGAGTAAAGCTACATTTGAATTACTCTCCTGGATAAAACCTTTCAAACATGCTGTGATACTGTGCTTAATGTCTATCTACATTCATAAAACACACCTGTGACTATCTCCAGTCCTGAATAAGTACAAACTCACTATATATAATGTTTCTTACTGGTATATGTGGTTCAGCAAAGTCTTTGGCAAAGAACTTGGGATTGCTGTTGACAAAGTATTTTGCTGCAGATCTGCCGGACTCCTGAGTGAGAGCATACGTCTTCTGCAGAGAGAGACAAATATTACACATATATACACAAATATAGACAAAATTGTATGTCACAGGATCTGTACCATATTCACATAACACCTGATCAAAGTGATCTACATTTCCAAAATGACATTAACAAAAGAAAAAGCAAACAAAACCCTTCAAATGACCATTCGACAGATGACTTTATATAGGTTACTAAAAAAGAGAGATGACTGATTTTAGAAGAAAAATAGAAAAGAAAAAAAATAAGACAACTGGCTAGCATGATGTTGGTGTAGAGTTCTGCATGTTTTAGACGTACAAACTCAGCAACGGTCCTGGGCGACAGATAAGGATCATCCTGGTACTCGTAGGCATACGCCGTAGGATCCTGGAGTGAGAAAAGAATAAAGGGTAACACACACACAGAGACAGGCAGATAAGCAAATAAACATCCACTTCGAAAGATCCACACCCACACCAGCATCAAAAAGATGTGAAGCAGCACTCACCCTGCTGACAGTTGAAGCCAGAGCCTCCAGCACTGCCTCCTTGCTCCTGTTCAATAAAAAGTGACATTCATTCCGAGTCTTGTTTATGCAAACTTCAACATTTGGCTGATTTGAATTACAATTGGGTGGTCTATTTAAATACTCAGACTTTAAGTTGTGGTGTTGACTACAATGTATGAAACTTCAACACTTCACATAACAGTTGCTGTGAACACAGACCATGTTTTCTTCCTGGGGATGACAATCGTCTCTGTGGATTCTGCATACATACAACATAGAGAAAGAGGTGTGATTTTGAAGGCACTGATATATTATCATCAATTACAAATAACACCTTGCCTCTGATGTAACTGATGTCCTCTGTTGGTAGGTGATTTGTTAAAATCTAACAGGATGGGCAGAATTTGTCCTAAATCTAGATATTTTCTAATGAATGCTCCAATAAATCCAAAGCACAAACCTTGTCCTTGAAGTGTGGTTGTAAACAAAAACCCTGATACCTGGAGAATATTGTTTGCTAGACTCAATGCATTAATGAATTGTTGACACAAGGATGACTACACTTGGGCTTAAGTTGTATTTTGTAGCAATTAAGATTTGCTCACACTGATATTGTCTGCACTGACAAGAGTGTTTACGTCATAACCAAGAGTATTTTTTCAAATTACCTTTATTAGCATCTACAGCTTGTTGTAGCCGAGCTGGTGTCCACGCAAAACTCCTGGGGGAAAAAATAATTAATTAACTGGTGAATTAAAAAGAGGTACATTTTTGCAAACGACTACAGTCAGTCCTCTTGTAGGCTGTATTCACTCATAGATCACCATGTTGCACATAGCCAGGACATGGTCAAGGTAACATCATGACAAACATTACAGTTGAAAATAATCAACAACAACATTCAACAGCGTATAAATTCAATATCAGCCTAAAAGCAGAAAATACAGTGAGGATGGCTGACAGACAGTATTTGTCCAATGGCAAGTCCACGTTCGTCTAATTGGTAAAGATAAAAATAAACTCTTTGAGTTAAAAATACACTATACACAACATTAAATTCCTACAACTTGCATCTGCTTCAATATCAGTTTGCAAACATTTGCTGCAGTGATGCAAGTTAGCTTGAAGAAGACATGACCTCCTGTCAAATGATGCTAGCTGCAGCTGTCAGACTCACATACCAACCTAAAATAAACGACAAGAAATTCGACTGAAAAACATTCTGGTTTAAAACACGGCTGTAAAACTTTTCTTACCTGTGACACCATAACTGCTCGAAGTTATTTCGCAGAAATCGGCTGTTTCTCTGTATATAATGCCCTACGTGCCTAGCGGGCGCCGCCATGTTGTTACACACTGAAGGATTCTGGGAGGGTGACACCATGTGGGCTCAGAGAAGGGGAGAGAAAAATATAACTTTTTTAACGTTTTTTAAAAGAAATGCTAAGCTTTATCCACACCTAGTATTGAGTCTGATCCGAATTAATAAATTAATGTATTCAAAAGTAGAATGTTCTCAGAGTTTGTAGAAAAGGCAACTTATCTTATTTGTGTCTCCCCTCTGGTCTGAAGTTTGGGCTGAGCGTCCCACGTGTGATTCAGGAGCAAGTTTGCCTCGCATGTGGTTTAACTGCTCGCCATGAATTTATAGCAATAAACAACTGAAGTGTGGATAATTCTTCGACATGCTGTTTTCAAAAGAAGTGCCATGGCGGCGTTTGGAGGGCATGTCGTTTGGCATGTACTCTTCCGAGGAGATCAGGTGAGAGCTCTCTTGTTAGCATTTTGCTAAACATGAATTTTAAGCAACATGCCTGCTAATGGCAGCAAGCTGCAAAGTTCTGTTGCAGTACTCCTCTCACAAATTATACACATACTTCAGCTGGGGGTTTCTGTGTCACTGTTCATATTAGATAATTCTTGAACCAAACCGTTTACAACATCTTTTAATGTTAATCTAATAATATAATATCACCTCTTTATTCAAGTATAAGTTCTGCCCTGTTTATTCAGATCACACAATCCCACGACATCAGAATGTTATAATATGGGAAATGTCCTTTAATGAGATATAGATGTTATTCTCATATCTTTGTCTCATATTTATTACTTCTGAGAGTCCAGTGAGATCTGACTCTTGAGGATGAGGGTGAGCTGTCATCTCTGGCACAACCCTGTAGGGACATACCAAGATGACATTAAAAGGTCTAAATACTGATTGCACTGATATACAAAGCTAACACTAGTGGTGGTAAAGTAAACAAAGACTTGCTATGAATCCAGTATATCCGTGGAAGCTGTTATGATAATACATTCTTCTCATCCCCTGTTCAGGAAGTTGAGTGTGAAGACGATCACTAACTCCAGGTTCCTGGATGCTGTTGGGAATGTGGCCCCGAATAGCCTGTACGATCTGGCCCTGGGACCAGCAGACAACAAAGAGGTTACATCTCCACTGAAATAGTAGACTCTGTGTGATGTACAATACTGTAATGAAACATCTGTAACATGCCATAGAACAGTCTGTTCCTGGCTCGTGGTTGTGAATCTGTAGTTTATCACCCCCTGTGTGTAAAGTTTAAGATTGGGAGCATTAAGTTTCAACAAGTACTTTTTACATTATTTATGTTACTTTCTATCATTATTTTTCCCAGGTGTGTTCAACCTGCTGTCAGGACTTCAACAACTGTCCAGGACACTTGGGACATGTAGAGCTGCCTCTACCTGTATACAACCCACTGTTTTTTGATGTAAGCATGTCAACAAATACACCACACAACTGTACAAGTACATGCAGTATAATGTGTTTACAACTCAGTATCACTGCGTGTGATACAGGTAACGATGGACCAGTTAAGATCTGATAAATCATTATTTATTCTAAAACCACTTTTTAAAATTTGCCTGAATTTTTACCAAAACTTTTTGATCCTGTTGTCTCATATCCTCCTGCTACTCTCCATCAGAAACTCTATCTGTTGATTCGTGGTTCCTGTCTGGCGTGTCACCTGTTGACGTGTCCCCGAGCTGCCATCCACCTGCTGCTGAACCAGCTGAAGTTAGTGGACCATGGAGCCATGCAGGAGGTCTACCAAATAGACCAAGTTCTCGGACAGGTGGGTTTAAACCTGCAGTGGAATCTGATTATGGGAGGACCATAGTGCACTTTATCCAAATTAAAGCAGCCATGATTTATCATTACAATACTTATCCATTGGAGGAGGCTGTTCAGCGGAGGAAGGAATTTTGATGTTAATATATTGGGTGTCGTGTGGATGCGTTGAATGGGTTTTTATTACTTTTGAATGTGAAAGTAGTTGTCTATCACATGAAGGTGACTAAAGTAGCTTCATGATGTTTTTTAATCATCGTAGGTCAACAGTTGTATGTTTTGACATTATTAAATATGAATTGTGTGTGTGTATTGTGTGTGTGTATTGTGTGTGTGTATTAGTACCTGGAGGAGAATCCCAAAGCCACTGGAGATGACATTGAGCAGGTCCTTAAGGAGTTTACAGACACAATAGTTGGAGTGAATGCTGAACGTTTAGAAAACACCACACCGGTGAGTACACACTCACACACGTATACAAAGACATGCAGACACTCAAATGCAATCATATCCTAAAAAACACTTGAGGACTGTTTAATATGATTTCTAATATGGAAACCATTTTGTGATATAAATTAATTTCAACCATGCCATAAAGCTCTAATTGAGGCACACTGGCCTAATTCTGTGTTTGTGTGTGCTTCTTCAGATTAAACACCTTGTTGAAAAGAAAAGCAGTCTGATAAATGACTTCTGGAGGATTCACATGAAAACTAGGAAGTGCCCTCATTGCAGGTAACCATCAAAATGATGATGCAGTATACTTAAATGCCCTTTAATGTTAATAATTTCTGTATCAACACTTAACCATCTACTACCTGATTATTAGTCATGTGGAGTCAGCTACACTTACCAAGGTTTTCACTTTACACACAGCACTGTACACCATCTATGGTAGTTTTGGTTTAAATATTGGTTCTACAGTCAAAGCCAGGGACTGATCTCCTGCTGGTCACCATGTATGAATTAGTGTCTATAACCAAAAATTCTGATTTTTAGGCTTTGTTTTTTGTATTCACTAACAAAGCACATAAGAGATAGTGTCTGCAATTTTCCACCCTATTTGTGTTATGATAATAGTGAAATTAACCTTATGCAAATTGTCGTGTACTCAAAAATTTGACTAAGAGACTAAAAATGTAGGTGTTATGATGATTCCTTGCCTCTTTGTTTAGATGTTTACAAAAGTCATATTTCCAATAGTCCAGTTTGTGCTGTAATCATGGTTTGTGTATGTGTAGGAGTGGCAGGTTTACAGTGCGTCGCGAACACAACAGTAAGCTGATCGTCACAATGCCATCAGGAATAGAGACCAATGGCAGCACTGATGGTATGTAATATTTTAAAGAAATTAGGTTATGTTTTGTACTTACACTGTTCATCATTGTACCAAAAAGTCTGAGTATAAATACATTGTTAACTAATGCACAGTGAATAGATGTGACCTGACTTTTGTTTTCTTCTTCTTGCAGAGGATCTGAAAGCTGGAAAGAGAGTCTACCTGACAGCTAGTACAGCTAGAGAACACACCAACAAACTGTGGGAGAAAGAAGGTAGGCTAGAAAAAAAAACATCACACCACTGAGGGCATCATTTTTTTTTACACATTTAAAAGTGAACATTTGAGTAAAGTGTGGTCTTGTTTGATGGTCCGTATGACATAAGTAGTATCTCATTTAAAAAGAAGCATATAATAAAGATTTTGTATGGAATTATGCAGTTAGATTTATTTGTCAGTGATCATGTACAATATTATTCTTATACAAGGAGAAGACTCACCTCCCATGTACCAGATTTTAGTTGCAAGCTAATTTCCATCTGCAATCCCAGGACAGGAAGACACAAACACAATTCAATTCAGTTTATTTTTATAGCACCAAATCACTACAGAAGTTATCTGAAGGCACTTTTCATATAGAGCAGGTCTAGACTGTACCCTTTATAACATCACTACAAATACTGACTCAAAATAAAATCAATATAATCATTCCCACTTTTATATTAAAAGTGTTCTATCTAGAAATCAAACATTTTAAGGATACAAAATGGCAGAGTGACAAAAAGTGCTTTGGCTGTGAGGAGAAATTGTCAAAATATAAAACATCCCACAATATAGTTCTTACCTCTTCCCTTTGCTCCAGCTTTTTTCTTGAAGCACCTGTTCTCTGGGCTGGAGGAGGGGACGGTGTCAAAGAAGGGAGTGAAAGGTTTCTATCCGGACCTCTTCTTCCTGGAACTACTGGTGGTCCCACCTTGCAGGTACAGTGTGAACAAACACTCACATACCATACACTGAACCACTGGTAGGACAGAATTGTACAAAATGAGTAGTTACCTCCTCAAAATTTGCTGCACCAGTTTTCTTTGATTCCATAGAAGCAAAAGCTGGGAGGGATGCACATTTAGAATAAAATCTCAGCCTGTGTGATAATAAAACTATAAGCCAAAAATATTATGTGATTGATTATGATGTTAGCAGAGGCTGTGTGACTATAAGGCTTCATCATACCTCTCTTCTGCCCCTGTCAGGTATCGTCCAATCAATCGACTGGGTGACCAGATGTTTACAAATGGTCAGACAGTCAACATGCAGGCTGTCATGAACGACTGTGGAATCATAAGGAAAATTCTGACACTCATTGCAGGGGAGAAACAAAGTCAGGAGGAAGAAGTAAGACAACATTTGTGTGTGTCAAGTGTTTCTGTGTCTATTCTCAGATCTGTTCTCTGTAACTTTTTTAAATTTCACATTTACGTAAAATAAGGAATGGCTGCATAGATCCAGGTAAAATGTTTTTATTTTTGCGGTACAGGACACGTCAACCTGTTTTTTTCTGGTCCTTCTTGTCCTTCTCAGGCTCCTGAACAGACAGACCAGACATTTCTGTTGGGGATCCCCGGGCAGACGTTAACAGATAAACTCTACAACGTTTGGATCCGACTACAGACCCATGTTAACATAGTCTTTGACAGTGACATGGACAAAATGATGACAGAGAAATACCCTGGAATCAGACAGGTATCAGATACAATGTAATAATGTAATAAGCCTCCCTTTTCTTTTTGGTCTCTGATAGAGACATTCCAGTTGCCAAATTGTCTCCTCTCCCCTGCCAGATCTTGGAGAAGAAGGATGGATTGTTCCGGAAACACATGATGGGAAAACGAGTGGACTACGCTGCACGATCTGTCATCTGTCCAGACATGTACATAGGCACCAACGAGATCGGAATACCTATGGTACATTTGACGTTTTTCCTCTAAATAGAGAGTACCAAACCTGCCGAGGAAATGCACATAATATCAATATTGATCGCCAGAGCTCCAAGTTGGATCCAGCATGAATCAAACCTCTCTTCTGTGCTTGTGCAGGTGTTTGCCACCAAGCTGACCTACCCGCAGCCCGTCACTCCATGGAACGCAAAGGAGCTCCGTCAGGCTGTTCTCAACGGGCCCAACGTCCACCCCGGTGCTTCCATGGTGATAAACGAGGATGGCAGGAGAACCATCCTATCAGCTACCAACTTCGCACAGAGAGAAGCTGTTGCCAAGCAACTGCTGACGCCCTGCCCTGAACCACATAAGATGCCCATGAAGATAGTAAGTCACACACTCTGATTGTGACTGTAGCTGTTCCCAGACTCACACCCTTATTATTTATTATTATTGTTATTTTTTCATTGTTGGTGACTATTCGTCTTCTGTCTTTCCAGGTGAATCGTCACATAAAGAACGGAGATGTTTTGTTACTGAACAGACAACCAACTCTGCACAGGCCCTCAATACAGGCCCACTGTGCACGGATCTTACCAGGAGAGAAGGTACGATCTGATCAGTCCAGGCTCATTTCTTTCATTTTCATTTGTTATAGATGCAGGAGGGGGATTAAGGCCATTGAAATAAACATGATATGTGGCAAATTGTCCTTGATCTTAATTGGATGTTACAGGTACTAAGGCTCCATTATGCAAACTGCAAGGCATACAATGCTGACTTTGATGGGGATGAAATGAACGCGCACTTCCCTCAAAGTGAGCTGGCCAGAGCTGAGGCCTACACATTAGTCAGCACTGACCAGCAGTACCTCGTTCCCAAGGTGAGTACACACACTGTAGATAGAAGATTGTAGCACAGCTCGCTGTGGATGTGGAACTGTTTTTGCTGTTCTGGGTTCTTCTGAGTAAAGCTAATCAACTAACTTTATATTATTGCTTTGTGAAACATTAACATTACTAATGACTAGTTGTTGCACGCGAATTAACATTTTGCGTTTTTGGTAAACTCTGGTGGAAAACACCAGTGTCTTTTCACAGTAACTTAAATATGGATATAAATCTGGTTAGTTCAGGTTATTTCTAGGTACCTAGTGCTTGAAAAGGGTGCCATGACACTTAACTGGCAACTGTACACTGTCTGAATTTGACAATACAGATCACTCAAGAGGCTGTTTTTCTTTTTACTAGATGCTGACACAAATGGGTTTTTTTTTACATAATGCTCTTTCAGCTTGATCACTTTTGTCATTTAAAGCTGCATTTTGCCTATTGTGGTATCTTTATGAATTAGGCGAATCACGTAAAACTAAAACTAAATGTACTGTTTAAAAATGTGCATGCATGTAAAGAAAGATTACTGTGATGTATGTAGTACGTTATTATTTTTATATTAATATATTAAGATTAGATATTTAACCACATCAAAATAGCGACCATTAGATACAGTTCATATTAAGTAACAAGTGTTGTTACTCATGTTTTTCTCTTTATTCTCAGGATGGTAAACCTTTAGCAGGTTTGATCCAGGACCACATGGTGTCGGGTACAAGGATGACGATACGAAGCTGTTTCTTCACCAGAGTCGAGTACATCGAGTTGGTGTACAGAGGACTGACTGACAAACCAGGCAGAATTAAACTGCTGCCTCCGGCCATACTCAAACCACAGCAACTGTGGTCTGGAAAGCAGGTAATTGAACATGTGACTTGACTTGATCATATCCATGCTGTTATTTAATGCCTCTGCAATTTCAACTGTACTGTTGTATCATGAACTTGGTGTTTCTTATAGGTGGTGTCTACGCTCCTGCTGAATGTAATCCCTCAGAATGCAGTGCCTCTCAACCTGGTTGGCAAATCCAAAATCCCCAGCAAAGCATGGATCCAAGTGCCACCACGAGCTGTTCCAGGCTACAAACCTGACAGCATGTGTGACTCACAGGTACGCATACACACACAGTGGAAAGACTTCCAAATCAGTGTAAAACAACACGCTTAAACAATGATGCAGCTTGATAGAAGCTCTTTGTTGTTTTGCCTGTGTTAGGCAAACTGAAACATGTGGAAATCAAATTTGATGAATCTTGATGAGGAGCTCTTGAAACTGTAGGCAAAGTACAAAGTGGGTGAATATTTGACCTTTGACCTGATAGTTGTTTTTTTTTTTTAGTATATTAACTTCTCTTCTTCTCCTTTGTCTTTGTTTCCTAGGTGGTGATTCGTGAGGGGGAGCTGCTGGTGGGGGTTCTGGACAAAGCTCACTATGGCTCCTCGGCCTACGGTCTGGTTCACTGCTGCTACGAGCTGTACGGAGGAGAGACAAGTGGCAAACTACTCAGCTGTCTGGCCCGACTCTTCACTGCTTACCTGCAGCTATTCAGAGGCTTTACTCTGGGTAAGAGGCCAGAAAAAGTGAAGCACACATCTTCCTAACTTACAGACAGTATCGTTGGCTTATGTTTGTCGTTGTTGTCTTACTGAACTGAATTTTGTGATGACTGTGGATAGAAGGTGAGTATTGTGTCAAACTTTTTGTGTGTGTGTGTGTGTGTCTAGGTGTGGAAGACATCCTGGTGAAATCAGGCGCCAACAGGCAGAGGAAAAAAATAATTCAACAATCGTTGAAGATTGGCACCCAAGTGAGTTAAAACACCAGTTTGTGACTGGGAGAATTGACTGTATTATGGTGTTTTCATTATTAATGTAAAATCGTGGTGCTAATCCACAGTGAATACATATTTAGAATGATTGCAGCCTTGTCAAATTCAGTGCTTCCTCCTCAGTGGATGCCACTGGCCAAAATGGCTGCCACAGTGAAGGTGTAGTTCATGGGCCCCATGGTGCTTCAACATGGCCACTGGGGATAAATATGTGCTACACACAAAAACAAACATTCAGCGAAACAAACTGCAAAGTTTGGAGGATTTGCAGCTCCTGCTCCATCCAGTGCTTTCTTCACTGAGTCTTTGAAAATCTCAACATCAGTCAACAGCTGCTTGTTCCCTGCAACTGGTGGTCTATTTGTTGGGTTTAGCTCTACATCTCAGTGTTTGTAATGAAGAGACAATGTAATGATGTCTGCTTGTGTTTTCATTCATACTGCCATAGGGAGGCGCCATATTTCTAATTCTACACATGGTGACATTAGTTACAACCTTATACCTGCAATCATCTGGCTCTTTATCTACTAAATGCTCCACTATGTTCCCCATGTTCTGCTGTTTAGTGTTGAGCAGGTAGTGTCCAGTGCTTGAAAAGAGGAAGTTGTATTCTGATCTAGTAGAAAAACATGTTTTTTTTCTTTCTGTCTTCAAGACTCTTCAGGCAGCCTTTAATCTGCCCTCCAATGTGGGTCAAGCTGAGGCTCAGAGCCGCTGGCAGGATGCTCACCTCAACCCAGACCAGAGAGACTTCAGCATGGCAGACCACAAGTTTAAAGAAGTGGCCAACCAAGTGAACAATGATATTAACAAGGTAACCTGCCGCTATTACGAGCAGTACCACCACTGCTACTTCTAACATTCAGCACAGTTCATGATGACTGATCCATTGCCTCTGATTACTTCTATTGCGTCACACAATACCAGCATGGTGAAATGGAATAAAAACATACAGATTGTTTCCTCCCATCTCAGGGGACCAAGAACTTTTTGAGGAACTCAGCAACTTTACCTGTGTTTAGTTTAGCACCTGTAGGATAGTTCCAGGTCTAAAAATGTCCTTACTCTGGAAGTAGTACTATAAATAACCATCAAATGTTAATGTCACCTACTCATTCATTCATTACATTATTTTAAACAGTAATTACTCAGAAAAACACAATGTCTATGACTCTTGTCTTTTCATTCAACATTTTATCTAATTCTGCCCAATCTTCACTGACCTTTAGTGATGACAAGGCAAGCAGTAATACACAAAAGACTGTCTCTTTAGCTCCTAGTTTAGTTCCTATTTGAGTCTGGCAGTTTTGGTGCATGTGATTTCTCCCCATTTCCTGCTGTACTCAAAAACACACATTTTTAAAAGTGTGAGTGCATGTCACCAGCCTTAATAGTGTTTAATGATGATGATGATGAAATGTTGTCATAGGTATGCATGCCAGTTGGACTCCACACTTCTTTCCCAGACAACAACCTTCAGATGATGGTCCAATCAGGAGCCAAGGGATCTACTGTAAACACCATGCAGGTAAAACCTTCTGTGTGGTACCTGTGTTAGTAAAAATGAGGGTTAGTGTGAAAAAGCATAAACTTCTGTGACTGATGAGTCTTGATCAGCATATATTTGAAAATGAGTGCAATTTCACAGACTCCTGCCAAAGGATGGGGGCTGGGGGAGGCTGGCCACCTACCTCTGTTTCTTTTTTTTAAGTCTCAAGTGATTGACTCCATGTGGCCTGGCAACCTTCAGGATGATTTTAAACAGTAGATGGCATGTTGAGTCATTTTCAACCCATTAAATGTTGATTTTTCTAAATATTAACACCAGCATTGATGTGTTTTATCACAGTACAGTCAAATAATTTAGTTTACAGCTCAAATTTTTAAGCGTGCAATACTTCTTTAGAAAACATGTTCAGAATGCCAGACTATTAACCTAACTTCTGTGTGTGTGTATTTGTATTTGTGTTTCAGATTTCATGTCTACTGGGTCAGATTGAGTTGGAGGGCCGTAGGCCTCCACTGATGCCTTCTGGGAAATCCTTGCCATGCTTCCAGCCGTATGACCCTGCACCTGGTGCTGGGGGCTTTGTTTCTGGAAGATTCCTCACAGGCATCAAACCACAGGTACATGAGGAGAGGTGTGTGTGTGTGTGTGTGTGTGTGTGTGTGTGTGTGTGTGTGTGTGTGTGTGTGTGTGTGTGTGTGTGGGTGTGTGGGTGTGGGTTCACTTATGTCCAGATTGGGGACATACACTAGACTCAAGCCCAGTTGATTCGGGACAGCAGTGCAATTGGTGACAAAAAGTGGTGTCCTCAATTTGGAAAACGTTTAGGTTGACTTTTAGGTCAACGGTTAGGGTTATGGTTAGGTTAAACTTCAGGTCAGGTTTAGATTAAGGTTAGGATGAGGTTAAGGTCAGGTATTCCTTCACGTTAGTCTCCAGGAAATTAATGTATGTCTATGTAAATTCCCCAAAAGTGACATAAGTAAAGACCGTGTGTGTGTGTGTGTGTGTGTGTGTGTGTGTGTGTGTTGACCTCTTATACTGTCGCTATTTGGAAATTTCCTTGTTGTGGGACGAATAAAGAAATATCTTTTCTCATTGTTGAGGACTGCGTGCTAAATGGCACATGAAAGCAATCTGTTGCTCTTCCTTTTTCATCATACATTTCTTTCCTTGTCTGTGTGTAAACTTGTTGTGTTAAGGAGTTCTTCTTCCACTGTATGGCTGGCAGAGAGGGCCTGGTTGACACAGCTGTGAAAACATCTAGATCAGGATACCTGCAGAGGTAACGTAAATCCTATGGCTTAACCGTTCTGAAAAGGCTGCAGTCATCTTTAATGAGCAATAGCATTAATGGTATTACATTCTCATTTGTTGTGAGTCATGTTTTCAGTCTCTCTCAGAAGGTCTTAAACATACACTTTTTGACTTCCTGCACCTGTCTGTGTAAGCCCACTTCCCTCATCTGTTGTGTACGCCTCTTTCTGCTCATCTGTGAAACATTTTCATTTATATTAGTTCCTATCAGATGTTGTGCATAAGGGTAATAAAGATAACACAGAAATGGTAATGAGCTATTAGCTTTCCTGGTACAACAATGCACAACACAATGGGCACAGCAAACACAACAGATCTCAGACATTTGATTGACACCTTGCCAGCTTGTTATCAGTAGTTGCTTTAAAATTTTGAACTGTTGTGGACATTTGTCTAACCGAAATCACAGAAACCTTTGTATGTTTGTGTGATGAATCATCCTTGAAGTTTTCTTTGAAGCATGGCCCAACCACAATCCCACTCAGCTTCATTATTAGTATTACTGGTTTTGCCTTAAACACACAGACAATTAAAGGATGAGTTTCACCAAAAAATATATACTGGGACTGAAATGCTGCTCCTACATGGCTTTTACAACTGAGCAATTGTATATTCTTAATTTTGTAGTGTGAAATATATCTGAACCATTGGAGCAAAGTAATATATTGTCCATGATTCTGAGCCAATCAAAATGCTATCCTTGGATGCATTGTCCTCTCCTTCTACTTATCTGGTCCCTTGTTTTTTCTACCCTCTCTCATACCCTCTCCTCTACAGATGTATCATAAAACATCTGGAGGGTTTGGTAGTGCAGTATGATCTGACAGTGAGAGATAGCGATGGTTCTGTGGTCCAGTTCCTGTACGGTGAAGACGGGCTGGATATCCCCAAGACTCAGTTCCTGCAGCCAAGACAGTTCCCCTTCATAGAGGACAACTATGAGGTAAAACAGACCAAAAAACAAAACAAAACACGGTTTTGTGAACACGTCATACATAATTACATCTTCATAATTAATTTCTTAATTAATTTCAATGCACTTAGTGTATGGTTGTATCTGTTTTTAACTTTGCTGAGAACAACACCACATACATTATTAAAAGAAATCATGAAAGAGATAAGGTGTGGGAGTCTGTTGCTGGGTGACTTTGCATCTGATTAGCTTTGCTGTGGTTTTGAACACGTCAGCGAAACCAGAACAGGAACAGAGGTTTACAACACAGCAACGTGCTAAATTTCACCTCATTGCTGTGGCAAAGCAATCAGGGGTTCAGCTGAATGTCAGAAAAAACAGCAACAGATGAGCTCCCACGGGTTGCAGAGGACCGTTGCAGATTAATTCTCAGAAAAATGGAAGGGAAAGTTCACACGTCTTGTTTTATCCTTCTATTGATCATTTATGTTCTGATCATCATTTGTTCAGAAATGGCATCTCCTTTATAGCAGTGTGGGCCTGCCCTCACCTCAGACAACCCTGCACCATACCTTTTTAGTAATAGTTTCTGTTAAAATTCTTTTAGCTTTTTAGTCTTGCTTTGAAGCTGAGCTGTAGAAATTAGCTTTTATACTGAATTATGTGACTTTAAAACTCAGGTTGAACCTCAGTGCTCATTAGTGGGATTTACGTGATTTTTACCTAACACAGGCACGGTCGCAACCACCTTCTGCTGAGGATACAGCAATGGAGTGTACGAGGACATATGATTTTTGTTATGTCACGACAGAGGTTTAAATCTGACTTAACAATTAAGCTGCAGCTGAGCTAATGGCAGAATAAGCACTCCATGAGAGTTTTCAGACAGATTGCAGCCTTGTCAAATTCAGTGCTTCCTCCTCAGTGGATGCCACTGGCCAAAATGGCTGCCACAGTGACGGTGTAGTTCATGGGCCCCATGGTGTTCCAACATGGCTACTGGGGATAAATATGTGCTACACACAAACATGAGGTTGGATGAGCTGAACTAGTGACTACTCCGCAGCTGCCATGACTAATTCACAACTGTTCAGTGTCTGAGCAAAGGTGATGCAAAGCCTGGAAGATGCAGGGGGAAACCTTGCTGTCACCAAAGTTTAAAAAAAAAAAGGCAACCAGCACATCTAAATCTCACTAATTAACACAATGTATCTTGAAATGGTTATGGTAATAGTAAGTAATTCCCCCTAAATCTAACCTAATCTAAATTCTGCTCATTAGCACATTAGTTTTGTATATTACGTAAATATTTTTATGTCGTGGTTTAGTTTCATTCTCCTCTGCATTTCATTCTCTAAATGCCTTGTGCAGAAGAAGAGGAATAAATCAATACATTTCTGTTTGTGTACTTCAGTGTCACTTTCATGGGCTTATATACCCAAGCTTTCTTTCTGACAATGCTGTTTGGTTTTGATATAAATGAAACTGCTCGCCTAAGGTTCACACAGAGTCTTTTCACACAGAGCAGAGCAGGGAAGCTCTTTCTACTTTAAATAATGGTCTCCAGTGTTTGAATAACATAACTTATTACCACACACCTTTTTCCTCATTTGGTGGAAGATTAACCTCAACAGTCAAAAACAACCAGCCATGTGTTTCTTCATTCCTGTTAGGTCATAAAGAGGTTCCAGGGTCTGGACGAGGCTTTGGCACGTTTGGACCCTCAGACTGCCAGCCAACACTTTAAAGCCATCCAGCGCTGGAGAGCAAAAAGGGAAGTGGCATGTCCACGGAGAGGTAGATAAGAAAATTTGACAATAAAATTTATTCATTTATTTGGCAATAAAATGATTTCATATCTTTGCTTCTCAGATGTTGGTCTGATTAATATTCACATTAGAACAGTTATTGCTGCAATTAACCAAATACCCAGCTAGGCAGGCATAAACATCCTAATAAAATCTTCTGCACAATGGAAAGCATAGACTAACTACTCAATGATATCCAAGCCGTGTTAACTGCTGAGCATTTTAATGCAATATAGAGTTATACTGCATGCATTAAGAATAATACTGACTTCTTACTGTCAACTATTCTAGATCAGTACAAGGTCAGAGATTGGATCCAGACAGGAAATGTGAAGTGTCATATGCTATATTTGTTTAATTAATTGTATGAATGTGTGTCATCTAACGTTTGTGTTTCAATCTGTGTCAGGAGCCTTCTTGATGTTTTCCCAGAAGAAGTTGGCCAAACTGAAACAGACTGAACAAATAACAGAGCCAGATGTAAATGGCAGAAAGGCTGCTGTGCACCAGGTATTTGTGCACTACAAAATGTACTAACGATGGCTCACTGACCTCTAACCTTGTCTGACCAAACTGTATTTTGATTTCTGCTCCCTCCACAGGTCATAGAGCAGTGGCATTCTCTGGATGAGTCCAGCAGATCGAAATACATCAGGAAGTCCTCTCGCTGCCCTGAGCCCTCTCTGGGTGTGTATAGGCCAGATGTCTGCTTTGGATCAGTATCTGAAAACTTTAACAGCATCACAGAGAAATACCTGCAGAACAGAGGCAGACTGAGTGAAGACAGCCTGGATGCAAACAGGTACTTAATATCAGAATACTCAAATGGGTAAAAGCATGTCTATCCTATAAAATGTGATACAGCCATATGAAACCAAAAAAAATACCTTACTGTTGTATTCATAAGGTAAATGGGATCACCAGCAAGGTAATGTGGTCAAGGGATCAAGGGAAGTTATATAACTAATATGAGGAACCAAGGTCATAACCAAAAGTGCTTGCTTAGTGTAATATTAAGGCTTCAGGCCTGTGTTTGATTTAACAACAACGTGTTCAAAGTAAATGATTCCCAAACATTATTTCTGCATTTTGAATTTAATTTAAGCAACTTAGATTCTTAGGAAGTGTTCCTTACTATAATGTATAGCATTGGACACTGCAGTGCCTTTTTAGGATAAACCGAGGGAACAAAAGAGGATATTACTGCACTTTCATTTGGATTCCTCTCTTTTTGTAAATGAATACTACTTGAACTTCATAATTATACAGACTTAATTAATAAGACAATCAAATGCTCAGAGTAAATCTTCCCAATTCACACATAATCCATTCATGTATATAAATGAAAATATAAAATGAAGCTAATTTTTTTCTGTGATTTTGAAATGGACACAACCTTAAATTCTTAATATGAAAACTGGCCAGTAGCCCCCAAATATGAACACATGTGATAGAAAAATAAAAATGTTTTTTTTCCTCATTTCGAGGCAAACTGCTGCTCTGTGATTGTTCTGTAAATTCACAAACAAATTAAACATGTAGTTCCATCACTACACAGCACTTGCAGAACCTTCTTAAGCTATTGTCATCTACATACCATAACAAGCTTCTGCCCAAAATATATTTTATTACCCAGGAATAGATCAAATAGTTATACTTAATAGCTAGTTTCTTAAGTACACCTTGCCTAGAAATCCTGCCCTTAAACAGTCTATGACCCTGACTCCATGTTATAATGTTCAGCTTTTCATAAAGTGTTTAAGAGACCTGTTTATCTGACATAAAGGCACATTGAAGAACACATTACAGTATTAATTAAAAATAAACATTTATCAGAAAAAAACCTGAAACCACTTTTTTTTTTTCTATGTGTGTCTTCAGCCTTCGCCAGCTGTTGCATTATAAGTGGCAGCGCTCACTGTGTGATCCAGGGGAAGCAGTGGGTCTGCTGGCAGCTCAGTCAATAGGCGAGCCCTCCACCCAGATGACCCTCAACACCTTCCACTTTGCTGGCAGGGGAGAGATGAACGTCACTTTGGGAATACCTCGGTAATGTCACCCCTACACCTAACTCATTATTCACCTCTTATGTTCACATCAACAGATTATCCAGAACATACACGGGTCCATGAACAACACTAGAAAGTGTATGTGTAATTTCACTGTTCATTTTTAGACTTAGTTCAGCCTATGTCCTTCTCCCATAACTCAAAATATTTTACAAAGTCACTTCAAAGTAAAAACACAGACGGAGGTGTCTCATCAGTACATAGTGTCACCACATGACAAATGTGAAATTGTTTCCTCTTCTCTCTGCACTGTTTGAGGTTGTAGTTAACGCTTAAGTCACTTTTTTTTCTTTTTCTGATTACATATTTAAGTTCTCCTCTGTATTTTTTTGTATTCTAATCACTGCCTATGAGAACGATAAAGTGTGCAGGAGCTGCCAATGATGCTGGAGATGAAATAACGTGAACGAAAAATGATGTCTCAATGAATGTTATTTTACTAACTCTTTTAGTAGTTGTGTGTATCTTACAACCCAGTCTTTCTATATTCTTGACATTGAATTATTTAGGCACAGTATACATTAGAAACATAGTAATAAATTACAAATAAAGAAATTAAATGCTGTAAAATAAAACTAAAAGTGTTCCCATGTAAAGGTTTCTATCCAGTTCAACCACAACAGTGGATTATGAGGTTCAGGAAGGTGTAGGTGGAAATAAAGTGCACAATGCTTACAAGACAGTCGTGTTAAAAAAAAGAGCAACTGAGTGTGACTTTGTAGCTGAGAGGTTACAGCAATATAACCTCAATGTCACCGGTGTTTGTTACATGTCAAACCCAGTTTTTCTACTCACATTTCCTGTGTGACTCTTCTCTGACCTCTGACTGTTCAATTAAGGCGACTGTGCCGTCAAAAATGTTAAAAAGCCGAAAAGAATCCCACAACGTGAAACCCCAAAAAAGCATAAAGCATATAGATTACACCTGCAGGTGCAGGCTTGTCAAATGTTTGCTGTAGATAATATGCATCATGTGTGTAGACAGTGTAAGAGGATTGAGTGAAAGGTGGAGGAAACAATGGAAAGGATGCAGTAGCATGCAGCTTCCTCCGCGTCCTTTCCTGTGCTACTCTTTTTTTCTACACCACACAATGATAGACAAGGTTACCACTGACCAGAGCGGTGTTTCGTAAAGCAAGATTACCAGGCTTATTTCAGTAAGTCTGTCCTGCTCAGGCGAGTTTTCAGGTCTTAACTGCTTCACTGTGTACAGGAGTCAGCTTACAGTTCATGTCAAACATTTTAACAATGAACTGCATTCATGGCTTAATTAAAATCTCAGGTTTCAGTATTGACTTACATATATTTAAACTTATTAGAGACTGCCTACAATTTCATGCCGCAGATAGTTTCATGGACTGCAAGCTCTTCACATTTAAATTGTTGTATAACCTTCTCAAGCACAACAATCAAGCCTCTTATGGTGATAGGCAATTAAGGAATTCAAATATTAGACAAGAAGCACATACAATCACACCATTGACATGCTCTTAAAAAATTAATGTAAAGTTTTGATCATTTTGTTAAATCTTAAATAATCTTAAATGAATCTATAAAAGCCTTTAAAATCAGGCTCCTCAGGTGCTCAGTGACCTTGCGGTTCCCCTCAGATACACCCTCATTAACGTGTAGAGCATCCAGTGGGAAATGTATGGTGCTAGTACCTTGTATCTTATTGGGGCATCAACTTGTGGAATTCCCTACCTGCAGAACTGGATCCTTTTTTGAGTCGATAACAGTCATGTGATCAGGAATGACCTACGATGACCTCTGACTTGTGTTCTTAATGGGTGTATTTATTGTAGTGTTTGTGTGTACTGTCTCTCATTTATTTGTTGTTGTGTTTTATGTATTGGAATGACCCAACCAGAGACGGACATTTGAAATTAGGTCAGGCTATAAATACTGTTGTGTGTGGCGGTGATTCATGATACATACTTGTCCCTTTACAAATAAACATTGAGTAAATAGAAAAATGTTAGATTTTAGTACACGGAAATTAAATTGAAGCTAATACACAACGGATCCTTTTTACCTCACAGTAAAAAAAACATTAGATCTCATTTTAAATGTCACTTAAACAAGATTAAAGCAACAGACACCCTAAAATCTCAAATTAGCTTTGAGTTTGCTTTGTGAAAGAGATTAATCCTCATTCGGTTTGTTCTCAACAGACTTTTTAAAGGCCCTCCTTCATGAAGCTTCTTATGCACACAGAGTGAAGTCTATTCCCTTCTCACACTCATTGATTAGTATTAGTATTGATTAATAGATAAGTTGGTTTCCTAAATTATAGTTTTACAGCATATGAATTCATATTTTAACTCAAATTTATTACATGTTTGATAACTGATTAGATAACACAGAAATCAGAGCTGTTGGGCCAAAAAATAAGAGTCCAGATGTTTTTGCCAAATCATACAGCAGTGGACTGTTGTGCTTATTTCTGTTAAAAATAGTGTCAGCTATTTAAAATATGAGAAGTTGAAGTTGCAGTGTGAGCATGTGTGAGTGCAGTCTCTAATGTGTTTGGGTTTGGCCCTGCAAATCTCAAAGGATGACTGTAGTAATGTTACTTTTACAAAATACTCTTCCTGAAATGTCTTTCCTACATCAAGGCTTTTGACTTCCAATCAAGCCTTCCACTGTACTTTTCCTCCATGTCTCACTCTCTCTCTTTATATCTGTCTCACAGACTGAGGGAGATCCTGATGGTGGCAAGCTCCAACATTAAAACTCCCATGATGAGCGTTCCAGTGCTAAACCACAAGAAAGCCTTGAAGAGAGCCAAGACGCTCCGTAAGAAACTCACCAGAGTCTGTCTTGCTGAGGTAAGATCAGCTACTCTTGTGTTTTTCTGTGCCTTTAAATATCCTCTTACTTTTCATCTTCTCTTGTCTCTTTTTTGCTCAACTAACCCGTTTTTCATTTCCTTCCTCTTGTTTTATTATGCTAGTGTTCGTTCATGTCTTCTCCATTTTGTGATTTCCATCATGTCCTCCTTTTGTGTTTACAAATGTCCTAAGCTGTGTGCTCAACTCATTCAAAACTAGAAGTCCAAGCACATATCTGTTTGTGTGTGAGCAGGTGCTACAAAAGGTGGATGTGGTAGAGACATTGCGGATTGGAAATCAAAAGTTGCGGACGTTCAAAGTCACCTTTCACTTCCTGCCTCCTGAGCGTTACTGTGATGATAAGCTGCTATCCCCCCACCAGATCCTCCACTACATGGAAACTAGGTATGTGTGTGTGTATCAGTGTACCTCTGTTTGTCTGTGTTAAGCTATAGCCCGATTTTAACACCTCATCTTCTTCGTTTTGCATTTTATTTGGTTGTTTGTCCTTCCAGGTTTTTCCGTCTCCTCCTCGAAGCCATTAAAAAGCGCAGTGCCAAGCTGGCATCCATCACTGTTGAAACAAGGAAGGCCACACTCAGCGACAAGGACCATAATGGTGACGGAGCAGCTGACACAGCAGGGGTCTGTTCTTTATTGCTTTGTTTCATTTCAGGATTCCCCCAAAGGAATTTTTGGGATTATTGTTGTCACTCATCTTTGGATGTTTTTTACTGAGCTTTTCTTTCCTTGAATACCAAAAAAAGTCTGTGACAACAAAAAGTGTCTTTGTTGTGTTGACACTCCTCAGTTAGATGACGGGGAAGGGGAAGAGGAGCAACAGATTGTTGATGACCAGGGGAACGAAGGAGATGCTGATGCTTCGGACGCCATGCGAAAAGACAAACAGGAGGAAGAGGTATAAAGATGGATTATATGCTCTCTGTCAAATGTCATTGTATCCCTTGTATTTCATGGATGGACTTGTCTGAACATTCTTATTTGATCCGCATTATAGGTGTTTGCTAAAGCTTTACAACAGACAAGTCTGGACTAGATAACGTAGCCTACTCTCAGACAAAAATTTAGCCATGAGTCAGTGTGTCCTGGGTTGAATTTTCTGCAAGTATGAAATCTGAAAATACTTTTTCTAACCTGTGTTAATCTTCCCTGGATCTAAGTCATAGTAATGTCAGTGCAGTTATCTGTTGCTTTCATCCATGCATCCCATAATTTCATTGTAGACATTTAACAAGACCACAGACCACAGGCTGCACTTGGGCACAGTGGTGATTTGAGCTAAATGCTAACATTCTCACCATGTTAGTTGAGAAGATATACTATTTAACATTACCACCTTGGTTTAATGTTTTGAAATTGTAGTTGTTTGATCATAAATAAATATATAGGACAAATTAAATATTCAGTGGTGCTTAATGAATACTTAATGGATCACCACAGCTGTTACACTTCATTCTGATGATTTCACTTTACAGTTTTTGCAATATTTTGACCAACTGAATCTCAATCAAACCAGTGTAAAACGATCAATGCCTATCTCTGCTTTCCTCTACAGGTGGACTATGAGAGTGAGGAGGAGGATGGAGGCGATGATGGCGAGGATAGAGAAGATGAGGAGGAGGAGGAGGTGGAGACGAATGAGGAGAACACTCTGGAGGAATTCCAGCCGGAGTCTACAGGAGTGAGAACGCAGAGGAAGAAGAATCAAGCAAAGAGAGGGGAGGGAGAAGGAGGCCAGGCCTTGGATCAGACGAGAGTGAACTGTGTTCTGGACTCCAACCCGGCGATAGAAAGATATTGCTATGACCTCGAGCAGGAACTCTGGTGTGAAGTGAGTTTGTGCATGTTACACAGGCAGATTCTCTTGAACTTTTATGTTTAGATTTGAGTTTGGACTTCATCTTTATATGCAACAAAAGCACTGCAGGGAATGAAACCAACAATGATTCATCCTACAAGTATTGCATGTGTTGCCTGCAACCTCAAGTATTTCAGTTTGACTGAACCTCTAACAGTTGGAAGTTGCACACAAGGCAAGTGATAAAATCCTGACAGATTTTGAAATCTGATTTCGTTAAGACATTTAAGGGGAAATGTTGCCTACACTTTTGTGACCTGGTCAAACTACGAAAAAAAAACAACAGCATTGCAATAACACTGTAACATCGTACATGATGTTATCAAGACTTGTTTCCTGGAGAGATATGAATCACCCCACACATCTTTCTCTATCACACATACATACATTAATGCAAGTAAGATCTATGCAGTTTTAGCCCTCTGCCAGTTTGCTATATTTATTTCAAAAGTCCCCTCCTTCCTCCTTCTGCCACTATTTGGCCTGCCCACTTTAAGCAAATATTTATTTAACATGTATGATTCTAATAAGGAAATGTGTCTATTTTTAATTGGTAATCGTTGCCAAGACTCCCTCCTGCTGTCCTTACCTAGAGTTTAATATTGGTTCATTAATTTAGAAACAACTGACCCCTTTGGCATTATATATTTTATTAATAGCCACAAACCACTCAATCAAAATTGATCTCATACAATGTCCTCTTTGTCACTAGAGAGGAATAGGCTGATTTTAAACTAACTCATTTTTGAATGCCTTCAAAGTGCTGGACTTTTGGTCATCATTTAAACCTTGATCCTTTCGTCCTGTTCATAGGTTGACCTGGTCTTGCCGGTGAGCAAGGTGCACTTTGACTTGACCTCAGTATTGTCAACACTGGCCCAGAACGCCGTCATCATGGAGACAAAAGGCTTGACACGCTGCCTGCTGAGCGAAACCACAACAAAGACTGGAGAGAAAGAGACGGTTCTCAACACAGAGGGCATCAACTTACACGAAATGTTCAAGCACAGTGATGTATGTGGACAGTGGTGATTAGATCTCAAGCCATTTTAACACATAAAACAGATCATTTTAAACATGAGACCACACTGTGATTTTAACGATCAAGGACAGATTGCCCAAAGTGCCCATAATGTAGCACAGCAACACCCACAAGCATAACTGATTTTCTGTTTAAAGTTAAAAGATGAATTGTCGTTTTTATGATTAATAGAGGACATTAACACTCTACAGAAATCATTAACGTAGTCTAATCTCATTATTGGACCCTCCAGTTTAAGAGCTCTACAGTTAAATTCGAGTTCCAGTTATTTATTTAAATTGCATATCACCAATGTGGTATGAACTAGTCATAATTCCAAATTAAATATGTCAAATAATCTTTTTGAATATCTGTAACATATGGTACAGATGGTAGCAGATATTAAGGAGACTTTCGAAGTTGTCTTAACTTTGAGAGGTTCGATTTATTATTCGTAATTATTGTTTAATTTACAACTGTATTGACACACTGTTAGGAGTTATATTTCCAATGCAGTGCTTTTAAATCATCATCCAATGAGGTTTCCTGCCAAATATCATTTTAATAGTCATATCACTGACAACACTGACAATACTGAAAAAGTGGTTAGGATTGATTTCTCAAGAAATATTGTATATTACAAGACAACATATATTTTATCATTATTTGGTGATTTAGACCAGGTTTTCTTTCTTTTATTTTTTTCACTCCAGATCTTGGACATCAACAGGCTGTACTCCAATGAGGTCCATGCCGTGGCTAACACGTATGGGATTGAAGTGGCTCTGAAAGTCATAGAGAAGGAGATCAAAGATGTCTTTGCTGTCTATGGTACACACCAAGACACACACACAGCTGCGTTTCCATCACTTCAGAGCACATACTGACATACATTGATTTCCTGGAATCTTAAACCTAACCCACAACTGCACACACATACCTCAAACTCCCAGATAGCAGACTCAGCTTGGTCTTTCCCCGTCTGTCTCTAGGTATTGAGGTGGACCCCAGACATCTGTCATTGGTTGCAGACTACATGTGTTTTGAAGGTGTATATAAGCCATTAAACCGCCATGCCATCTGGTCCAACTCCTCCCCTCTGCAGCAGATGACCTTTGAGACAAGCTACAAATTCCTCAAACAGGCGACCATGCTGGGTAAGGAACGGATAACAAATAATATACAGAGTGATCTCTACACATATTGGTTCTGCGGTTCTGACTGGGCAACATTTTTGACTGAATGTCGATACAGTATATATACATTCAGGTCTATAAATATTTGGACATTGACACCACCACAATGAATTTGAAATGAAATAATCAAGATACATCCAAATAAGGTGAAGAGTATAGTAATTACAACACATTATTTATGTGCCCTCCACTTTTAATATTTGGTTGAAAATCCTTTGCAGTTAATGACAACACTGAATCCTAAACACTGGACCACCACACAGGGTATGGCGATCTGAGATGAACCCTCTGTATTCACTCTGGTGAAGTCTTCTCTTAATTGTTGACTGTGATGCAAATACGCCTACCTCCTGGAAAGTGTTCTTGATCTGAAGTGAAGCTCACTAGTGCGTTCTTTCTTTTTAAGAATGTACCAAACAGTGGATTTGGATTTGTATACAAGTGCAAGTTGAATCAAAGGCAACTGGACTTAGTGTAGGTTCTTGAAGAGGTTTCTTCTCATCCAAGAAGCTTCTTCAATTCTGAAGAAGACTGACAGGCACGGAAACCCCAGTACTTACCTCTGTGGAGTTGTTAACTGTATCATTGATACCACCTAGTATGCGGGTGTTCCTGGGTGTTCAACAACGGTCATTGAGAGTCGTTTGTGAGTCACTTGATACCACGTATGAATGACCATTAATACTGTCACTTGAGGTCCAGTGGTTTGTTTGATTTAAATCTGTGCAGCCCTCACTGCATTGGACTGCAGACAGACAGACAGACAGACAGACAGAGTACTTTATTAATCCCTTTGGGAGGTTCCCTCCGGGAAATTGACATCTCCATCGTTTCTCCTATATTGCACTGTTTAGAATACAAAATATAAAGTAGAATATAAAAGTAGAAAAAATAAAAAATCTAAGAATAGACACAATAAATTAGGCAGTAGAGATAACAGAAGTTTGAATGTGTATACCTGAGTGTGTACAAGGTACAATAGCAGCAGTGGTAATGCTAATACTACAGTGCATTGTGGTAAATATAATCAAGTAATATGGTACTACAATACTATAATAATAATACAATATAAAATAATACAATATAGCATATAGTAGTAGTATAATATAATATAGCATATACATTGTATGACATACATGTACATGTATGATATAGTGATATAGTAATGTAATGTTATATATACTACACTCAACTACATATAATTATAATAGTAGTAATAATATACTGCTACTAATAATAATATTAATATGTGGTATAATAATATATTATACTGCCCTGTACTATATAGCATCAATATCAACAACAGCAGTGACAGAAATACTACTAGTAGTACAGTAATAGTAGCAATAGTGATAATAATAACAAAATAGTAATATATAATATACAAGTATATAACCTACATGTATAACAGTATGGAAGTGTAATATATGCTACACACACTTCTATGTATATATATAATAATAATATTAGTAATGTGCTGATAATAATATATATATGGGCAATATGTGGTATAATAGTATTATATACTATACTGTGCTATATGACAACCGCAGGATGACCAGAATTATATATCAAATATGTATTGCACGATTTGGTGTGTTGCACGCACATTAACAGTCAGTTGTATTACCCAGGATGGGGTTATATTGCACGTGTTAGAGTCCAGTTTATTGCACAGTCTATAGTCCCTCTGTTCTTCTGTTCGCCCTCCTCCCCCCCAGTGAGGAGTTGAACAGTTTGATGGCACAGGGGACAAAGGAGTTTTTCAGTCTGTTGGTCCTGCACTTGGGGAGGAGGTGCGTACACCAGGTTGCTTTTCTTGTACTTTGCCTTAGGGTCTTTGGGGTGGACCAGTTTCTGTTCGATTGTGTTGCTCGGTTTGAAGAAAACCAGGATGCGATGCTTATTGAAAATCCTCTGAAGTTTCTCAGATACTCCAGACACGTATGGTGTGACGATCTTGTTGCATCTGTTCTCTCTCTCCTCTTCTCCCTGATGGGTTTGTTTTGATTTTTCAGCTTGCGTCACTGATAGTGACAGCTCTTTGGACTTCATATTGAGAGTGCAAATACCACACTTGAAATGAACTCTAGACCTTTTATCTTGCTCCTTGTAAATGAAATAATGAGTTAATACAATACAATGAAATACAATACACCTGGTCATGAAACAGCTGAGCAGCCAATTGTCCAATTACTTTTGGTCCCATAAAAAGCTGGAGGGCATATATAAAATGTATTGTAATTCCTACACCATTAATCTGATTTGGATGTAAATACCCTCAAAGCTGAATGTCTGCACTTAAAGCACATCTTGATTGTTTCAGTTCAAATCCATTGTGGTGGTGTACAGTTGTTGTAAGTCAATTTTTGTTGCTCCTGTCCCAACTTGTTTGAAACATGTTGCTGGCATCAAATTCAGAATAAGCATATATTTGAACTTTGAACTTTATGATCAAGATAAGATAAGATATTCTTTTATTCGTCCCACAGTGGGGAAATTCACAACATTAATTAAATTGTCTTGTACTGGGATGCAAACAGGCACAGCTTGATGGAAGAAACGGGCTATGCATTTTAACGCATCATAAAACTATATATATATATAAAGTGTATTGTCTCATTTGACAATATATCAATATACCGTTAAAAACTCGATATACCACCCAGCCCTAGTACTTATTGATACAGGTTTGTGAACAAAGCTTTGAGAGGATGAACAATTGTTTTCTAGAGTCAGTTAATGCCTCCATGGATTTTTTTTAAAATTGGGTTTGATGATTGACTCATTGACGCTTCACAGAACAAGATTGAATTTGCCTGTATGACTTGCCTCATTTACACTGCAGGAATTCTATGTCCATTTTTTAGACTGTAGGCTGTTTTTTTTTAGGCTGTTGTCACATGTTCTGCTTTCTTGTGTCTGTTTTGGAATGAATGAAAAAATAATGGAAATAGTAACTACGTCTTCTGTTAATCATTATCCAGTGATCCAGTGATCGAAGGATTGTGACAGTGCTTCAGCGAAGTCATGTCCGTGGCACTGTTCTCTGTGTTTTTGTTCATGACTGTTCCTCATGCTTTTTCAGGGTCGCACGACAAGTTGATGTCACCCTCAGCATGCCTGGTGGTAGGGAAGGTCGTCAAAGGTGGAACAGGACTGTTTGAGCTGAAACAGCCTCTGCAGTAGAAGATCCTGCAGTCAACAGTTGGATCGATGTATATTGAACTTGAACCGATATAATGATGGAGCTGGATTCACTTTCAGCTCTATGACACACTTATCTTTTGTGACAAATAAATGAGAATGGCTTGTTTTATCTCAGCTCCTACTTAGTGTGGGGGAAATGTGACAAATGTTCTTTAATATTTGTGTTTTGAAAGAAAAAAATAAATGAATTGATTTGAAACCCAGCCATTGAGGAAAATCCCCTATTGGAGATAAGTCACTGTATCACACTGTAAAAAAAAAATGCATAGTGGGAGTTACAGGGCACAAACATTAATGGTGCCCTACACAGTTTTTTTTTTTTTGTATTTAATAACAAAATAAAAGTTAATTTTTATGTTTATAAAGTGCTGTTGTTTGACTGTCTTATACCTGTTTTATTTTAATGCCGTGTAATTTTGGGGGGTGTCTTTGTCCCTTAATTTCAACCCTGAGTGGACACTTTGGGAACATGGTTTGTTCACGGGACAGTGGGCAGACGGTGGTCGGGGTGGGGGATGGCTCTTATTACGAAAGACCGGAAATGGCAGTGAGTGTTCCGGCCGCTTACAGACTGCTCCGCTGGAAGGAGGCTGGAGGAGTGGAGCCTGGATAAATAGCTGCGATGTAAATAGCTGAGCGTTTACTCAGGCAGTAGGTACTAGTAGTATTCTTCATGGCGAATCTGTGGCATCCATGAAAGGGTGAGTAAGCAGATTAATACATGATGGTGATTTAATGATGGTTTTACTGGAGGAATTGGATGCAAACCAGCGTGAACGCGCCTGCTGTTGCGTTTAGAAGTGAAACGGTTAACGGTCCCGTTTGTGTGACCAGCGTTAAATGGAACAAACCGCTGGAGCTACATTGTTATCATTCACTGTTCTCACTGCTTTCTAAAGGCACAGTCTGGCCTTGTTTGCGGTGGTCTGCTGCGGTAACGGTGCGTGAGGAGCCCCAGTGTGTGTGACGTTCCTTCTTATTCATCGGCCATTTTATTTAAAAAATGTACAACTTAAATGACGCCTTGCTAATCATCCAAAGTGCAAACATGGCAGAAAGGCACTGTTTTATCCAGAGCAGCAGTTAAACCAGTGTAGCTAAATTATAAATATGGTCTCATGCTTCTGTGTTTGTGGGGCAGTCTACTCATTAATTTATTAATGAAACGTTGTCTAAAGGCTCGTTAACTCCACCATGTTTGAGCCCAATTTACCCAAAACATACTGTCGCACAAACGGATCTAATTACTAGTTACATAGCAAACTATACACTTTTAAATATAAAGAGGTGGGTGTCTTGAGACTAACGTTACTGTCCTTACTAATTACTGGCGCTAGCGTTATGAAAGTTATTGTGGTTAAAGTACATTTACTCTAGTAACTGGTACTGGTAAAAAGGTACTGTACTTAGGAACATGTTTTTCGTGCCTGTACTGTACTAAAGTATTTTTATTGTATGATGCCACCGACTTTATTTACATGTATTTATTTACAAATGCTTATTAATGGCGTATGAGTAACGCTTTAGATTTGACATTTTTATATTTAGATTTATATTATATATTCAAAAGGGTATTTGCATTTTAATGCGAAAATCCTAATAATAATGCAATAATAACAATGATATAACGCCCTGAAAAGAGCCACAATGCACAATGAGTACTGTTAATTTAACTTTTAACTTTTTAACTAACTAATTTAACTTTTTAACTTTTTTTTTTTACATAATTTTACTACACGTGTATACTTTTTTAGTAAAATTTTACTTGCATTTACTTGTATGTGAATATGATTACCACATTTGTTTAAGTGACTTATTTAAATTCATAGGTTTACCATTAGGATAATGTGCAGGAATTAGTTATAACAAAACTACAGTATAACAAAATACAATACTGTACAATATTTTACGTACAATCTCGCTTTGTCAATAGAAGTATTAATACTTCTATTGACTTATATACTTCTATTATGAAAACACCAGTTTTTATATTCCATCATTAGAAATTGCTCTGCTGTGCCAGTATTACATCAGACAGCGTTTGAGTTTTATATTTTATATTATATATTTATATTATATATTATTTATTTATATTTTGTTTGTTATTAATTATTGTTGTTTCAACGTAAAGCACTTTGTAACTCTGTTTTAAAAGTGCTACACAAATAAAGTTTTTGTTATGTCATAAGTTATTCACTGCTATTGTTTTGGTATCTCAATTTGCATTGTTATTGCTAATGTGACTCACAGACTGTGTTTGTTTATCCTTGTGTGTTCAGGACACAGCCGCTGAGAGCCAGAGGACTTCAGTTATCAGCAGAGAAACCAGAGTTCCCAGAATCCGGTGCAAATGTGAACAATATGAGGCTTCCTAAACGCTGGCTAGCAAATAGGTAATCACACAGCACAGCACAAAGACTCTTACTGTTCTCTTTGAACCACAATGGGTAGATAGACATAGCTTACTTACTCTCCACTGTTCTTCTGGTCTTAAAGAAGAATGCCAGTATTGTTTATAGTCACTGCCAGTTTGTTTATGTCTGCCTTGTCATCAATGCAGGTGGCATTTACATTTACTTGCATTTAAGTGCAATTTTACCTTTAGAAGACATTTCAAGAAATTTCACATCTAAAAAATACACAGGATGTGAGTCAAAAGAAAAAGACGTCCATTGTTGTACTGATGAATTTCCTCCTTCTGTGGAATCTCTTTGTAAACGTTATGGCTAGCGGCTGATGCGGTGCTGACTGTGCCTATAGCAGTAGAAAACATGGGGAGAGGCAGCCAGTCTTCCAAACCACAAACTCACAAGCATTAGCACTATCTTTGTCTGCAACTATGTTCAATATACAATCCATGCCACTTTTATTTGTGGATGGAGTGAAGTTGTAAACAGTGTACAAGAAATGTAGCCAAATAGTGCTTTTCTCTTTTCACATTCTAAAACTTGAGGATGCTCTGTTGTTATCTGAAACTACTAAATATCTTGTTGTCAATGTTGGTTTGCTGTGTGAAAAAATCTGTAATTGCCTCTGTGTAGGTTTAGTTAGAAGTCACACCATATTTCTCCAGGTCTTAAGAGACTAAATGTGGTTAGGGAAAGACAGAAGTACAAGCAGAGATAAATGAATAATATGTATGTGAATGGTGATGCAAAGATGGATATGATGATGTAGAGAGTTGAATAACCAGCCAAATTCTCAGGCTATTTCAAGATTAAGAGCTATGTTTCTTGGGTGAGCATAATGCTGTCTGTTGTTGTAACTCATCTAGGAAGCACATGGCCTGTGATGGTATTAATAGTGTCAAGGAGCTTGAAGATCATTTTTAAAATCTTATCTCTGTGGAACAGAACTTGTGGCTGTCTTATTTGCACTCATGCGTTTCAGTTCTTTATTAGGGCTCAGGTTCTTCCTGTCTACTGTGTCTTTTTACTGTGAATTAATTTCATGTTCAGTAGTTGTAGAATGAACAACCATTCATAGAACGCATGTTTGCATTCCATCTGTACACAAAGCCACAAAGCTTATTGGTACACATATTTGACTAATTAGCTGGTACCATTCTGAGAGTCACTGCAGCAGAATCTTTTTCAGGACATAGGTCTGTGGTTTGTACTGTGCACTGCAGGGAGCAGCATATTTAGTGCAGAGCAAACACCAAGCTCAGACTATAAAGCATTCAGAGCTGTAAATATTCTAGTGATCAGCGTGTTTTAGATGGAAATGAGTCATCTCATTATTTCAGACTGTGAGTTGCACTGGGACTCTAGTAGCTGATTACCGTGACCACTAATCACAGTCCAGTCTCATGTAAGTGTACCTACTTACTGTACATGAAGCTTAACCTACTCCTCCCTCACCTCTATGAGCTATATTTTACCTGTCTACAGTGGCTTATAAGGAGGACATTTGAATTGCACCCCTGCCCCTATCTTCAGCCTACCCGGAAGTACATTAATAAAAAGGCTCATAAAATCTTGAATGTTTCTGACCCCAAGCATATAGTATGAGTATGTAAGCCACACCATTTTGAACACATGAATTGCTATCTCAATTATGATGCTTAAAAAGTTGACCTTTCTAATTGTGAACCCTGAAGATAGGAAAAAACTTTTTACAGCAGCACAATAAGAACAGCAAAATTAAGGAAGTAAAGATAAAGAATAATAAGAGGTACATAAAACTAAAATAAGAATAGACTAAACACTAGAACCTGAACAGAAGCAATTAGACAATAGTAGCAAGATAAAGTGACAGTGGTGTGGTTAATAGTGGCATAGTCAGCAAGTCTATTAACTGTATAGACCAGACTACTATATGATTAATGATTAATTAATGGTACTTTGTGTTTGTCTATAAATATAGAGGTGTAATAGAAGTACAATATATGATATGATGCAAACATTAGTGTGACATATTAACGTAATAGAGTGTAATATGGTAAATTGTGATATAGTATTAATGTATATTGAATGGTAAAAGGTAGTAATATAACAATATATTCTACAGCAATATAACATGGAATAGAATATAATTTAGATATGATACCATAGTGGCACCCAGAGAAATTTCCCATAGCACTGTAAGTGAACCATGCTTGGATTGTGACAAAACATTTAGAAAGGTTGTGCAGGGTTGGTAAGGCTAGAGTAGCTTTGATGCATATTAAGGGTCACTGACCTGCTGGAAAATGACCCACTTCCACACAGCTTTAAACTAAACTTGAAGTTCTCGAATGTTTCTCATGCAGAAAATTAATGAATCACAATTTACTGATCAAGAATCTTTGACTTGCCTTCATTCAGCTCTTGTAGGCAAGCAGACTGATCATGTTTCATTAAAATGCTGCAGTCTTTAGGTAATGTGATGATTTTGATTTGATGTTCTCGCCATTCTTTTACTTAGATTTCTTAGACTTCATTGTTAACATTTGAATTTTCATTGCTGCAAATATTCCTAATAGAACTACATACATACGATGACAGACCCACCCCCTTTTTTAACTCTGATAGAGCAATTTAAACATCTGTTCTGATGATCTCAACCATGGTGATGTTTTCATTTACTACTGTTTGTCAGCTTGTCAATTCATATGCTGATGTAGTTTTTGAAGCTGTTATAAAATACAAATTTTCACCCTCTAACAGAGATCTTTGTTCCTCCTTCCCCTCTCTACGTCTTGCTGTGTGTGTTTGTATGTATGTGTGTCTCCAGGCGTGTGTTGGTCCTATGTGTGGCTTTAGGTTTGCTGGGTTTGGTGACGGTCTCTCTACCACTGATTGAGACAGAGACAAGAAAACCTTTGCACTTGCATGTTAATCCTGCACATAAAAAGGTGAGAGTAAGGTAGAGCGTTTAGAGTGTTTAGCTTTGACATTTACTGTACACTAAGAGTTATCAGCATTTAGAAGTGTAGATAAAATTGACACTGTTGTGGAAATCCATAATGAAAACTTTTTTTAACATTTTTACCAGATACTTAGAATACAATAGACAAAAGGAAGCAGAAGAGAGTAGGGAATTCAGAATGGAGCTGAGAAAGCCAAATTTAGTTGCTATCATAATGACCACATGAGCTCAGTTTTATGCTGCTGCACAGTGTAACTAACAATGCAACATTGTACACAAATGTGTCATTTCCACCCAACAGGATCATCGGGTGTGTTTATTCTGCTTTCACCTCCTGCAAAAGCATGTCGGTTTCCTCTTAGATGAAGGGCTGCTTGTTTGGTACAGATATCCATGTTGTCCAGATTATATCGTAATGACTTAAGTGACCCCCCTGATGTTTTGTATAGCATCACCAGTACTGGATGAAAAGCACACTAATTTTAATTTACCCAGTACTTTCTTCTTTGACCAAATACCTACAAAACGAAAGAAACAAAACATTCTCTTCACACACAGTTGGTCGGCGTGTTTATTGTGTTCCAAACTTCAAACTAAGGTGCAAGGTCCAGCCTTGTTCAGATTGCCAGCCCGAAGCTGTTTTTGGTATATCCAGATTGTGTCCAGATTGATTTTAGAAAGTTTGTAGAGCAAAAAAACGCGAAATTTTTGCTAATCGAATCCAAGCCACATTTGGAAGTGGTCTGAAATGCGATTCCAATTGGATTTCTACAGGTACAGTCTGGACACTCTGGCCACTTAAATCACATTTTATAGTGTCTTTTGCAACACTTGCAATACGACACACAGCGACAACATCAAATCCAGAGTGATGGAAGTGAATAAGAGGAATCAGAATCAATGCTGCTACAAGCATGGTTTGTCTGTTGTGATAGAGGAGTTCTGCACTGTGACTTGCTCATGCTTCCTTTTTTCCTTTCTTCATAAGGTAATTAACATCTATTGTCCAATAAAACATCTAAGGTCAATTCCTGATCATCATAAACAGCAAGGTCTATGTCATGAATTATGTAGTCATGGTTCTGTTGTTACCTGACAGAATATAAGTCAGGACAATTTGGAGAGACTGCAGAGAACACTGGGGCTCTTCTTGTATTGAAGAGATCTGATTCATCACGCAGAGTTTGTAAGAGAAGAGAATTAGCAAGGCTGTACTCAACAAGGGGAATTTCCCGTACGTAACATTGTATTGTCACGGTGCAGACAACTTATTTCAGCATCTTTCCACAAACAATTGTTCTCTGTCTTGTCCCTACTGCTCTGCTAGTAGCAGCATGGAGTCTGCTCAGCTGCTCTGATGCACTTTCGTCACTCTGTATTTGATGTCGTTGTGAGTGACACAAATGGCAATTTGAAATCTGATTTGAGAGGCCACAGCGGCCAGACTGAGACATATCTGTAGAGGTCCAATTGGAACTGCATTTCAAACCACCTCCAAATGTGACTTGGATCTAATTAGCAAAAATTAAATTTCATTTGTCAGGGGACGTGCACTTCTAACATTATTTAAGGCTGAGGGAGCATTTCTTGTGTCTCTCAACAGGTTTTATTAAAAGTAACAAAGAATATATTAACAGTTCATTTGAAAAGCTTTTTGACACAATTTCTGACTGCAAAAAGGGATTTTAGTTATTTTACAAATGGTCGCACACTGGACTGTACACTGGATATCAGTTATTGATTTATAATTAGCAGGAGGATGTCAATTATTTGTTTGAGTGAATTAATTTTTCCTGTATCTGTCAAGGTTTTTTTTAAGGTACCTTTGATTACTTAATATTTTGACATGATATTGTTAAATGTAGATAACAGTTTTATCAAGTTTTTACGACATTTCCATCCATCCATTGCCTACCGCCTAATCCTCTGTAGCAGGGGCGAGCGATCATAATAAGCTATAAATGCAGAGCATGCCCAAGCCCTTCAATAAAATAATTGAAAATATTCATCTGTCAGTGTGTTCTATAATGCAATACCTTAGTTCTACTATTTTGGTCTGAAATTCCTGCCTTATCTATCCTGTTTTGTTTGCGAAAAGCTGGAAAGCTGACAGCTTGTTTCGCGCATGCGCACTGCGATATTGAGTAGTACCCGCGCTCGAGGCTGTGTTTACTGTACATGAGCATTTTGAATGGCAAAAAAGCTGCCAGTGAAGCGGCTTATCTGCCAACGCGCATGCTCATAACTGGATTCATTTCAAAACTCTGAGTGTGAGAGTGTCTATTAAAATCGCATTGATGTACTAGTTAGAAAACGGAGCCCCGGAGGTATACAGAGCCCCAGAGGCATCTCACTATGATATAGCGAGGGAACGCTTTATTTATCCCGGTCCCTCACGATAACATAGCTTGGAGGGAACGCTTTATTAACGCGCACCCACACTATAGAAGGCGTGCCCTCGCCTTAATAAAATATTCTGCAACTTGACACCTCCGGGGCCCGGTAAAAAACATATGACGTGTTTTAATTAATGAATAATTAGCCAACAATTGGGTGCTGGCTGTAGTTTACAATTCAGCATGACCACTAGTAACAGGTCACCGCGCGCCACTGCTCTGTAGGATTGCAGGGAGGGTTGGAGCCTATCCCAGCCAACTTAGGCAAAGGCAGAGTTTTTATGATATTTGTTTTGTCAACATTTTTGACAAAATTGTATTGCCATTTGACATAAAAACTATTTTATTTGACTAAGATGTTACTTGGTCAGATGGAGAAATGTTTGTTGACTGGTATTCACTCAGATATAAAGACACTTTTCAAAGAATGCTCTGTAGTTTTCCTTCATATCAGAAAGGAGACGGCTGTAGCTGAGGAGGTAGAGCGGTTGTCCACCAATCGGAAGGTTGGTGGCTCCATCCCTGCCACCTGCAGTGTGTCGAAGTGTCCTTGGGCAAGATACTGAACCCCAATATTGCCCCTGATGGATGTTCCATCGGTGTATGTTGCTTTGGATAAAAGTGTCTGCTAAATGAAATTGTAGAAATGCAGTAGTAAAATAACAACACACCCCTTTTTCTTCCGATGAAAAGCCACTATGGCATCCATGCGGCTTAAATATCAAACCACGTTGGCATGGCCCGTTCATTACCGATGAGCAGATAAGAGAAAATATGAGATATGATAAGACAAGATTTTATTGACAGAAATACAGATAGGTAGAAAAAAAAAACTGATAAGGGCTATAAAATATGAATGTGAATACAAGGCAAAAGTTAAAGCGGTGTGATGTGATTAGTAGTAGTGAGAGATGCTGCAATGGGCTGTCTACCACTCAGCACCCAGAAGTCAGTGAGTACTAGTATTTACACTATAACTTCCTGTTTTCCTGCAGATGCAGCGAGGTTGGCCACCATGGATCATATAGAGAGCACTGTACTGTACTACTAACTGTACTACTGGTTGATAAAGGCCAGTCCCACATGCCTATGAACTTAAATTACCAGAAGATAGCAGTCTGCTGCAGTGAAACAGCAGAGAGTTTGGCACTGTTCCGCACACTGTCATTAAAATTTCACTTCCTTGTTTTCATTAACTCTGCTTTACTTGCAGCAGGTGCATGAGCATGTACGGAGAGTTCTGGATGGTCAATGTCGTCCCAGCAGAACCAGGCAGAGCTTGCTAGCTCAACTTCCTGCATCCAGTCACATGACCCAGCCCTTCCTGTGGAAAGACATTCCACTCCCAGATGACCTCTTCCTCTATCCACCGCCATTTGGGTTCAGAGGTCTTCAGAGTAAAGTGGAGGACCTACTGAAGCTGGTGAATAATACAACTTTTTTGTCTTTGTCATTCTATTTAACCCACTATATGATTATAGTGTAATCATATCCCTTCAATGGCACCTTGTTCCTGGCATTTTCATTTTCTTTTTTCCTTTATAAAGTGTAAGTGCAATTTTTATTTGAAGATAGACTCCAGGTAGTAGTTGTAGAGAAGAGTAGTCATTTCCAAGGCAACAACAAATCAGAATGATATTGCAAGATATTTGATAACAATAATGATGACATGATTGATGCATGATGCAATTCGATGAGTACGACTGATGATTCAGGATAACTGCAATAATAACTTACAGCTCTAAATTTCTATTATTATATTATAGATATTGTGAAAACATTTTATAATTCAGTGATATAATAGCCTCACTGGATTCAAATTACAGACATATATTATATATGTATATATTCATAGTCAGCCATGCATTTAGGTTTTTTCTGGTGTGGAGAATCAGTGATGTCCATTTTTTGACAGTGAGTGTTCACTGTTGTGTCTCTCTGAGCTGAGATTGATAATTACTTCATTTTAAAAATAGTTGATATCCCATGCAGATTTATGGTACTGGTAACTGCCTTGCATTTGCTGCAGTCCTCCAAGTATGGTAAAATCATTAATAAACAATGTATTTGAACCCTCGTATCTTTTTCTTGAGTCACACTCAGATGACTTTATCGGACTTATGTGACACTGGCTTCCAGGGTATTTTATAATTTGATTGCATGTGTAACACATAGCAATAGTTTACTGTGAAAACTTTGTCCTGACAACTGAAAACATTGTTGACTTAGCAGAAGTTGTGGACAATGTGCACCTGAAGGCAAAACAACTGGTTTGACCTCACCAGCTGGCCTATATGATGGTTTTATTTTTATTGATTCAACTTTTTGCAGGATTTCTATTTTACTCTTTATTTATATATTTATTTGTTTTACATTTCACTATTTCCACTGGGTTTTTTATTCTCAAATTAAAAATGTGCAAAAAACAATTTGATGGAAACACATTTAATGGCAGATGCTAGATCAAAATGAATGCTAAATAATTTAATAGGTTGTTTTGGGCCCCAATAAAGTAATATGGATTCAGTCTGCTGTTTTCAACCTGGGGTGTATGTTTTTGAGCTGCCCAAAACTTGCTGTGTTTAGGCAAAACTTTAGGAAAGTGGTGACAGCTGAGGAAAGAGTGGAGTAGTTTAATATAATTTAGTTTAGCTAACAGAAAAGTTTAAATAAATAAGAGTCATGTCTAATTTCTGCATTGCGCAGCTCAGTAAAGCAACGATCATGAATATACTTTCCTCTGGGGAAAAAATAAAACTGAAGTGCATCTTTATGTTCCTGTAACTACAGTTCTTTTCAGAGCAAAACCTAATGATTCTTTGTGTGAATTTTTTTTTTGAAGCTGCCAGACTCTGACTCAGCACCCCAGCAGATTAACACATCACAAAAATGCCAGCGCTGTGTGGTCATGGGAAATGGAGGAATTCTCAGAGGCCTTGAACTTGGCCCACTGATCAACCGTTTTGACACCATTATCAGGTTAGAAACACAAATGTGATGATATGATTGTATTAATCCTATTAACACATAATGGTCGTTAGCAATGTTGCTTTCAGTAGTGATGGAGAATAAGGAACAGATTCACTTTTACTTTTTAACTTTTTATTACAAACACTCCCTGTGTATAACCCACCAAGAGATGTGACTCATTTCATTATCACTTCATTATAAATTAGTGAATCGCTGACTCTGTGTCTCCCTCCTTCAGGTTGAACAGTGGTCCACTGGGAGAGTTCAGTGTTGATGTTGGAAATCGAACCAGCATCAGGATGAGTTACCCAGAGGGCACACCGCTGCACTGGGTCGACACAGACCCACACACTCTGTTTGTAGCTGTGGTGTATAAAGGTGGCGACGTCAGCTGGACCTCTGCTATGATAAACAAGCTCAAAGTGGTGAGTAGTGGTGTGTATGTGTGTGTGTCTGATCTTTCTTGATCAGATATCAAGGAAGACTTCAGTGAATGGATTGTGGAGAAATGAATTAGGCAAAACACCAGTAGTTGGAGGAATTGTGATGCCACCTCAAAGTATAGTATTTGTGTGCTCAAGATTCAAATGCTGATCTGTAATGTGTAATGTGTGTAATGTAATGGGATCTGAAAATCAGAGTTGGGACACGTGTGCTTTGTGTTGCAGCCTTTATGGGACTGGCTCTTCTTCTGGCAGAAGGTTCCAGATCAAATCCCTCTTGAGCCCCACAGGTTCAGACTTCTAAACCCACATGTCATCAGAGAGACTGCACTGGACCTACTGAAATACCCTCCACCCAGAAGACGCCTGTGGGGCAAGGACCCGGTAATCACATACAAGGAATTTAGTCTGTCTGTTGGTCTGTTCTTGTAGCCAAGATAGCCTACTGAATTAACACAATGCAAACTGTGTCAAATATGGTCTGTGATTTTTTTTATAAACACTTATAAATACTACAAAGACTTTCACATTGACTCCCACAGTTCCCATTTAAACACTATTAAATGTAAGACAGTTATTTGGACACTGATGTGGTATTTTAATTAAATATTTATTAAAAAGTCAGCAACAAACTTCTCAGATACCATGTTTAAAACCAAACTGTGAACGCACTTTAGACCAGATCCTCTTTGACAGGGACCAAGTTGCAGATGGAACTTTACTGTCTTTACCTTCCAATTCATGTGAGTTTGTCATGTGAGAGAGGCTCCCCCCTGTGTTTGGTTTGGGATATTACAATACTGACCATCAAACCAGTGTAGCAATTTGATAATTATAATATAGTACCAGCAATGGTCTCGTCCCTGCTTCACAGTACCTGTAATCAAATTGAAAATTTCTGGAGACTGAAACATTAAGATTTTGAGAGTAATGACATTAAGATCATTCTTGTACCTTGGATACAGAATATTTGTCTCTTGGGGTTTAACATAGACCACGTTCAGTGGAAATGTTTGCATATTCTTATTGCGCAACCCCAAATTTATATATTGTCCTCTGTACATTGTTCTTGTATAGGCTTTAAATCTAAATTCTAAATGTGCTTAGTTTCCCCTTATAATCTAAACAGCAGGAAATATATTCTTTGAAATGGGTGTCTTATGAACTGATGTGAGTTTTGATTTCAAAAAGTCAACAACATTTGTTCAGTATACTGTATGCTGAATGATTATCATGAAAGTTCTGGACATGTACCAGGAATTTCACAAGGACAGTAAAGATAAGTAAAAATAAAGGGAGCTGTCAAGTGTCAATTGGAAATGTAAAATGTATTATTTAGGTATTTTATGATTCTTACACCAAAAGGAGTTTATTTTTTAAATTTACTTACTTTCAAATGCAAGAATGATAAATTATAAAACCCAAGAAACAGCACAGCTTTTCCAGAAGATAAGACTATTGACTACTGATGGTTTTCTGTTTGGAAAAGGAGAAACTACACAGATGGGAGCCAATAATGAAAAAAATGACAGCTAATAATGAAAAAATTATGACAACAACGTTTTTCATTTTAATAATCATTTGGGGTCTTTGTTTTGTTTTCTGCAGAATGTGCCTACCATTGGTGTCTCTGCACTGAATTTAGCCAGTCTGCTGTGTGACGAGGTCAGCCTGGCAGGCTTTGGCTACAACCACTCCCGGCAGGGGGCGCCACTGCACTACTATGACCAGCTGCCCATGAGTGCCATGCTGCAACAGACATCACACAATGTGGACAAAGAGACTGAACTTCTACAAAGCCTAGTCAAAGAGGGGGCCATCACTGACCTGACGGGGGGGATTCAGGGCTGCTTTTACCCCTGCTGACCCCAAGATATTTGACTATAAAACTATCACTTGATGTCAAGTGATCTTTAAGAACAAATGACATGCTGTTCTAAATACAGAAAAGCAACATCAAGACCAAAGGGCTTGCAAACATGTGAGGAGAAAGGAAGAAAAGAAAAAACAAGAGAAAGACTGAAAAAAATCTAATCTAAGTACAGTTTGTAACATTTATCACCAAGTGCTTCTTGAAGAACGAAAGACACAAAACACAAAGAAAGCAAGGCAAGTAATATTAATCTTAGTAGCTCCTGGGTTTTACAAATCTTTGAGTAAAAAAAAAGGTGTTTGTAGCAGCAATTCCATTTATCTGCTACATTTACTTTTAAACCAATGAAATGCTTTTAAAGTTTCTTTGCTGAAAGACTCAATGGAATTTTCATTGAAAATGTAGAATTATCATTTTCAATGACTTTAATGAAGATATTCATTGTATTGCAAGGGTTTTACATATTAACAAGTGTAGACCCCAAGTTGTACCTTTTGTTGACAGTCTTACATTATATAGTACATAGTACTACATAGTATTACACTTCAGAATATAGGACTGCTTCAGTTGGTAATAACATATTGTCTTATTGATACCATGATACTTGAACTCCTACTATAGTTAAAAGAGCAAAGAGTTAAAGTTGAGGCATCAAAACTTCCCTAGTAAGCAGATTTAACTTAACCAAATCTATCCTAAACACATGATGTTCTTTATGTTGACAGTGGAACAAATTGATCTGTATTTAAAATTACAGATATGTGAAACATATATTTTTTAAAAAGTGGATTGATGTGCATCAGTCCAAGATGTCTTCAAGAACATTTTTGAAGCAGGCTTCAAATAGTTAAAACATATGAAAACATTTCTTCATTGTTTCATTTTTATGTTTTATACAATGTTAAAAAAAGATGTCATGCACAGAATATTGTGACATACAGCAATGTTTATCTGCAAATCTTATCATTCCACTATAGTTTAGCAACATTACAATTTTACAATGACTTTTTCAGTTCCGTCTGTGGTTTTAGTGGAAGCATTTTTTAAAATCCTGATTCACAAGAGAATTTTTCTTACTGCATCATGTTTAATCATCAGTGTTCCAAAATGGCTGATCTGTGAAAAATAGTGCACTATTGTGTTATTTATGAATTGTAAAAATTATTTTGTTCATGTATGTTTATCTCTTCTTTTAAGCTAAAGCTTAAAATTGACACAACTTCTTGTTCTTATGTTCTTAAATGTAGTTAAAAGTTCACTCATGAATTGCAATGTTCATTTATTTATCATTCTACAACACAGAGTTGTACAACAATATACAAGTTATGGTCTCTTAATGTTAGACTATTATTTATGATGGAGTGTGGAGGATGAATTGAGTCTCAGCCTGAAGAAAGAAGCTGCTCTGTAGTCTGATAGTACAGCATCAGATACTTCTGTATCTCTTGTCAGTCAACAGCAGTTGAACAGACTGCTGCTGGTGGGGTTTGTTTTGTCTTTTAGTATTGGGCTCTGTGAAAGCACGTCACTTATGCTTGTTAGATGGCTACCAATGATGCTCTGGGTGGTTTTAATCTTGTGCTGCAGAGCCCTTCTGTCCTCGGTCATGCAAATCCCATGCCAGTTTTTAATGTTTCTAGTCAGGATGTTTTGTACTGCTTCTCTGTAAATCTTAAGAGATTTTACTTTCCTAAGTTTCATTAAATGGCGACCTGAATATTCATATCAACAAAGAGAATGACTTCAAAAATGGATCTTGTGAATTTGCTGGGCAGCTTTGACCTGGTAACAACACCAGGGATGAACGCTGACAATGTCTCAGTATTAGAATGACATATTTCTGACAATCAGTGTGTTTTAATGCCCACCTCATCTTATCAAAGACTGAAAGGGATTACAGTGTGCTTCTGCCAACCTGTCAAGTTGTAGTTTGCATCAGTGTCTGTCCAGACCCATATAAGTAGTGAAGACTTGGAAGGAATTTAATAAAAAGTATTAAGTGTAATGTTTGGTGAAATGGAAGTTATCACTGTATTGATATGTATGAGCCCAGTGAGAAACATGCTCTCTTCACATAGAGACTACTTTTTCAGAGGAATACAGAAGAGCTTTTTTGCAGGCTTGTTGATAGTGAATATATGAAACTACAGAGATTTGTAGTGCATTAGTAACTCCATCAGGTGGCAGCATAACCTGGGCAATAAAATAGTCTTTATTGTCATTGTACACCGCAATTGTACAACAAAATTAATGGGAGCATTCTTCCCATAGTGTAAAAATACAGCATTAAAAATGCGAAATTATATAAAAAATAAAAGTAATAAAAACAGTCCACATGTACACTTCCTAATTTTGCATCGGCCACGGATATAAACTGTTGCTCAGCCGATTTGTCCGGCACACACTAGCTTATGCCAGAAGGAAGGTATTCAAAAACCACACAGATCGTTTTCACAATTAATCCTCAAAACAGTCTTAGAACTTGAAATGACTTCAGAATGTGATTTGAAAAAGGAATATTCTCTCAAACTGGCCAATAAAACATTCCTATAAATGTGATCATGAAAGTTTTGAGGACTTTGAGGACATCTGTATCGCGACTCACGGAATGTTTCATTTCTGAAATCACAATCACAACGTAGTAACTTCCGGGTTGTTTTCCGTTAGCGGTTAATTCGTAAATCATCGTTGCTGTTGTTACTTACATAATACATCAATCTGTCATGTGAGGTTAGTGCTACAATTTAGCTGCCTGGCCGTGCTAGTTTGGATTTAGTCGCTGGTGAGACATTTTTGTTGACCCATTTTTAAAAGTAAAACGTTAGCAGTATTCAGCGGTGTGCTAATGAACGTTTAGTTTGGATATGCTATGGTAATGAGATAGAGACGTTAGCTAATGTTGGCGTTTAGCTAAGGCAATGAAAACATGAAGTGTGTCAACTGGTTTGAGAAACACGGTTATGCCTCATCTGCCTGTAAATAAAGATAATTAAAACAAAATTTTGCCATGGAAAGCAGCACAAAAGTTAACGGTAGCTACTCTTAAAATATCCTTTTAAAAATCATAATAAGATTGTGCTTATTGGCTAACTTAGCATTAGCATTGCCACCACAGTGGTTGGATTTCTGAGATATGGTAGAAGGCGGTAACTTTGATTTCTCAAGTCACTTCACCTTTGACAGGTTGGATGAAAATATTGAATAAAATACTTCTGCACAACGTATTGCAGGTATTTCTGCTTTATGTGAAGTGTTTCATGAATTAATGTATGTCATACAATGTTAACTAATTTAGCTTCAACTGGATTAGTAAGTCTAGTCTGACTTTATGTGTCCAGAGATTCACACTATTCAGTTCACAGTCATAATGTGTCTTTTTTTTTTTTTTTGAAATAACAATGTAAAATATATCTAGAAAGCTGTGTATTGCTCCTTATGATACACATATTGGTGGACACGGTTTGTGGATCTAAAGCACCAGGGAGGAAGAAACCAGTAGGATGGACAGCACAGAGGAGAATTTGTGAGTGATGTTCACTGAAGAAACCCAAACACAAATTGTTTGAGTTACACAGCAGCAATATGTTATGCTTTTTTCTGGTGTGTATGTAGGACATCGAAGGAGATGCTTGAGAAAATCGCTGAGCTGGATTACAGTCAAAGCCAGCTGAGGGACCTGAATGCAGAGATGAGGCACTGGCTGGATGTTGCAGACGATGAGACGTCAGCGCTGCGCTCAGAGAACACCGCTCTCAGAAAACAAGTGAAAGCGTAACGAGTCACACTTGTCTCTACTCATAAACAGAAGGATTAGCCGAATGTGTTAATTTTATTATTAAATGTTTTGTTAATCTTATAGATGTGTTTGTGTGTTCTGCAGCCTGGAAAAGATCGTCAGTGAAGCACAACAGATTGAAGCAGAGCCTTGCAGGTCCATCCTGACTGATGACCTCGATGTGAAGAGGTGCAGTGAAAAGAAGATTCAGATATTGGTGGGCAACCAAACTTGTTATTGTATTGAAATGTATTCCTGGTGTTTCCAAAATGTCATAACATCACAATAGTCTGGAGATATAGTAAAACTTCAATCAAGTAGGCTGATGGTTGTTATTTTAAATATCCTTTATGTTGTTATATTTTTGTACAGGAGAAGGAATCGACCATGATGAAGGAACAAAATAAGAAACTAACTGCAGAGGTATGATCATGTAAGAACTTAAATCTGCCATCATATACAGTTAAAATGGTCCAGAAAGTTCAAAACAGTTGGGACATTTCACTGCTATTCTGGCTTTTTCAGCTCAGAAACCTCCAGCAAGAGAGAGACCGGGACAGGATCAGCTTGAACAAGTTCATGGTTTCACTTCAAACCCTCAAGGTAACAACACAGATTCGACTTGGAGATTGTTTTTCTTAATTAATTCTCCCAGCGCTGACATTAACCATTTTATATCACGAAACATCTCCTGATTTGTTATGCCATATTTTTTTCTTCAGTGTGAAATTGAAGAGGCTCAGTTAGGGCTGCAGCATAGGGATGAGATTATTCATCAGGTAGGAAGAGAGACATCAGCACTGGAGAGTGACAGAAAAGTCAAGATTTCCTTATAAATATTGATCCCTCTCTTTGGAGTTCAGCATAACTTGACAGTTCTTTATTAATTCTTCGTTATTTGAACATCACATTTTTTGTATCTCTGTGTTAGAAAAACCTGCAGTTAAAGCACTCAGAAGAAACTGTAGAAGAGTATACCGTCATCATAAAGGTAAAGATCTTAAGTTCCAGTAAGTTAAATTTAAAAAAATGTTTAATGTTGTATACAATTTCAACATGTACTGTAAATTCTTATTCATCATAGAAATCCTTAAACTAAGATAAGAACTTTGAGGGTAAATGAATTCATTGCATCAGTTAAAGAAGACAAATGCATTACAGAAGTAATTAAACTCAAGTCTCTGGAGTGTTGACTAATGACAGATGTTCAGGGGTCCATTTGACCAAATTTGCAACATGGAAGCTTGCAGTTTGAAACATGACATAACATGAGCAAATGTCCATCATTGTGGCTGTATATGCAGTATTCACAACAGCTACTGACCTCTGTCAGATAAAGTCTTTATGTTTCTAATGTTTGTGCTGATGTTTCTCTGTTCCAGGATCTCAGGCTGACAAATCAGATGCTTCGGGAGCAGTTGGAGGACAGACAGGATGAGGCCTCATTGTAACCCAACACACAAAATCCCCAGGCCTTAATTGGAAATCTTGAAGTACACCGTGTCATTTGATTCCAGTCATACTGAACTTGTGTGTCTGTGGTTGGCTTCTAGTGCTATTCTGACTGGCTTGATGGAAGAAAAGGAAGCATCACCCAGCCCCCCTCTGTCCTTTGCAGAGGAAATTAAGCTGCTGGCCTCCTCAGCTGAAGTGAAAACCAGCATGTCAGATACCACAGAACTTAGACATGTATGACCTCCTGTGTTTAGAACTTGGCAGGCGTTTCTATTTTTTTTTCTACCCCATTCATATCAATGAGAGTAAGCTAAATTACAGAAACAACTCCACAAGTATATAGCTCAGTACAGTTTGCCAGCCCTGCTAACTACAACCTTCATAATGAACACACATCCTGTACTTCCATGAGTGACCACTAGAGTGTGTCATCACAAAGCTGAGATGGAAACTGTCAGCAGCTGCATGACTGATGTAGAAATGAAAAGATTAGTGATGTATGTTACTGTGTCGGCAGGATGACACTGGGTCCGAGGAGCTGTTGAATCCTCAGAATCTCACTGGAGACCTTCAGACTAAAAGGTATGTCACTTTCACATAACACAGCTGTGATACTTGTGTGTTGCATTTTATCTCTTTAAGTCTCCTTATTCATTGTCATCCTTGGGTTTCTCTGTTGTCCAAGGTGTGCAGGTACCTTGAAGACAGCAGTCCAGAGAGCAGGACTGTTTATGCTGTTCGTCTTCATTCTCACCATTTTGGCCTTTGTGGCTTCAGGAAGCTGTGCAGGAAACATTTTTTCCATAGACACCTTGTGGAGTGGTGTACGCCTGATGTTACAGCCCTACTGCCGTGTGCATTATGGGGCGTTACCTCCTATTTGATCTGAACACTCTAAACCTTGTTAACATGTGAACAGTGTTTATCTGGCTGATTGTGGTACTTTTTTTCTTTGTGGAGTCGAATGTTTTCGATTCAGAAGATCATAAGGATGAAAGTTTTTTTTTTTTACATGGACTTTGCAGTGAATGTTTTGCACATTGCTTAAGACCATTGATACTAAAAGTGATATCAGTAAAAGTGTAATTTAACAGGACTTGGAAATGTGTGAATTGAAACAATGGATACTGTCAGAATAACTTACTGCTTGGCTTTAGTAAAAATAAAAAATAAAAAATCTTTAGTCTGGTTTGGAATAAGAGATTTATTGTATAAAACATGTTTGTTTGGGGGGGGAGACTTGGTCAGCCCAAAGTTTATACAAAATATTTTTTTTTTTTTCCCAACTCAGTTGAAGTATTGCCTTTGAAGTCCAATACCTATGCACATGTACAAGATTTTGTTTGTTTTTGTTTATTTCCTATGTACACTTTCTCATGTTTTATGTATTTCTCATGCACAGAGATGGAGTTTTGTACTAAAAAGGACAGTTTGGAGGAAACCTTGTTGTCTAACTCAGACCTCTGAAGCCTCATAGGTTTTGGTAGAAGTCATTATTGCACAAAAGGACCAATTTGGATTTTGTTTAGTTTTAAGAAGAATGCGAGTGGACCCCTGCCTAGTTGCCTGGATCTCCAGCTACCTCACCGACAGACCACAGTACGTCAGGCTGAAGGACATCAGGTCTGACACTGTGGTCAGCAGCATCGGCGCTCCGCAGGGGACTGTGCTGTCCCCTATCCTCTTCACCCTGCACACTGCGGACTTCTGTTACAACTCGGAGCTGTGTCACATCCAGAAGTTCGCGGATGACACAGCCATCATGGGCTGTATCAGGGATGATGATGAGGAGGAGTACCGGAGCCTGGTGAGGGACTTTGTTGTCTGGTGCCACAACCATAACCTGCAGCTCAACACCTCCAAGACAAAGGAGCTGGTCATCGACTTTGGGAGGGACAGACCCAGTCCCAGACCAGTTCTGCTGGGAGCGGAGGAGGTGGAGGTGGTGCAGGAGTATAAATATCTTGGGTTGTGGCTGGACAACAGGCTGGACTGGTCAAGCAACACGAGGAAGCTGTACAGAAAAGCTCAGAGCAGGATGTACTTCCTGAGGAGGCTGAGGGCTTTTAACATCTGCAGGAAGCTCCTGGTCACCAGCGTCCTTTCTTATGCTGTGGTGTGCTGGGGAGGGAGCACAACTAAAGCAGACCTCTCCAGGCTGGAGAAGCTGATCAGGCGGGCCAGCTCAGTAGTGGGGATGAAGCTGGACCCTCTGGCAACAGTGGCAGAGAAGAGGACTGTGAACAAACTGCTGGTCATCCTGGACAATGCCAGCCACCCTCTGCACACTGTCACCAGCAGCCAGAGGAGCCTGTTCAGCGAGAGGCTGCTCCTCCCCAGGTGCAGGACCAACAGACTGAGGAACTCTTTTGTCCCCCGGGCCATCAAACTGTTCAACTCCTCACTAGGGGGGAGGTGGACGAACAGAAGAAAGGAGGGACTATAGACTGTGCAAAAACTGGACTTAACTCATGTCCAATATCACTGGACTGTTTCAATGTTTAGCAATAGGACACCGTGCAATATATATATATATATATATAGAAGGTAAATGTAAACCTGTCACTGCTGTTATCACTATTACTTTTATTATTATTATAATTACTCCCACTGCTATTATTTCTGACACTGCTGTTGTTGATGTCATATAGCACAGTGTAGTATACTAGTATAGTATTATTATACAACACATTATATTATTATTATTATTATTATTATTATTATTATTATTATTATTATTATATTATGATAACTAACTAGTAGTATATTACTGCTATCACTATTATATGTAGTGGAGTGTAGTCTACATCACATTACACTACTATATTATTATATTATACATGTACATGTATGTTATACTCTTGGATGTTATACATTGTATATGCTATATCATACTACTATTACATGCTATATTATATTATGTTATTTCATTGTATTATACTACCATATGCACTCTATCATTATCATTACCATCAGCATACCATACCCACTGCTGCTACTCTCAGGTGCACACATACATGTATGCATATTTTCTGTTAATCTCCTACAAGTGCCTATTTTGATTCAAATTCCTGCTACCTCTACTGCCTAATTTATTGTGTCCATTTTCAGATTTTTATATTTTTATTTTTTCTATTCTATTTTATACTTTGTATTCTATATTTAAACAGTGCAATATATGAGAATGCGATGGAGATGCCAATTTCTCGGAGAGAACCTCCCAAAGGGATTAATAAAGTACTCTGTCTGTCTGTCTGTCTGTCTGTCTGTCGGAAGCAGTTCTAGCAACCAATAACTAGGAAGAACCTCATTAGGCTCTAATGTTACATTAAAATTGTCTAGTGTCCAGATTTGCAGTGACCACAAGCCTTTCATTTTCTACACTTAGAGTAACCAGGACAATTTCCAAAAATATCCTCAGCAGTTTATTTTGCCAGTAAAACCATTACTACCCTTTGAATCAGATTAGCCCAATATTATTATCATCAGCAAGTTTCCCAGCTCCTTCTCTCCAATATTATCGATGTCGCTGATGACTTTTCTCATGTTGGATGTCATGCACCAGTCAAAGTGAGTCTCCCATGTTTGCAGTGTCTCCAGCCGCCCCACCCAGCTGAAGGCGCTCCCTGCTGGTCTGGACTGTGACTCCAGGAAAACACCTCCTCCCAGAGCCAGATCGCAGACGGGGGGATCAGATTGAGGGGCAGGAGAGACGCGAGGACGGTGTGGATCGAAGGTGTTTTCATCCAGCTTGTCAGATGATTCATCGTGTGTGTGGAGCTGCTGGATGTGGATGCAGCGGTGATGCTGACTGACCGGGGCCGGATGCTGAGATGCTGTTGACAGGCCGAACCCACCGCACATCCCACTGAATCCTGGATGGAGACCGGTGATAAAATAGCTCAAAGACGAAAAATCTGACAGAAGAGCCACAGGCCAGGTTGTTCCGGTGTGACAGATGAGGACCGGTGTGAGGAGGAGCGGCATGTTCTGAGCGGAGAGCCGGCGAGCGGCGGCGGGATGAAGGCGCCGAGGAGACCGAGGCAGACGCGCCTCCTCCCGCGGTTCTGCGTCTGTGGAGTCGGTCTGCTCGCAGCCGCCTGGATCTTTCAATTCACCGATGTTACAGGTGCTTCAGATGAAAAATCTCCTGAGTTCATCTCCATTTCGCTCATCCGTTACTTGTGTTGTAGTTCCATGCAAATTGCATTATTTAGCTGTTAAGTTGCAATAACACAGTGAATAACAAAACATTATAGCTGCACAATAGACAATAGAAACCCCTTAGTTGGGTTGGGTTAAGCCTATGTTAAACTTCATTTATTTCGCAAACACTCAGATTCACTGTATAATAACTCATATATCAGTAGTGTTTGTTTTTATATGTCAATCCCCCCTTTTAGGCACCCATGGACCCAATGTGGATCATGATACCTCCTTGTCTAAGAGAGAGATCATCCAGCTAAAAGAAGACAACCAGACTGACACAATTTCTTCATCTGGTGAGACATGTTACCCTGTGTGTGTGTGTGTGTGAGAGAGAGAGAGAGAGAGAGAGAGAGAGAGAGAGACAGGAGAGATAATTTGTTTTTGCAGAAATTAGGAAAATGTTCTCATTTGTGAGCATGTTGACCTTTTTAGCCATTATCAGGTCTAGATTTAAGCCTGGTTTTGGATATTCACGCTGTAATGAATCTAAAGTCAGTGTGTGTGTTTGTGTTTTGAGCACAGAGGCAGTGTGAGATCATGCAGACACATCTCTAATAATCTGTTTAATCCAAGTCTATCTCCTCCGTGCATGGATCTCGCTCTGCACGTCGTCTTTCATTTCTTCAAACATCTCGAGGTTTAAACACAGTTCGGCCTTTGAGGGGACCTGGTTGCTAGGAAACTGAATGCTGAATTTGTGGCTGGATGGCGTGTGCATCTGGAGCTGTTCAAAGTGGCTGCCCTGTCCTAATGACCTGCTGATTAGTAGCCTCTCATCAGCAGTTCTCTCATTGCTCATGTGCGCTTGGATCCGTTAGGCTGTTTGAAAGAGTGAATGAGAAACAGTGACAGCATCTTATGGTCTGATGTGAGATGAAGAGATTTTCTAGCCAATTACAGAGATACATAGAGTTACATATATTGAGCTTCCTGCCTCAGGGAAATACAATACAGATCACCTTCAAGACCTCAAAGAAATTCTCCTCCCATTAACATGTTGTTATTTTCAAGAGCATCATCCTGTTGCATTGATAAAAATACAGTTTGCTCAGGGTGTCCAAATAAAATCATGTGACAGGTTGTAATAATATCACACTGTATCTGAGCCTCTGTCCCGACACATGATGCATATTCACTGTACAATGTCGCCTCTGTGCAGGATCTTATCCACTTTTGTCACACTTGTTTCTTTGTGACCTTTGTCTTCAGTGGGGGTTTTATGATAGAGACTCACAACTAAATCTGAAAACCTTGTGGGGAAAGTCACTTGGGAAGCAGCTTTCCAGATTTTTGTTTTGCGCTGCCTCAGAAGGAGAGGGTTTTTTGTTATGGCGCACTGAGACATGGCCTTTGTTGTATGTGCTTGACAGTGCAAAAACACTCCTTACAGTTGGAAAGAGGGTGATCGTGACGCATTGATTAACTCAAATTACATGCCTCTGAAGGTTGCCTGCATAGGAATCACTTGGCCTTCTGAAATAGCTGGAAAAGAATGTCAGTATAAGTACCTGGCTGGAGTTGGAGTAAACATCTCATCTCATCTTTATTTTATATTTTTTCAATTTAATTCAAAAATTCAAATTGAATTTATTGTTATGCACCAATAAACCAAGGCAAATTCACAATTTTCTAAAGCCCAAGGTGGTGTCTTCAAATACTTGTTTTGTTTGATCAACAGTCCAAAATCCAAAAATCTTTAGATTAAAATCACATAAGACAAAGAACAGCAAGCAAGAAAGGATATAACACGTTCCATAACAGAAGTGACAAAATTTAAAATCAATACTGAAAGTGACAGGGAGCTAGAGAAGCAGAATGTTATCAAATTCGAGTTAGATTTGAGAAGTTGAAACGAGGGAATGTTTCATTGTATTGCTTGAAAAATGACTTAAATGATTTATTTATTTTATGCTATTATGAGAATGGTTGTAGAATGATTTTTGTTGATCAGCTAATCAATCTACTAATAGTTTCAGATCTAATTAATTTTATACATCAATAGGTCACTAACTGTCCGTCTGTTCTCCAGCTGTTAGTGATTTTCCTGAAGACATCTTTTCTCTGGAACAGAGGAGACATGGAGCAGTGCTCCTTCATGTTCTCTGTGTGAGTATCAACTCTGTCTGAAAGCCAGAATTTGACAAGAAAGATGATCCTTGATTTTGTTGCATGTATAAGCCATGTGGCCAATAATACATCCCCTGTGTTGCACAGGCTATCTACATGTTTCATGCTCTGGCCATCGTGTGTGATGTTTACTTCGTGCCATCACTGGAAAAAGTATCAGAGGTAAGAATTAAAGACGCATAACACTTTTGTTTTAATAATAATGTGGACATGAAGTAGTTTGAACTTGAAAACTGATTTTTACAAGTGTGCAAGATGATAGGTGATTTGTCTTTACGAAGCATCTGTTAGTTTTCTTTATCTTCAAAGCTTTGGAGGATAGAGTTGGAGCTATTCTTTATTTTTCTTGTTGTATTTTGCACAAAAGAAATGTAATCTAACAATGCATCAGTTCATCTACCACTACTCACTGACTTCCCCATGTGTGGCTGTAAAAATGGGGATCAATGGCGATATCAGACTTGTCAACAGGATCAATCTATTGATTTGGGATTTGTTGTCAATAACAGAATTATAGATTATCACCATTTTGATCCTTTAATCTGTTCAAACTCCTCATTGTCCTCTAGAACCTTCAGCTCAGTCAGGATGTTGCAGGAGCAACCTTCATGGCAGCTGGGAGCTCCGCCCCAGAGCTCTTCACTTCTTTGATTGGTTAGTATGACGCTCCTCCAGTCAATTACTCACTCTTAGGTTAACCATTGATTGCTCTATCAGCCCTCCATTTACCTGCAATCATGCTCCTTCACCTGATTACGTTTAAGTCAAGTGCATGTAGGCAGAAGCACTAATTGGCCAATTCCAAGCATTAAGTAGGTGTCAACAAGGACGAAGGTGAGAAGAGGGTGTTTCATTTAGCTTGATGGTTTTCCAGCTCACTAGAACATTACCTCTGTGGCCCAGATTGTCTCATAAGATTAAATACACTCTGAGTAGAAAAGAACAAAGGAATTGGGAATATTATTATACTTATTGTCACATATAAATCAGAAGAAGAGATTATCGCATACGTTTTTAAAATTTGAGAAAAGAACATGATTTGGTATTTATCCTGGATACGATTTATAGTTTAATAACATAGTCTTGAAACATGTATTAGTGTGACTGTGAGTGTAATATAAAAACTTTTCTTTGACTTTGTGGCTTGAGAACATTTCCTTATATAACGCCTCTGAAATAATCTATTTTATTCACTAAGGAAAAAAGGCTGGCTTTGATAAATATTGAAATGATTTTAGACAATATGCAGTAAATCTTCCACAATCAGCAGCAGATGCAATATTTCTGTCCACAAGAGACAGATGTTATGTCTAACTTTGTGCACTTTTATGAATGGGAGGGAGATACAATCCATCATTTCCTAGAGATTGTCACATTAAATTAATTTCTGCTGATGATTAATGTCTCACTCCTTCCTGTTCTGTCTTTTTAGGGGTTTTTATCACAAAGGGAGACGTGGGTGTGGGAACTATTGTGGGATCGGCTGTCTTTAACATCCTGGTCATCATTGGTATCTGTGGCATCTTCTCTGGACAGGTACTTACACAGTGTTTCAGACCTGAAGCTCGATGGAGGACTAAGCTGAACATATTGATAACTAAAAGGGCACAAATGATAAGATTAAAAACGTACAACACATCAATCATCCTACCTGTCCAAAACCTTCTGGCCCAGACAATGATCATATGATCACAGCTTACACTGTTTACTTGGTACTTGTACTATGTGTGTCTTTTCTCTCCAGCCCATCTCCCTGAGCTGGTGGCCGCTGTTTCGTGATGCTGTCTTCTACATCCTGTCCATAGTGGTGCTTATCCTGGTGAGAAATTCTGTTTGCTCTGAGCTCTTTTGTTTGGCAGGGACTTAATTTTGTATTTGCTCTATCACTGGAGCAAGGAATTAAATTTGCTTTATACCAGTCACAACAAGTATAATTTTCAGTTGAATGCCTACATTTACAGGACCACAAACTGCAGTATATAAGTAGACAAAAACACCTCACTTCATAGAATATTGTTGAGAGATTTTTGAGGCTAATATTCATTCATTATTCTCTAAACACATATCAGAAACAGAATCATTTCATAAGAATCCTATAAATGAGCAAAACAACTTTTGCGTCCTGTACTGCATTCTTCAAATTTGAACATAAATGCAGATGCCAATATATCTGTGGTGACATAATGATAGTCAGTAAATTGGCTGCAATTAGCTAATCAATCTTTTTTTATGTTCATTTGATAAGGCCTGTAAAAAGTTCATTTTTGAGGTGTAATTAAGTTATATGTTTTGATTTTATTTGCAGGTGATCTATGATGAAAAAGTCATGTGGTGAGACTTGAAATAAACTTTTTTTTTTTTTTTTAACAATTCAACAGCCACTGATCAGTTTGCAAAATAGCCAACTGTCATTGTGACGATTGTGGTATTTATGAATCTGTGTTACTGTTTTTGTACACATTTCAGGTGGGAGACCATTATCCTGATCTCTATGTATGGAATCTACATCATCATTATGAAGTGAGTCTCTTTCTCTCCCCTCTCACAGTTGCATCCTCCATCCAATACAGGCTCTGTACCCACTAAAGACACTACATCTTTGTGTGTGTGCTGTCTCTTGTGTAGGTTCAACAGATCTCTGTATAGTCTGGTAGAGAGACACTGCAGCAGGGCAGGTCAGCCGTGTCTGAGCAGCATGCGACGGACAACTGCAGTCGGAAGCGTTGGAGACTGTGACAATGACATGGTGCCGCTGAAGCCAGGTGCAGGAGCTCGTGCTTAAACAGAATATGTACATGCATCCATCATAAACATCAAAAGGTTCTCTCTGTCTCTCAGCCGCGTTCAACAGACCTAGTGACACAATTTAGACTGCCAGTCAAACCCATTTCTGTTCCCCTGTGGATTTCCAGCAGGCTGAAATAGAAGTGGACCACTTTGATGGGCGAGATTTTTTTCTCCATCACTCTGTCCTCGTTGTCTTGTAATCTTCTCCTTTCCAATTTATCTCCTGGTAACCTCCATCCATCTCCCTCTAACTTTCCCCAGATTCATGTGGGGTGGCCGGCCAGGATTCAGGGGTGGTGATGGTCGATGAGGTGCTGAACCTGCACCCCCACCAGCTCTCCTTCTCAGAGGCAAGCCTCCGCCTTCTCATCACCCCGCATTTCCCCCCCTTCACCCGCCTGCGCATGGCAGGACGCATGGTCATCAACGAGGTACACTGCACGCGCTCACACCCTTCACGTAACGTCAGGTTCCCCTGGTTTTTTCGACTAGTTTGGTGGGTATTTCAATGTGCACATGCAGCATTTTACAAAGCAAAATGTCACTGTCAAATTAACACATACACATTTCAGGTGAAGCCTTCCTCAGTGTGTAAGCTCAGAGACTGAGACCTCTTTTAAACAGAAAAGAAGTGTCAGCTGCACATAATTAGAAAAAATGAAGCACTGTTATAGAAATGCAAAACATACAACAGAAAACAACGAAAATGTGCAGCAACTGTCACCTGCAGGACTCAGTGAGTTAGATTTGACAGTGAGTGAGTTAGATCTCTTTTTGCATCCATTTTGTGTATTTGAATATGTTGTGTTAGCAACTGGAGTATTTCAATGCAGTCACTAAAATCAAAAATTTATAGCACTGACATGATTTAAGAGCTAAAAGTTAAGAATGTCAAGAATTGTGATTGCATCCAAAATCTTTTAGCTTGTAATTTCAATTTGGCTTTTCTTAGTTTTTCTTTGGTTTTTATATGCCTGGAACTGTGGGTGACCACAATTCTTAGGGTTTTTATTAACAGACGATATTAATTCTACTTGACACTTTACTTGTTTAACACTGTGACAATCACTTAAGGGAGGCTTTAGCTGAAATGTTTGTGCTTTTAACTAAGACAAGGCAGAGAGATGAAGATGAAAGATGCAGCAAATTCAGAACAACTTTTACTGTCAGTGTGAACCAGTTTGCCTTCAGTTAAACTTTGTTTAAACAAATGCAACCCTGATAGAAACAAACATTGACTAATGTTTTAATGTTATGTCCATTTGTGCAGAAAGAAAAGTCCCTTTGAGTTTAGAGACTGCCATTTCATCTTGTTGGTGGTGTTATTTGTTTATGGTATTCATGTCTTTAGTTGCTGTATTGATTTGTTAAATATGGTAACGGTTTAGCCATATTAAGATACTACTCACAGGACAGTTTTTGTACTGAAGGTTTGCAGGCAGACAGAATGATGGGGGACAGCGACAACATCCTGTTCGCTGTTGTTGGATAGTCACCATCTGATAAGCCCACAAATAAACACACACACACACACAAAATATTATCCCAGACACAAAAGAACTCAATCTCCAGATCTGCTTCCTCACTCTCCCTGCTCTCCTGCATGTGTGCTTGCCTTTTCCAGCTCCAAATTAAAGTCCAACAGCCAGTGCTACCCCCTCTCTGTGCCGTGCCCCTGATCAATGCTCTCCAAACCCCCTCTGGTGAATGTGCCTGATCACCCGTCCTCTCACTTCTCATGTTGATGACGTAATTACCATAAGCTTGCTGCAGTGTTTCACATGTCATTTTATTGACTTCTTCTTTTCATTTTCTTCTTTCTTCTCCCTGACTTCACCTCCCACCCCCACCCCCCACCCACAGAGGCAGAGGCTGATTCGATCTCGAGTCGGCCCAGAGGAGGAAGGAGTTTCAGGGGAGGAAGGTTCTGGCGCTAACGGGGCATGGGGGAGGGAGAACGGGACAGTGGCCGAGGGGAACACACAGCCGCTGGAGGTAGAGAGTAAAGACACAGAGGTAGAGACAGGTGGGGAAGCACAGTCCAAAGAAGAAGAGGAGGAGGAGGAAGAGCAGGAAGAAGGAGAGGAGGAGAACGCTCCTTTCAGGCCCTTTGTCCTGCCAAGTGAGTGGTGAAAGCAGACAATCACACAGAAGCCAAATTGGGTTTAGTTCACAAGTAACTCTTGGATTTATTTCACATTTTTATGCTCTTAAGAAAGAATTTTTTTTGTTGTTGTTATTGGCTGAATTAAATCTAAAAATTCAACTGAATGTCACTTACAACTAGCAAATATAACAGCTTTACAACACAACCACCCTTTTGGCACCTGGAACTAAATCCAGTTCCTGGTTCCTTTTGCCAAAATGTGGATACCTTTCCCAAGTTCAGGTTCTTGGTCCTCTGGGCAAGTTCCTTGTGGTGGATAGACAGAAGGCAGAAACATATGACTGTTGATAGAGGAGAGAAAAAGTGCCAGAATAACAGTTAGACCAGTAAGTAAGTTTTCTATAATTGGCATTGCAAAGTTCAGACTTCATATTTATTCAAGAGACTTGTCAAAGTCAGGAAAGAATAGTGAGGTATTTAGTATAGCACCTTAGCACAAGTCATCTAATTTTTAAAACAGTCATTAACTTGCTTTTTTCTTTTGAGAGAGTGTTGGCATGTTGGAGTGTTGCTTTGTCTTTGATGCTACTGCAGCAAACATTCCTCTTTTTTCACCTACTTCTAACGTCTTCTGTTGTTCTAAATACAGTTTTTGCTAATGGAGCTAATTAAAAAGGGATGAAGACTCAGACACAGGCTGTGCCACATGAATAATTTAGAAGTGGAGATGAATCTGTTATGATCCCTGTGGGGAAACTTGTGTGTACATGGTGTGTTTGTGTCTGTGTGTGTATTTTGCCTGTGCTGTCAACATTTCTTCAGATGGTTGGTGTGTGCGTGTGAAGTGGGTGCTCTCTTGGCCCGTGAGCGTCCTGCTTCACTGCACCATCCCCGACTGCAGCCTGCCACGATGGGAGCGCTGGTACCTGCTCACCTTCCTGTCCTCTACGCTCTGGATAGCCCTCTTCTCCTACCTCATGGTCTGGATGGTACGATACACACTAGTGCACTGGCACACGTGCGCACACACACACACATACACACACACACACACACATATATCTGCACAGCCTCTTTCTGTGTTTCTGTCCAGGTGACCATTATCAGCTACACACTTGGAATCCCAGACGTCATCATGGGAATCACTTTTCTTGCAGCCGGCACCAGTGTCCCTGACTGTATGGCCAGCTTGATTGTTGCCAGACAAGGTGTGTGTGTGTCCACTATCAGGTTTTCTCTGGGGTTTTCAACTGCATTTTACAGTCTCAGTCTTCAGCAGTTGAAAGGTAGGGAAAACGTTTTTACAAGGAATTGAGATTGTTTTGTCAGGCTAATTTAGAATTCTTTTATACGACATCTCAGGCTTATTTAAAGTAGGTTTTTCTGGAAAAAGCAGAATCAAAAATATCAAAATATTTATGTACATCTAGTTTGTAAAGGTGATGACCACCTCCTTGCTATCAGGCAGTATTGTCACAACTTACATATCACACAGTATTCTTAAAATGTTTAGGTTCTGTTCAGTATCACTCAAATTTGATCCTTCTTGCTTGAAAGCATCAACACATCATCGCATCTTTAGTACATCTCAATTTACTGTGTTGTGTGTTTTCTACATCACAACACCTTTAAGGATGTAGTTTAAGCAAAAAGCATCCCTCTATTCCTTCATATCCCAGCATGAAAGTTGATTAAAAAAAAAAATGAAAATGGCTCTGCAAACCTTACTTTCAGTCACGTGACATCATGACCGATAAATCATGTGTAATATATGTGAACAAATGCAAAAACCAAACTGTTTGACTGGATGGATTTGAATGCCTTTGAACAGCATACAGTCCCATTAATTTTATTTTGTGTTTCTGTGTCATGTGTTGCAGGGATGGGTGACATGGCTGTGTCCAACTCCATAGGCAGTAATATCTTTGATGTGTTGCTGGGTCTGGGCTTCCCCTGGGCGCTGAGGACCCTCATTGTCAGCTATGGATCAGTGGTAACACACACTGTGATCCTAAGACAGAGCAATATGTTTTCCAAACACATGTTCATCCTGCAGCAGACGACCTTTGTTACAACCATCCCCCCTCTCTCTGCTCACTTCCTGCCACCACTTGACCACCATCTGTATAATGGAGGCACAAATGCCCCCAAAAATATTCTTATATCTGAATATTGTTCAGCATTTCAAAGAAGAAATGAAGACACATCTCTGTGTGTTAGAAGTATATGTAAACATAGTAAATTACTAATTTAACTATGAAACAACACATTGAATGTGTGCTGCCACTATAAGGAAGTTGTTAAGTGATCTTTAAACACAATTAACGCTTTGCCATCTCTGTTTTTTAGGTGACCATCAACAGCAAAGGTCTGGTGTACTCAGTGATTTTGCTGTTGGCCTCAGTCACATTAACTGTAAGTAGATCTCATCTCTCCACCATCTCTGATCAGTGCACCTAATCTCAGTCTATAAATCAAATTATTTCTTCAGCTGTGGGATGAGTCAAAGTCTGCACCAACATCAGCTGCCCATTTTTCTTCAAGTGTGTTTTTCATCTTATCTTTTTCCTGTCAAGGCTCGCAAGCCCTTGATTCTGTTTTCACACACAGGGAAATATGAGATTATATTTACGGAAGTGGAACAGGAAATTAAGCTCTGTCTCTTTCTCTATCTGTCATCACTCGTCAGGTCCTGTGTGTCCATCTGAACTGCTGGAGGTTGGACCGCAGGCTGGGACTCTGCCTCATTCTGCTCTACGCCATCTTCCTCCTCTGCTCCATCGGCTTTGAGAGACTGTAGAGGACACACACACACACACACACAGAGTCATACAAAAGGATTCACAAACCAGTGTTTTCCACCTTCACTGCTGCCATTATTAATCCAATGTATGGACAGATGAATCTTCATTTCATTTCACGGTGGCTGTACAAGTTGGAGCAGAGTTACTGCGACATCGGCCACCTGAAAGCTGCATTGTTTACCTTTGATAAACAACTATTTTACATAGTTTTGTACGGAGCACCTCCAGCCCAGATTTTGTGAAATCAAAGCCAACTGATAATGCACTATGTCTCACAACAAATTTATAAAGTATCAAATTTGTATTTTGAAACTATGAATATTGTATAAGGAACCCCAAAGTGTGTTAGTTTACCTATTAATACTTTGACTGCCACGAGTAACCTCAATGAACAGATGATTATACACGTAAGTTTATATAGTTGCTTCTTAGTGCAAGCAGGTATTTTATGTAAAGTTTAATGTCGACTCTTCATCACGCCTTTGTGTCTGTAGTTGTAAACAGCATCGCATGGCTGATCATCACGCTCCAGATAATTGCACTAAGCCACTGTTGTCTTGGCCTTGTACAAAATGTAGGCCCCCTTGTTTCCCAAAAGCTTCTCAGCACACAGGTGGTGTTTTCGTGCTGGAACTAAGGCGACTGTGCCACAAGTTGTTTCTGAGTGTCTGTGTTTGGAGAGAGTCTTTGCGTGTACGTTGTTGAGTGCAATTAAAACGTTTTGTTCTGTGAGGTTTCTCTTCGGCGTTCCACTTTCCGACACTCAAAAGTTCAATCAAACCCTAATTTTGAACTGTTGGAAATTTCCTTCACCTGTCCTTGAAACTAATACATATGGTAGGAATTAGAGCATCATATTAGGAATCAAACCATAGCACTCTGAATTTAAACATTTTCACTTTAATATGTATTTGTCCTAAGAGGTGATGAATGGCTATGACCAGTGTGGAGCACATACTTGTGAATATGTACATAGATTTACTTCACTGCCAAGAGCAGCTCAACACAATATGTTAACTATTATTACTTTGACATTGTGTGGTGTAACATGTACATGCTCTCAGGACAGTGTGAGAAATTTTAACCTACTACACTTTACCAGGATTTCTCTACTATCGACCATTGATCATAGTAGACATCAGTGATGATAACATTATATAATGTTCTCATGACACAAACCATTGTCCCTTTTCAGCTTCAGCAGGTGAAGACAACCACAGCTGACATGGCAAATATAGGAAGTCAATGTAAATCAGCACTGAGCTGCGGTACAAAAACCCTCAACATGGCACCCGGGCTCTTACAAATTAACAACAAGTGTGCAGTAGTCCAAAGTTACACAAGTGAGAGTAAAATCTCAGTTCAAAATTCTGGTTGAGATATAGACCAACCAGAGTACAGAGGCAGCACCAAGGACAGCTCCACAGCTTTCAGCAGGCTGAGGTAAGGCACATCAGTGCTGCCTTCCATCATCCAACTCACTGATATAGATAATTATCAGCTGATCAAAATATATAGATTTCATTCTGCAATTCAGAAAACAGAACATACTAGAAACAATGTATGTAAAGCAGTTACAATGGACACGTAATTCAAAGTGATTTTTATTTCAGTCAGGCTAAATTGGCTTCGATACCAAAGAAATGTAAAAATAAAAATAGTACAACAAAGTACATCATTTTACAAATACTCATGGAGGTCTGACATATCAGAATAATCAAATAAATTCAAACATGTCACAGTCATAACAAAAATAGAAAAAGTCAATACAGTACATAGAATGCATTAGGAGCTATATACTTGAAGTGTTTGCTATACGATAGACTTTACAAAATTCTACTAGAAAAAACTCCCAGTACCAATGGATTATCAGGTAATATAAAATGTAAAAAACAAACAACAAAAAGAAAAAAAACACTTGTGATGTGAGTGTGTGCATTCATACAGGTGCAATCTGCATGCAAATCTGCCTCAGTGTGACAAATGATAAAAGCAGCTACAGTTTGTAAATGATTCTGTGTGTCATCAATTTGACAGCAGTTTGAAAAAATGACTTGTGAAGGACGATGTCACTGCCAATAGGTTTCTAAAAAGCTAGCACAAAACATGTTGGAGAAAAGGCTGTACCTCTTTGATTACTAGTTTCATTTATGCAGTCAGTTTCCCTAATAAGAACTGCATTATCTGACCTATCAAAGTCAGGGTTTTCAAAAATAAGCGAATGTTAGCTCTGTCTGATGGAGAAATAATGTGGACTGGCATTATACTAAATGCTATTTGTCTCATGAGCCCAACTTACAGTATATTCTCAGCTGTATAGTGTTTGGTTAAAGTAACAGAATCAGCAATGAAAAGTTTTTTGTTTTTTGTTTTTTTTGGTGCAGCCCTAAAGTAGCAAGGCCAAAGGTTTTGTGCTAACAGCTTGATGAGGCAAAGCTTTAAGACTTTGTGTAACCATCTTTGTCCCACTGATTTAAAATGAAACAAGGATAGTTCACGTGATTATGATTCGCTCCATGGGTCATTGTTGTGTGTATTTCATATGATGGTGGACCTTGGCACAGAGCGGCTCCCCTCAGGGAAAACCTCTTCAAAAGATAAACGCTCCAATCAGACAAAAGTACACAGACAAATGCCACTACAAAAGTCCACTAGTAACCAGAACAATAACAATAGTAATAATAATAATAATAATAATAATAATATTCCCCGACCGTATACATGGTGATATTTTCTTTCTCCCACACTCAGGGAGTAAAAATAGATAATTTGGCAGAAAAGAAACTGTGTTGTCTCGACAGTCCACGCTGTGTCTCGGTGTGAAAGGGTGCAGATAATTAGCTGTGATGCTAATCCGTTTGCTCCTGGGAGCTCCCGTGGAGACAGCAGTCACTGTGGTTACTGCATGCTCTCTGTCTCTGTATCTAGTGTGTGTAACAGTCCAGGAGAGTGTGTGTCTATACTGAATATGTGTAAGTGTTTGACGGCAAGCCTCAGAGACTTCGCAGGCAGGTTGGTAGTGATAGTTTGATCCCCCTCTGACGCTGTAGATATTAAGACTTCTAAAGCTGATCTGCAATCTGGCTCAGCTACATCTGGACAGAGCCTGGAGCTCTGGACTGAGAGGAGGTCTGTTGTTTCCATTGGAGGTGGGGGTCCCGTTTACTGAGGGGGTGGGACTTGCTGATATGATGTCACTCAGGGGCAGAGCTCTGGCTCTGCTGGTATATGGAGGCTTTATCCTTCAGGAGAGCCAGACACAGGTGACAGCTCCAGCTCCCTGGAAAACACAGGAACACAGTGAGGGAAAGTCCAAGAATAATGGAGAGATATAATCAGCTGGTCATACATCAGTGTCTGTTCTTTCAAATCTCCCAAACAAAAAGGTTAAGGTTCTTGGCACCTTGTAATGAACATTTTCACAATTAAAAAAAAAAGATTTTATAGGTTGAGAATAGCAAATTAATCGCAAACAAAACGATGGTTATTTGCAGCCCAATTCAACTGTCTCAAGGTCTGACTGGAAGTCATAAAGCAGATTTTCAATTGTTTCTTCAACAGTATCCAATTCAAAAAGTATGGACTCTTAGCTCTGTTTTTGGTCAACTTCTGAGAGAAAAATTTGTATATCTTTAACTGCTAATTGCTCAACTATGTTCGCCACCTGTACAAAGGGATGATAATCATTCCCATGTCCCTTGACATATTGTTTACGTCATGCAATTAACTTCTGCATGTGAAGTGTTTGGTGTCATCTTACCCTCTGGTGGTTCTGTCATGGGGGGACTTAGACAGTACATGTGGTAGCCTCGGTCGCAGTCATCACAGAACAGCAGCTGGTCCTACAGGAATACAACATGATAAGTCTACTGATTAGACAAGGCTGATAACAAACAAGAACAGAGTTTTTTTGTCAGCTCATACTCTGACAAAGGTTTCCTGAGCCATGAACTCACATCTGATAATAACAGATAAAGCGGTCCTTTGACCCCTTTAACATAATGTCCCATATGCTTCAATGACAAGGAATGCAGGGACACAATGTCCCAAATGCTTCAATGACAAGGAATGCAGGGACACAAGAGACCATGAAGAGTTCGTGGGTTAACCGGGCTAAAAGAATTCTTGAGCAGAAGCCTGTGACCGACATCATTTTTCAAAACAAGAGAACACGTACACTACCGTTCAAAAGTTTGGGGTCACTTAGAAATATCCTTATTTTTGAAAGAAAAGAACTGTTTTTTTCAATGAAGATAACTTTAAACTAATCAGAAATACACCCTATACATTGCTAATGTGGTAAATGACTACTAGCCGCAAGTGTCTGGTTTTTGGTGCAATATCTACATAGGTGTATAGAGGCCCATTTCCAGCAACTATCACTCCAGTGTTCTAATGATACAATGTGTTTGCTCATTGCGTCAGAAGGCTAATGGATGATTAGAAAACCTTTGTGCAATCATGTCAGCACAGCTGAAAACAGTGTAGCTGGTTAGAGAAGCTATAAAACTGACCTTCCTTTGAGCAGGTTGAGTATCTGGAGCATCACATTTGTGAGGTCGATTAAATGCTCAAAATGGCCAGAAAAGGAGAACTTTCATGTGAAACTTGACAGTCTATTCTTTGTTCTTAGAAATGAAGGCTATTCCATGCGAGAAATTTCCATTGAAGTTCTCCCTTCAGAGAACAGCACAAACAGGCTCTAACCAGAGTAGAAAGAGAAGTGGGAGGCCCCGCTGCACAACTGAGCATGAAGATAAGTCCATTAGAGTCTCTAGTTTGAGTAATAGACGCCTCACACGCCTCCTCTACTGGCACCTTCATTAAATAGTACCCGCAAAACGCCAGTGTCAACATCTACAGTGAAGAGGCGACTCCGGGATGCTGGCCTTCAGGGCAGAGCGGCAAAGAAAAAGCTATATCTTAGACTGGCCAATAAAAGATTAATATGGGCAAAAGAACACAGACATTGGACAGAGGAAGATTGGAAAAAAGTGTTATGGATGGACGAATCAAAGTTTGAGGTGTATGGATCACACAGAAGAACATTTGTGAGACGCAGAACAACTGAAAAGATGCTGGAAGAGTGCCTGACGCCATCTGTCAAGCAAGGTAGGGGTAACGTGATGGTCTGGGCTTGCTTTGGTGCTGGTAAGGCGGGACATTTGTTCAGGGTAAAAGGGATTTTGAATAAGGAAGGCTATCACTCCATTTTGCAACGCCATGCCATAACCTGTGGACAGGGCTTGATTGGAGCCAGTTTCATCCTACAACAAGACAATGACCCAGAGCACACCTCCAAATGGTGCAAGAACTATTTCGAGAAGAAGCAGGCAGCTGATATTCTATCTGTAATGTGAGTAATATGAGTGGCCAGCGCAGTCACCAGATCTAAACCCCATTGAGCTGTTGTGAGAGCAGCTTGACCGTATGCTACGTAAGAAGTGCCCATCCAGCCAATCCAACTTGTGAGAGGGGCTTCTAGAAGCGTGGTGTGAAATTTCTCAAGATTACCTCAACAAATTAACAGCTAGAATGCCAAAGGTCTGCAATGCTGTAATTGCTGCAAATAGAGGATTCTTTGACGAAAGAAAAAAATTATTTCAAATACAAATCATTATTTCTAACCTTGTCAATGTCTTGACTATATTTTCTATTCATTTTACAACTCATTGTGGTAAATAAAAGTGTGACTTTTCATGGAAAACACAAAATCGTCTGTGGTGTATGTTGGAAAGTCACTCACGTCATTCTCTGAGGTGCCACAAACATTGCAGCATTTGCACTCGATGCACTGCCAGCGGTAGGTCTTCACTGCAGCCATCATCACTGGTGTGAACTGCAGGCATGTTGGGTGGCCTGCAGGGAGGGTAGGACATGGGAGAAATTGTCAAATGAGACGAAACGATGAAAAAGTGTCAAGCTGGCAAAATGTTGTTACCAACAAGATCCGATAAGAGGCTGCTTCTGTCTAACCCATTGCTTGAACAGTCACAGTAATGAAAGACACATGCTAAGTTCATACCTGAGCGTCCACAGTCTGAACAGGACACCAGCTCTTCTGATTGGCCGGTCTTCTGGTTTAAGGTGGAATCTCCCAGACAGAAGTCACAGTAATCGTTGGGCAGTGCCAGCCCATTGGGACCCTTCTTAGTTGCTGAGCAGGAGAATGAATGAAAAAACCATTGAGTGCACATTAGAACTGACACCTTAAACGGAATTATCAAAACAGATATGTTAAATATGTTCTTCCTGATGAACATGTCAGAACTGGAGACTCTCATTGTTGTATAATACAGTTTATAAATGAAACTTTGAGGCCACAACCTGTTCATGCCACATCAGCCAACAACACGTTTTTATCTCAATAACTGGCTAATGATGTATTGAATCATGATCCACACTAATGAATGACAACTGACAAAACGCACTTGTTGAATGTATTTGCCAACACGATGTCGCGTGCACAAAAGAAAACAGCAATGCGATGGATGTGTTGGGGACAAAAAAAAAAAAAAAAGGAAAAAAAGATGGATGATATGCTGAAAAAATGCCAGGAATCCCAATTGTGCAAACATGTTTCAGTCAGGAACATTGATCCAAAATTTGGGACTTAAAATCATCATGAAAATCAAAAAAAATGAAAAGAACGGAACAGAAAAAAAAAAGAATGAGAGAGAGAGACATCCCTTTCACAAACACACACATGCTTAATGGCATGCAACCAAACCTCCTCCCCTCTCTCTCTGTCTCTCTCTCAACACAAGAGAGTGACTCACTCTTCTGCTCCTCAGGCTGGCGAGGAGTGGGTGGTGCCTCGATCTCCTCGCGGTCCTCGCCCTCCTCCTCGGCCAGGTGAGAGTGTGTATAGTGGTAGCTCAGGCCAGGGCGGTTCTTGTAGCGCTTCCCACATACTGACACACACACACACGGTCATACAAAAATGTTACAGTGATGGCGGCTAATTCTAACTACCGTCCAAAAAGGCCCAAGGCGGAACCACAAAACTACACTGTTCATCACCCCAAATGGCTTTATTAGTTTTCAAAACTTATTTTCACAGGGTTAATTTTTGATTGACGCGATAGTAGCAAACTCATACAGCGGAGGTGAGCATTTGCACAGTGAGCGATGGCCAGCAGGAAGTTACAGAGCACACGGAGCGGCATCTCAGGAAAAAAACCAACCAAAAAAAAAAACCAACCAAAAAAAACAAAAAGCCAAAAAAAAAAAACGCATTCAGACTGGCTATTTTTGCTATTTATTTATATTCCAATTTCTTTGCTGTCAAACTTAAGTTCCAGATGGGGTCTTTCAGATTACACCATGCATGGCAGATTGGTTGTTTTTGTCTTTCAAGGGGAAAAGCAAAAGCCTCTCTTGCTGACATGCATGACACGCAGAGTTTGCAAGAAACTTGTACTCACTGTCGCAGGCGTATGGTTTGTCCCTCTCCTCCAGTGCTGCAGCTGCAGCCTCCTGCTTTTTCTTGCCATTCTTATCACTACGACCCTATAGAGGCAATTAAACAGTTGATACAGACAATACTAATGATACATCGCATTCATGTTTTGTTTTTTTTTACATTTTGTAACTCTTTAAATTCAAAATAGAAAAACATACAAAACAAGAACAAATTTATGCATAAGTTAAAGAAAAAGATGATTTAAGTGGCATATTTTTGCTTAGAGTGACAACAATATGTAGTCAATTGTACTTGGAACTGAAGAAGAGTCTCAAGGTTGAGAATTAACACTATTGTAACCATAAAAGTAACTTATTTGTAACTGCCATCCAGCTCACCAGTTAGCATCATTTTATCACATCTGTGATCATGATCACCAGTTTGCAGTGATTCCACTGTGGTATTTTATTAATCCCCCCACATCAATCTAGGACAATCTAGGATCCCATGAGGAACTGACCGCAGAAATAAAAAATAGGCACTGACCTTAGACTTGCTCTTGCCTCTTCTCTTGGGGGTCTCATCTTCAAAGTCTTCATCATCCAGGTCATCCAAGTAGTCGTCATGGTCTAGGACTCTCTGCAGTGAAAGGGTCTGCATTAGGCCTCACTGAGGCAGCACTTAAGAATTCCATGCTTAGTATGAATTTGGTGCTAACCGCTGCATAATAACCTTGTGACTGAATTAAAGAGGGTCATTCTCTGATGCCCCTTCTGAGCCACATCAAAGTCATGTTACATATAACCACAAGAAAAAAAAATTACTAACAATAGCAAATTATCTGTGTTTGGCATCACAATTGGAGAGATTTTACCTTCACAAAGTGTTGTGAAATTGGCTATGAAATTCGTATGATTCGACTGTGATTTGACTGTAGAACAGCTGTTTTAATTTGTTATTGGTTGTTTGTTGTTTGCCAGTCAACACTCTTACAGTGGGTTAAAAAACACTGAGGCTATCTTCCAGTGAATGTGTGGTTTGGCTCTGCTGCTGTGTTGAGAATCCACAGGTTTAAACACATAACAAAAGATTGGGAAAAGACATCTGTCCTGTCCTGTCCTGTCCTGGGAACCACAGACTACGACTGACTTGGAGAAATAAGGTAAGTTCAAGTTGAAAGCTAGTGCCTTTTTTTGCATTATATATGTCATTCATTGTCATTTGTCAGTGCTTTTGCTCCAAATGGCAGTTGCATTGGCACAAACAAGAGTAACAAGGGTGTTCAGCCAGCTTTAAGCCAGACCTTGCGAACACGTCCAGAGGACGTGTGAGTGGTTGCCGAGGTGGCAGGAGGCTCCACGGTGGCAGAATCATCCTCAGGGCCACGGGTGTCTGACACTCCGCTCCTCCTGTCGAGGGGTTCCCCCTTCAGCAGGGCCTCCAGACTGCTGCCGTCCACTGCCCCCAACGCATCTCGCTTTAGACCCAGCTCCAAGTCTGCTACACATCAAGCAAAACAGTAATGCATATGGTGTCATGACGTGACACAGCCACAGACATGACCATCAAATATGAACAGACATTTACTACTTTGACAGGTAATGTTCTGCCAGCATGAATGAACCAAAAGCCTTGACTGTATTTGTGGTGTGTGTAAAGCTGTTCCCTTAGAGGTAATACCTGCTTTGAGAGGGGGGAAGGCCAAGCGGGGGTCTTCAGGGGGATGGGAACGCCGTTTCTTCCTCCAGCGACGTGCTGGGTAGGTGTACAGCTGCCCTGGAGCAACACCTGATGAGACACAGAACAAGTACAAGAACCAGCAAGTGAAGTAAGTTTTGTGTGGTTAATAGAACTGATAATTCTGAAAATAAACAAATGGTCCCTTTTGTGTCTTGTAAAATGTGTATTTTCTGCACAGATGTCAAAAACAAACAAAGTATTTTTTTTTTCATTTGTTATTTAGAATTTGCAGAGTATGTGTTAGTATCATATTGAACTATCAGTCAACATGTATTATATACCTGCACTCCTGTGTCTCTTCTCCATCCAGATGTAACAGTTGGACTGGGCCACACCAGTCTGAGAGTCAAGGAAAGGCATGAGGATGCTGCGCTCGGCACACAAACGAGCATTGTAACTATGACACTGCTCCATGGCATCTCTGTAATACTGCTCTCCCAGCCTGAAACGTAGACATTGGACACAAATTAGTTTAATTTAAATTAAACAGAGTTAAATAATAATAAAAAAAACATTTAACACTATTGTTGAGCTATTAATATAATGTGTGTAAATAGAAGTTATTGGCGACGTTCATCTATGTAACCTCATAGATCAATTTCATTGTGTTTCCTTTCTTTAAGATCAAGAAATTACATACAGAAAGATAACAGTTCCTTAAATTTGAGTGCCAAAGTTCATTCTTTACCTTGTGAACAAATCTGTTTGGTTTAGGTTTTATTTTTTTGTTTGTTTGTTTTAAGAATTGTGGCCAAGGTATGTACTAAATATCATTGTTATTTCTATATATATGCAGATATCAGCTGATATAAACCTGGTCATTTTCTAAGTTGGGTTTTAGAAACATGTTTGTGCACACCACAGATGGGATGCAAGGGACACATTGAAAATGAAACTAATTTTCACAATGAGACATTTTCTTGAATGGTTATGTGGTTAATCACAGGAAACAAGACTTCTGTAATATATGTACACACATTGATATTTCCCTAAGTGCATCACAAATGTTCCCATATACTAAGTCATTATCATTTATTATTCTTAACATCATCACAGTTACAACACGGCAGCCATCTTCTGAACAACTCAAATGAATAATTACTATGACACACGAGTAAGAGCTCTTCTTCACAGATAGTGTTTATTTTCGGCTTTACTCTCGGACCAATTTGTCGCATCATTCAACCAGACTGATCACACTGTACGATCTCTGCATGTATTAAAAGGACGCTCACAACTAGGCATGGCTTCATTATGAAGCCGAACAGTAGCAGTGAGGATGGAGGGATGTCAGAACAAAAGGTTGATTGTTAGCGAGCCTCGTCACAACAAAGCACCCGCCAAGCTGACAGCTTACTGGAAAATTAACTCTCTCTTTCATCTGCAGACGATTGGATAGCAACAGTTTGGATATATTGTGTTTAACAGCATCTTAAACACACCCCGAGCAGCTAAGTTAGAGATGAGTAGTGGCTAAAATACAGCTTCACAATGACTTCGCCTCATTTATATTTACCCAAAGCTAACAAGCTAGCTCAGTGGATAACGTTATTCTCTTGGGACAAATATCGTATTCAGCACTGAGGATGAGACATTTGCAGTTTACTGCACTCTGCGGTAACACGACAACTGATCAATTATACGTTCACCTCTTCAAGGCCGCTCGTCTTACTCTCAGAATAAATAAAGGTAAACTTACACTTTCACAACACTGTCGACGGCCGCCGCCATGTTTGCTTATTGCGGTTGTGCGAAGTGCCACTGCGCCTGCGCACATATGTTAGTGACCGTTACTGCCCTCCCAGGTGAAAAATAGGAACTGCACATAAAACCGCTTCGACGTGATGCTTGTTAAATCATTGCAGCAGACACCAAATAAGATTATTATTATTATTATTATTCATTACCTTAGATTATGAGGCAAACGAGTTTTTTTTGTAAACTCAATTTATTCAATCTCTCATTTTCACTAGAATATCTTGATTTCTTTCAACATGTTCGATCAGTGTCCTCCGTTATTGATCTCCAATTACCAATACTCCTAACACATTTGCTTAGTTTATATTGGGCTCAAATAGCGATCAAGCTCAAGAAGAACTCGGCACTTTGGTTGCACAATAAAATAAAAACGGCACAAAACACAACAACACAGGAAATAAGATCAGAAAGCACATAAACCAGCAGCACATACAGTTAAATCATATAACTGATAGAACAAAAAAAAAGGGGGGGGGGGGGGGGGAGAGACACACAAAATTAGCAGATGTAAACACAAAACATAAATGAGGCTGAAACTCACTGTGCAGGATGTGGGCACTTACATAGCGCATAGTTATAAATAAAGCTGTGTTTGAACAGTAAACCTTAGGGCAGGTGATGTTCCAGTACAGGAGATGTGATTGGTTTCTGCTCCCTGAAAAATATAATGAAACTTCTGTAAATGTGAGCTGTGTCCTGTACTTGATAGGGGTGGATGGGCCTTGGTGTGCCCAGGAACAGTTTATGCAACCATGCCTATTGTGTATATTACATGTGGATTTACCAAAATGCATTATAAAAATGCATTATAAGCATGATTGTGTTTCATTTAATATGAACACTAATTTAAAATTTCTAGGACTAAAAGGTCAGAGAGTCACATATGCATCTACATATTTACTGATCGGCACACTATGTTTCTAACGCGACTGAGTTGACTCTGTACTCTAGTTTTCCAGTCTTAAATCTTGTGGTAAAAACTAAGCTTCTGAGATGTCATCTGGCAGCCATGGAGTGGCAGTAATTTCCACCCAAGTGGAAATTGCTGTCAAAGTCTTCAGTGATTACTCTGCTCCAACTTCACTCCAGGTTTTCTGATCCCTGCTTGCGTCCAAGTACACAAAATGCAAATTGGACTTTTTCAGTTCATTACAGCCTTTTAATTGAAAATACACTCTCTGCTAGATTTTCACTATAAATCTTTCTCCCTCTCTCTTACCTGTGTCTTTTTCAAACCTCATTGTGTTGTAAATTTTTCCATTGTGGGACTAATAAGGGAATATCTTATCTTATCTTAAGCACCTTGAGTTGCATGTAGTATGTTGTATGTAAATATCACAGATATTGGCTGAACCCAAATGCAGACGCAGGCAGGCAGGTAGGGTGATAACACAAGCCTATTATTTTAAGCAGGCAGAGATGGTGGCTGGCTGGCGTTTGAGGTGTGGAGGGGAATCCAGGAGTAGGAGCTGAGAGTAGGAATCCAATGATTTGAGCTGTCTGGAAGGCTTCACAGACGGAAACGGCTGACAGGTAGGAACGACAGGGAGAACAGGTGTGTGGCAAAAACAATTGACATTTCTGGGAACAGACTGACAAAACCTCTCTCAGGACATTGACCCTATAAACATATGATGATCTTGTAGAATCTTTACAGTGCTATTGATTAAACTAACCAACATTATATAAAATAGCTTAAATTAACTCAACCTTAAACATTAACAACAGCAGTAAAATGCAACATACACATCAATGCAGCAGTAATATTAATTCATTAATTTGATAGTAAATTTGCTAATCACACTGACATACTTTTACTTCAGGGTTTGAATGCAGGACTTACAGTGGAATATTTTAATGGTGTGGTGTAAGTACTCTTATTCAAGTTTGGTCAAATGCCAAAGGGTAAATATAGTTGCTAAGCAAGATGGTTTAGTTGAAATGAACTTTGTGCCTTTGATGACCAATGTGCAAATCAGCCTACTCTTTTATTTCTGGTACAGTAAAAGTCTTGAATCTAAGAACCTGTTCTTTTCTTTCAGGAAATAACTAGGATTGGTTAGAGCTCAGGAAACATGAAAACATCCAAACAAAAGATTGTTTTTTTTCTCACAAGGAACAATTTCATGAGGAAAGAGTGAGATGTAAATGATCTCTCAGTTAAACCAGAACAACTGTAAAGGGAATAAAAAACAACATTAATCTGAACCTTCCTGGGATGACCATGACCTGGATGACTGAGAATCTTTAAAGTGACAAATGAAGGAGCTCTGATGGACCTTGAGACACAAAGACACACAGAGAGACAGAGACAGAAGGCAGGCGTACAGTCCTGCAGATTCACAGCAGACTGGTAAGTTCAAAGACCGATATTCATTCAATTGTCTGCCACATTTAACAGCAACACAAATGGCGCACATTTATACTCACAGCTAAAGTTGACAGCAAACATCTATTTTAGGTTCTGCTGTTATTAGTAAATAACATCATCAGACGAGCCAAGAAAGACAGAGGTGGGATATAACTAAGCAAAGTTAAGTATTTAAGTACTGTACTTACGGTCTGTGTATAGTCCAAAGATTCACTTATTCCATTTAATCTGTTTTACGGGCATCAAACAAGTGTCTTCCTGTTTTCATATCAGAGCGAATAATCAAATAAAATACAAGACGGCAACCACCGAATAACCAAATCTAGTTTTTTTTGGTTTTGAGATTTTTGTTTCAGATTTGTGGATTTCTGACTTTTCTTCACGGAAGCGTCCACAGCAATAAAGTGGCGTACATGGAGCGACTAGAAAAAAATAACAAAAAAACTTGATTGTCTGGTGCGCACGAGGCCAGCCGCCTGCTGTGTTTTTGCACACATTTAGTTAATTCACCTTACGATCCTTTAGTCGGTTAATGTCACTCAAGGTATATTTTCCGTTTTCAGGAAAGTGACTGTATTACGGAGCCCCTTAGGGGACATGAGGGAATTTTTTTTGAAGGGTTAAAAAAAGGATTAATTTTTGCGAGATCGCAAAACTTATAGTTTATATTAAGAGCATGTTTTTCCGGGTTATCTGTGGTCAGAACACAACAGACACCATTGTTGTGTCTGTTTATTGAGTTTTATTTTGACTTGGGCCTAAACTATTTAAACAGTACTAGGCACAGAGGACTTTCTCGTCGGAAAGCGTATTCTTCATCCGCATAATGTCCTCTTTTGGGACTTTTCTCAGATGCAGGAAACGCTCCAAATCGTCCTCTATGTCTCCCTTTTTGCGAACGTACACAAAAATCAATACCGGTGCATACAACTCATGAACTTCACTCTCCCACTCCATTGTTGTGTCTATTGTCATTCCCGGAAGAACATGCTCTTAATGTAAACTTTTCGCGAGATCTCGCAAAAGTTCGTCTTTTTTTCCCCACTCCACTTTGCGAGATCTCGCAAAAATTAATCTTTTTTTTTTTTTTTTTACCCTTCAAAAATGTTCCCCCATGTCCCCGAAAGGGCTCCCTACTGTATCCACCTCTGTTTTTTTTTGTTGTTGTTGTTGTCTTTTTGCACATTCACACATCCATTTAGGGGCTCCATAGGAATATGATCATACATTTTAATGATTACTGAGGAGATTTGGGCCTTATGACAAATAACAACCTTTACTATCCTACCACAACTGCTGACAGATGACCTGCATTAGAATCATATAGGCGTTATAAGATAAGATAGACTTTTATTCGTCAAACAGTGGGGAAATTTACAGTGTGGACCAGAAATAACAGAAATTTAAGTGTCGTTATGATAATGAGATATTATCATCTTTAACATTAAAAAACATACATAGCCTATCACACATTATCACATTTCTTCATGTGGGGACAATTTTTGGTTGTATGTTGCCTTTGCATGTCTGTTTATACAGTAGACATTTTTTCCCCCCATTTGAACATTTACTTATTCCTTCCTCAAAAAGTCCCCATATGGACAACTACTGCCTGTGAAATTTACACAATCACTTCCGATAATGCTGCCCGCTGGCCCCTTCCATCACTGATGAGTGCGAGGATGACCAACACTGGGGCTTTGGTGGTGATGAGGGCCTCACAAAGCTCTCCCTCTCAGCAGCCATGAAACATAACATATGTTACACTTTATCCAAAGTGTAGGTGAATGGCTGATGCTCAAAAACTAGCAAATGCTGTTGGAGGAAGCCTCGATACTTTCCCAAGTCTCCTGCACAAGGTTCAGGTGTAGGAACTGGCAACCCTTTTGGGGGGAGGATTAGTAAGTAGAAGAGAAGCTTGAAGTAAGGTAAACTGGTTCCACAATTCTGCCAGTGTTGGTTACCTGATCACCGTTGGACTGCTGGGTCTCCATAAGACCCTGGAAAAGCTGGTGTTGTCTCAGCAGGTTTCCCATGTTCAGGTGCCAAATCCTAATTTTGAGTAGGGCATTGAACTTGCTAGAACAGGCCCGTTCTGCCACTTTAGATACCATTTGCAGATAGTCCTCTTCTTTTAACTATGCAGATGACTTCAAGGACCTAAATCTTATGTCGATAGATGTTCCTGCAATGTTAATGAAGTTAGTGTTGTTAGCAGCTAATTTGTATTTATTACTAGGAGAGGTGTGAGACCATAGGTGTGGTTACGCTTCCTATCTGTGACATTCCTTCTGTGAGTCACTGGTCATGTCTGCTTGGTGCTGATAATAAAGGGCCTGCTTAAAAGAAAACTAAACTGGCTTGCTGAGTTTATCATGAATGAGTAACAGTTTGTTACACAGTCCTGAAAAGGAAATGAGCAAAAATAGAAATTATCTGGTGCTCAAGATATACACTTTCAGGTAGCTTTAGGCTATTGAGCTGGGAAATAGGAATAATTTCTTGTGTGTGCAAGATGAGTTGTCTTCAGCTGGTTTTACCGGTTTTCTGCTACACCTTAATTGTAAAAACTGTTGTATAACTGGTCCTGCTTTCTTTGAAACTCATAAAAACAACTACTTTGCAGTCAGTCTGGCAGTCAGTCACTCAGCAAGCACGATGGGTCTCAACATTCCAGGACTGTTGGTGATGCTGTTCTTCTACCTGCTGGTGCTGGGCACTGGCATCTGGGCGTCCATCAAGTCCAAACGGATGCAGGACAGCAGCCAGGGGGACCGGACAGAGATGACTCTGCTGGGCAACAGAGGACTGACCCTGGTGGTGGGAGTCTTCACCATGACAGGTGAGTGAGTGATAGGGGCCACTGAAACACACTGAAATAATAATAAGTAGAAAATGTCACTTTTTTTGTTTGTTTGTTTGTTTGTTTGTTTTTATTACAATATTCGTTTATTATTCCTTTATTAGTCCCACAATGGGAAAATTTACAACAAGGTCATGGTTACAGCTCAAGTTGCAGCAATATCTAACATCACAATTACAATTAGACTATATTTGCATGAGATTGTCATGCAATCTGGTCACAACTTGATAACAGAAGAAGTTATAGCCTTTTTTAAAATTTTGATGACTCTCCCTTTTCTTTCCCTTTGAAGCAGTCATGTCCTTGTTGAGTAGGTGGTGAAAAACATGTTGTCAAGATGAAGACATCAAGGCTAAAACTTTTTTGCAGCTGTTGATAACCGTTGTTGAACATTTGTTCTGAGAATAGTGTCTAAAGAGCTACTGTTTTCTGAGGTGTAAACTAAATTATATAACTGTACTGTGATGGAACTCATCAATGCTGGTGTTAATATTGACATTTCAATTAGACTAAATTAATTTTATACACATCATAAATTATTAGCCAATACAAATATGGAGTTAGCCATGTGGGACTAATTTATGAAAATTTGAGGAATGTTAATTTGCTGTAATTACAGCAAATACAGCAGACACACCCCTCAACTGAAGAACAAGAAAACCAGCTCCTTCCCTCTTAGCTATGCAGTAGCTGGAGTTTCACAAAGATGATTTATATGAGAAAATTAATGCACACCATGGGTTGTGGAGGTTATAGTGGTCTTTATTAGTTGGTAAACAAGCAGAGTATTAAGGTCAAACGAGCACAGATTGGTGATCTTTAAGAAGGCCTGAAGGCTGTCATCTGCATAAAAGAGAAATGCAAATTGAGCCAGAGGGTCACTGCATATCATTAGAAAGAAAGGCAAATAAATAAAATTTTAATTTAGAAAAACAGACCCCCTGGGTAATCAAAACCACCTTTAAGTGTTTCTGTCAGTCTTTGGTGCATCCGATATTGATTAACTGTGATCTCCTTAGATTTGCTTTAAAAAAGTTTTTCTTCTGTGTTATATAATCATGGTACGTATTCCTTACAAAGTTTTATGTGGTTTTTCAAAAGAACAAGATTATTATTCCTAATGCAACTGTGAATATGATTATGAATTAAAGTAATGTATCAAACAAATTTTGTCCATTTGAAGTTTTTTCATTTTTCACAGGTCAGTTTGGCCATAACAGGGTTATACAGACCATACATACAGGCCATCAGTGTGATCACTGATGGCCTGACTGCCTGTATGCTGCTGCAAATCTGTCTCAAAAATATATGGAATATGTATATACAGTGTGTGTGTGTGTGTGTGTGTGTGTGTGTGTGTGTGTGTGTGTGTGTGTGTGTGTGTGTGCACGCACGTATGTATGCGTATGCTTTCTACAGCTACATTTGTTGGAGGGGGCTTCATTGTTGGTATGACAGAAGCTGTGTACTCTCCATCCATGGGACTGACTTGGGCTGTCATGCCAGCAACAGGAGCTCTGTCTTTCATTGTTGGTAAGACAGTTTTTTTGTATACTCTCACTGATGCATTGAATATCATTATTTATAATAATTAATAAAAAATATCTAAAATACTGAAGGCCAGCACATAAGTTAAAGTGGATCTCCACTCAAGCGTATACATATAGTGTATGTATATGTCATTATACAGCCATTGGAACTGTGAGGTTGAGTTGCATTATGGATAAAGTAGGCATCCGCTTTTGAAAGAAGATGAGTGAAATAAAAGACATGACAACTGGTTCTGCTGCATCGTTTTTGATATTAGGCGAGTCCACCTTGAGTCGGATAAGGTTATTTGAATGCAATGCTAAATCAGTGGAGGTTACCCTTAAATAGACAAAATGCAGAGTTACATGCAGCAGCAGAAATCTGTGTCCCTTTGTGTGATCCAATCATTCAGGTGGACTTTTTTTTGCCAAACCAATGAGAGACAGAAAATATGTGACAATGATGGACCCATTCCAGATCAAGTATGGAAATTCATTAAGTGGAGTTCTGTGCGTGGCAATGCTCATATCTGACGTCATCTGGGTTACAGGAACTCTTATTGGCTTAGGTGAGTGACACTGATGTCAGTTTTATCTCAAGGACACAATAATAAAATTTGTACTTACTACCATCGTTGACTGGAAAGTCATTTTCCTTTAATGTAAAAGGTGTTGCCTTTCAGTTGACACCACGCCTGTCATTATGTGTTGCCATATGAACCAATTGGTTTGTCAGACTAGAAAATTTGGATTCCTGTTGTCTGCGGTTAGAGCATTTTACGTGTCAGTTTTACACACTGAAACTGAATCATATAATACTATGATACAACTAAAGAACGTTAACAATGATAAATTTATCAATAATCATTATTTAAATATTAAAACTTTAATCATGCTGATGTTCACATATCTAAACAAAATATTCTGAAATGGTGTCAAATGTATTAAATTTGATTATGTGTGTACTTCATAGGTGCAGCAATGAGTGTGATCCTGGATTTGTCCTACACATTGTGCATTTGGATCTCTGCCGCAGTCGCCATCGTCTACACACTGCTGGGGGGCCTCTACTCTGTAGCCTACACTGACGTCATACAGCTAAATCTCATATTCTTTAGTTTGGTGAGTTCCTTTCTTACGTAGAAAATAATTTCTTCCTAAACTTAGAATTAGTAAATTCAACTTTAACATATTGAAGCCTTGAGTTCAAGTTTTCCCTTGAGAACAAAACATCTTGTCTCTTATCATATGTAATTAGAACTTATGCTGCCTCCATGACATTCTGCCAAAACACTAACCTTCTGCTCATTGCACATGTGGATAGTTTGAAACCGTAAACTGTCACACTGCTTTGCTTTATCTAGCGAATATGCACGTTTTAAGATGTTTATGTCAGTGGTTCATTGTCTCCATGCAGTGGTTGTGTGTCCCCTTTATCCTGATGAATCCTCATTCAGCTGACATCACCAAGACCGCATTCAACAACACCTACCAGGCCCCCTGGGTTGGTTCAGTGGATAAAGATAATGCATGGAGGTGGATTGATAATTTTTTATTACTGGTAAGGACCACATTCAGTAATTCGAGGACTGCTTCTTAATGATTTGCACATGCAGCCATCACTGGAGGAAAAGGGAGCAGATTTCTGTATAAATAGGCCTTTTCCTTAGACATCACGATGACATGTCACAGTTGGAAAAATACTGAAGGAAATTATACAATTAAGGATAAATTACATCCAGCTGTTAGAGTTTCAAGATCTTGGTGTTTATTTATTTGGTATTTGTCACATTGGCATTACTTACCGGGACACTTGAATACAACAGAGCCATTGTTAATTTCCCTATTATAAAGCTATGATCACATAATATTTCCCTTCAACAAAAATTGACTGCACTGCCAGCCATAAAGAAATTTTGATCAGAACAATCACAAACTATAGAGTGTCTGAGAACAATGTGATACGAACTTCAACCTGTGGATCCGCTGCAACTGGCTTGAGGTTGCAGCAGAAATGGAAACGTGTTTGAATTAATCCATCATACAGGCTTTAATAGAAGTGAATGGGAAACAGAGCAAATGTTTATAGGACAGAAGTATAATGTGACCATACCCTGACAAACCAAAATGTTGGCATTACTCTGGGGCATCCTGGGATTTGGCCACTGGCCATGCAATTGCAACATTCCCTGTTTGAGTCAAGGTTTGTGCCATGTCATCATTTCTCATTCTTCACTCCCCTCCTTTCTCACTGTTGCCATTATAAAGGGCACAAATGCCTGAAAAAACATTTATGCAAAGTAGAAACAGCTTTGCTGAGCTTGAGCTTGAAACAAGACTAGATTATAATGAGTAAAGTTTGATGCAAAGCATGAGTTTTCTTTCTCTTGATTTTTGATTTTCTTCAATTCATTTGCATCTTTAATTTGTAACACAGTTTATTGTCTCATATGTGAAACTGTGGTTCTGTTTGTTTTTCACAAGTCTCTTGGTAACCTGGGATATCAGGACTTCCACCAAAGGACCCTGTCAGCTTCTTCGTCAGCCACAGCCAGGATCATCTGCTTTATGGCAGCTCCCCTCATCCTCATACTTGGAGTGCCGTCTGTGTTGATTGGAGCAGCCGCGGCATCAACAGGTACAGCGAGAAAATTATAAAGGAAAAGACCAGCGAGACTTTGTTAATTCCTGTCACATTTCTTCATTTTTGGTGTCAGACTGGAACGTGACCATGTATGGCTCCCCGTCCCCATTTGAGCGTGGAGAGGCCTCTCAGGTTTTGCCCATTGCTCTGCAAAACCTCACCCCTCAATATATCTCCATCATCGGTATGGGAGCTATAGCTGCTGCCGTGATGTCCTCAACAGACTCAGCTTTACTGTCAGCCGCCTCCATCTTCACAACCAACATCTATAAGAGCATCCTGAGGACCAAGGTAAGAGGAGACTCAAGGGGAGGAATGGACTTGTGATTATTTCTGTACTATTTCATCTTCTTGGCTTTTTTCCTCTTGCAGGCATCAGACAGGGAGCTCCAGTGGGTGATCCGTGTCACCGTGGTGTTGGTGGGTTTGGCTGGAACATCACTCACCATCCTACATAACAGCGTCATGGTTTTCTGGATCCTGGGCTCGGACATAATCTACACTGTCATGTTTCCTCAACTCGTCTGTGTCCTCTTCTTTAATATCTCAAATGGCTACGGCTCCATCATGGGCTTGCTGATTGGAGTGTTGCTGAGAGTGCTGAGCGGAGAGCCATCATTAGGGTTGCCTATTGTTCTCCATTTCCCAGGTTGCACTCTTGAGGATGGCGAATATATCCAGCATGCTCCTGTTAGGACAATCTGCATGTTGTCCACCATGTTTGCCACTTTGTTGTTCTCCTATCTGGCTTCATTGCTCTTCCATAAAGGAGTGATTCCTGAGAGGTTGGACGTATTTAAAGTGAAAACCCCCAAAACGCCACCAAACCTAATATCAATGAACAATGGCAACACCAAAGGAGATGAGAAGGAGAAACTTGAAGTTCAGAATGAGACGGAATTAATGTTGGCCCCAAACCAGCAGGACTGAAAGGCAAATGATTTAATGGCAAGCTAACATCTTTTGTATAGAGCTATATAATCATGTCTCTATTTTTATACCAAATACTTCATCTTTGTGAAGTCTTGACCACAGAATGGTGTCAGGATTCATCTGTATCATCTTCAACAAGTGCACATGTTACTGAACAGTTTTTTCAGGAAATTACTCCAAGACTGTGTCAATAGCAGGCAAAATATTTAATATAAAATACAGTGTACATGTCAGCTCTTGTTCTGATGTGCAGGTTAATTCACTGAGTACACAAAAACCACATAACTATATCATAATGACATGATACACCATTAACAGTATATAAATGAAGGGGTGTGTCCAGGGGGCCTGAGGTGGAACTGGACACCCCTGAATAGTCGCCCAATCCACTGCCACCCTATTATCTAAAAATGTAATTGTCTCTCTGTCTGTGAGAGGTTGTTTGATTAGCACTTTTGAATATACATTGTTTTCTTTTGTTAGTAACTACTTTTGAGAGGTACAGTTTCTTTTTAAGGACTTAAAGAATAAAGGTCGGAAGGTTTGTAGGTGCTGTTGTGTTGTGAATGGTAGGGCTACTTATGTTTTAAATACATCTAAACACAAGAATGTGAGAACTAAAGGGCTTTAAGACAATAAACTGTTCTGTTTAATGAGTTTTTATTAATATATAATATCTTGGATTTAATAAATGTAACTAAAATATCTTTTAGTATTGGTCTGTTTGTGTGCTGTAGATCCTCGTTCGGCCACGCTGTGGCAGTAGCGCTACGTGAAGCCCAAATTTTGACCAGTTGAAAAGAAAACAAGGAAGCGCCTGAACAGCAGCAGCAGCAGCATAATGATAGTGAACTGAGAGAAGTGGCTGTCTGTTCATTGTCTTTTCAGAGGCGTGTGAGGTATGGTGACGCATAATAATTTATCCATTACACTTTAGTGCACCAAACGAGTAAAATGCATAGATATCCTGAATTAAACATAATGAGAGTTGGCTAGTGTGTGCGGAGGTGCTGTTAGCATGATTGCTATCATTGTTAGCTTTAGCCACAAATCGTTCACGTTCACTTGGACTGAACTTCGCTGAACTCAGTTCAAACGTGCTAAATTAATGTTTTCTAATCAGGATTTCTGCTGCCTAACACAAACTGTTTCTGAACCTTCAGACACACAATTTAACGAAAGTAAAGCAATGACAATGCAACACGGCATTTAAGGTTAAGTGTTGTCAAAGTGGGCTGGAGGTGGTTGTTGATAGGCAAAACTAAACTGATCATTATTTATGTTTTTATTATTTATCATCAAACTGAGGGACATGTATTTAATGTAGAATTATATCATCAGTAAACTACAGTCTCTAAGACATCAGTAAGAAATAGGCCAGAACAAGCAGCAGGTCGACAGAGAGATCAGTCATCTATACGGAAATAGTCAAACTTTAGTAGGATGAGATGCAACGACCCCACTTTTCTTCCATTAAACTCATTGTGACTCTTGATGTCAGTCAACTTGATCTTTTTCTCCATTTAAAATGTATTCACAGTCACTCACAGTGTAGAGTTGATTGTGATCTATGTGTGTTGAAAGTTATCAGGCTGCAGTTACACGACTTCTTCAATGGAGACACTAACATTAATTTCATTTTTGAGCAAAATTCTCAGTATAGTAAGGCTCAGTATGTAGACTGGTCCATCTGCACGAATCATAATCCATTTAAAGGGACAGCCCAGTAAATTATTCATTTAAGGAAGGAAACAAACAAGAGTCAGATTGACTGAGGTGTCCTGACTTTTCCTCCCTAGTACGGGTTCAGCTCCAAAATATTTGGATCACACAAGTCCCATAATGAAAATTTATAAATCAGGAGACAAAGGAGTTATTTTTAAAGCTGAAGAATAGTTCAGGAAAACAGAGAAAATATAAACTGGAGGGAACTCTGCTCTACCCTCCATACTTGTCAATTGTCCATGCCTTTTAATCTTCATTTCACATTAGCTTTCTGTATGTGTGTATGTAGGTTTAGTATGACATTGCTTTGACAAACCCACTACAAATATTATATAACTGTTTACACAGCCTGTGAAGTTCTCCTTGTGACTAGTAAATAGTGCCAATTTAACAAGGTCACTTAAACGAGTAAACTGTATCAGATCAGTTTACACAGAATTAACTATAAATATGAGCTTGAATTATTGTGTCTAAATTTTTATGTACTGCCTTCCAGCAGCTTCTTCGCACATTCATTTATGTTTATGAATTTTGAACAGTTGACTAGCTCCATTGCAGAAATGGAGGGTGGAGGAGGAGAGGAGGGTCAGGAAATGCAGGGGGCAGCAGCAGCAGCAGCAGCAGAACCAAGCTTTTCTGGACACAGACAGACTTCTGCAAAGCCTGTATGGACTTCGCTAGAGGAAGCAGCGCAAATGAAAACAGAAGGGAACGCTTTCTACCGGGAGAAGAACATTCGATCTGCCATTGGACGTTATCATCGTGCTCTGCTGGTCCTCAGAGTCCTCGACTCTGATGTGATGACATCAGTGAAAGGATTTGGACCTGAGACACCTCCCCTCACACCTGAACAGGAGGCAGCACTGAGAAACACACAAGTGGACTGCTACAACAACTTAGCTGGTAGATAAAACATCACAACTACGCGATGCCCAGGCATTAAAAGAGTAGATTTGACTTAGATATATCACAGGTTTTGTTCAAATCTATTAAAGTGGTACTGCGTTAAGTAGTTAAATGTAGTCACTAGTTTTAAGTGGCCTCCTTTGCATAGTCATTTCAATGTGAACATTCCCTACCAACAAATCACTCTGCAATTCAGTGATCCTCCAAAGAGGTGACTTCCTTTATAAGAGACCATTTTCACTGATTGCCTTCTGAGCAAAATTGGCAGCTGGGTAGAGCATGTACAAAATTTTGTATTATATATGTACATTTATATCTCTTTCAGCCTGTTTGCTGCAGAAACAGAGTGTTGACTATGCTCGTGTGCGGGAGTACAGCCTGCGGGTACTGCAGTGGCGGCCAGGTGATGTCAAAGCACTGTACAGGGCAGGAGTTGCAACTTTGGAGATGGGAGATGCACAGACTGCCAAACAGTATCTCACCCAGGCCTGCAGTAAGCAACCTAATGGTAAGAAAAGAGCTTCCATGTGCACAGTCATTTATTTAGACATCTCTGAATTTCTCAATGCAGTCTTGCACCTTGTCTTCTCTGTCCAGGTAGCTTCAGTCCTAGTCAGTGTTGACCAGGATGCTTTCAGCCACAGTACTATTGTGCACTAGAAGTGTTTTGGCAGCAGTCAAACTCCAATACAAAATCAATGTAGTTGCGTGACTCACTGAGATGAAAGTAGATATTGGGTCACAGCAAAGCACATGAGGTGCAAGAGAGGCGGGAGCTGCTACAGTGCCTGTATAGACGGCTGTATTGATTAAATTAGAGGCGTATCTTTTACACCAGACACACTTGAGACAGAGAGCCTGGCTTTGTTCAATGGTAAAAATCCACCTCCCGGCACCTCTTATATTCCCTAACAATCAAGTTATGTTGTCATAGAGCAAGTTCAAAGACCAAACTGCAATCTGTATCTTTTCTTAGACTGATTCAACATTACAGTTCCTTAATTCTGTTCTTTTTTTGCAACACAAATTATGTAAAATGTAAAGGTTTTTTTGTACCTTGCTGATTTTCAATCAAGAACATTTAGCTCTGTCACAGAAGTGCTGGATAAATCAAATCTATACATGTAATATCTCTAGATAATTCTGCAGATTCTCTCCAAGCTGTCTCCATATTTGAACACCTGTGGGACAAATGAAAGTATGCCTTTCCAACACAAAACTTTCTTTTTCTGTCCCAGATGCCAACGTGAGGAGGCACCTGCAGAGGGCCGAGGAGAAACTGAATCGGGAATTACAAAAAGAGAAGGCCATGTACCGAGATATGTTTTCCTCCAGCCTGAAGAGCAGCTCCGGAGAAGAGATTAACCAAACCAATGGAGCTGGTGAGGAAGTTTAGCTTGCCAGCTCAACCAGCCAAAAAAAGCCTCAATCTGAGAGAGACTCTTTTCGACAGATCGCAAACCAACTGAAGAATGTTCACACATCTTAAATCATTAATCATGTTACCGTGTCTCTTTGAGGTGTGAATGAGGTGAACGTTGAATTATGTGTCATACAGAACACTGGAATGTGGTCAATAAGAGCGTAAAGATGTCGCTGCTGAAAATAGAAGAGGACAGCAAACTTAGTTTCCTAGCAACAGGAACAAAGCGGTGTTTTTTTTTAGCCAAAAGAGCAAGAGTTTGGATCTTCTGAAAGATTCTTCATGCACTACTTAAAGTTTTGATTATGCCTTCATGATTGCAGTTTTCTGGTCAGTGCGGTGAATGTTGATTTTGTGAGTTTTCAAGTAAAATATTTTTTGATAAATAATGTTTCAGCTCAGATGTCTTCTTGAAATATATTTGATGGTAAAAGATAATATAATGTAGGTATTTCAGGCACAGCACACGCTTAGTTATGTTTCTTTTATTAATCGTAAGCCATGAGAAGCCACATTTTGTCTCAAATAATCAATATTTTAATCATTCAATATTTATTTGAAAATCCTGAGCACAATATCAAGTTAAAGAGTATTTGCTTGGTTTTGGTCATTGTATGGCCAATATGATTGTACTTCAGTGGCAATATTGCCCATCAACAAAGAGAAATATCACATTCTCACAATAGCTATAATCACTGAACAAGTCACAGAGCAGCATGCAGAAGGGGAGTGTACACATACACATTCATACTCATGGTAACAGGAGGATTCAACCAATATGTCATGAATCTGCTTTTAGCCAGTATTATGAGTTAATATTCAATATCTTTAAATCAGGCTGTGTTTCAGCCACAATGGACAAAGGAAGAATAGTGTTCTAGTTGAGATGTCAGATACTTTGAAACAGCACTCGCACAATGAAAAACTCCACAGAAACTCACACTAATAAAGTTTTATATGTTTGTAGTTCTTTGCAGCTCCTATAAGGAATTACTTATCCCCAGATGTTGTCACCGATGATTTCTCTCTGGGCCATGCTGCATCCTGCAGCACTCTTGCTTGCTACTGTAGGATTTGCATTTTTACATGAATACATTGTCAATGAGGAAAGTCTTTGGGAGACAGTGCAATCATTTGGCTACAAAGCACTCTGATTATGCTGTAGAGCCTGTTTGGAGAAATTTCACCTACATTTTGTAGTTTTTTGGGGGGGCTAAAAACGTCTTTAAAATTTTACAAAAACACTACTAAAATGAAAGACATGAAACCAAAACAAAATTAATAACTAGGTTTTACAGGTTTTATGTGCCTGACAGGAACTTCCATCATATTTCTGGTGGACGAAAGAACTGGCAGATATCTGTCACCAGTAATGTAAAACCAAACTACTTGTCTAATCAGTCATACATCTTTGAAGCTCAAAAATTAAAAATGATGGCACTTCTGTAATGTGAAATATAATACCGACCATTACTGGTGTTTTGAACATAACACATGGATGATGCGTTCATTATTTTACAAGTGTCACTTCTTGGATGGCTTCCTTTTGAGACTCAGGGACCTCATGGAGCCAAACACTCTCCTCCCTAAGTCCCTCAGAGATCGAGAGCGCTGGAGGGGCATCCGTGGAGGAGGGGATGGAGAAAAGGAAGGGGAGGAGAGAGGGGAGAGGGAATGGCAGCTGCCCTCCAGGCTCTGAGAACGTGAGAGGTTGAAGAGGCTAGCAGTGGAGGACAGGCGTTTGTCTTCCTCCTTTGCCCTCAGCAGTCTGACCCCTTCTTCTTTGCTGATGTACATGCCACCATGCCCCACGTCTAATGAGGAGACCCAGTGTGCCCGCTTTGTGGGCTCCTCACTGTGATTACGAGGCACCAGCAAGCCTTGGGACTCACTCCTGAACAAGGCCCTCCTGGAAAGCCTAAGGCTGGAGCTGCGTCTCTCCCCTTCTTCCTTGCCCCTCTTCTTTGAGAAGATGGGGGAATTTTCTACTTTTGGCCTCTTGTCATTACTACTGGATGAAGCCTTCAACCTTCGATGCTCCCTCCTCCAGCTTCCAATGCTGTTCCTCCTCCAACCGTAGCCATACTCAGCTCTGTCCATCTCCTCCTTTTCGCTTTCGGACTCTTTCCCCCGGAAGCGTCCCTCAAAGCCCCTCCAGAGTTTGTTTGAGTTCTTCCTCGGGGTCTGGGCTGCTGATCGCTCTGGGTCCTCACCCCAAACGGAACTATAGTCCTCTCGTCTAGCATAGCTGCTCACTGTGGCTGCCCTGATCAACTTATGTGAGGCATGCTTTCCTCTATAAAGCCCCTCCCCCTTCGTTCTGTTCCAACTACCGCTACCACCACTTCCTCCCCCACTCTGTCGAAGTGATCCACCCCTTGGTTGGATACCGCCATGTTCTAAAGGAGAGCTCCTTGTATTGGTGCGTGGCAGGGAGCACTGGAAAGGTGCATCCCGTCGGAAAACAGAGAGTGGGGTGGCACCCAGAGGGGATGGTTGGAGAGGTCGTGGAGGGGAGCGGCCCCTGGGTGTGGGACGGGAGGCAGGTGAGGAAGCCGTGGAAGAGGGAAGGTCGGATGGGGAAGGGATCTGCTGGTAGTGGCATTGTGAGGAGTAGTGGGGAGAGGGGATATGGATGGATTGATAAGGGTGTATGGGACTGCTTGAGTGTGAGAGAGGAGGGGTCAGGCTAGACTGAGACTGTGGGGAATGGGTGACACTGAGAGACAGCTGTATTGGTCTCTGGGGATTCAGGTCATTCAGTCTAGCATAGTCATGTGACTGATCAGTCTGGGCTGTCAGGTGAGTTTTGCTGTGACCCCTAATTTCACCTGCACTATCTGTTTGGAAGCAGTCAATATCCAGCTCCACACCTTGTTCCATGAGTCCAACCACCACGGCCCGAGAGAGGCCAGAGAGGCGGGAGATCTCCCCCACCATGGGGGAGTCTTCACTTAGCTTGGGACTGGAACTGGACTCTTGGATCAAGCTGCTACGCTGAGACCCAGGAGCCGATCCAGAATTTGTACCAAACACTGATTGTCCAGTCTCAGGTGGAGCACCGCTGCTCCAGTCTAATGAGCGACAGAAGGCAGATGACCCAAATCCAGGACTGGAGCCAGATGCTGAGGTGACCTCCAGGGAACTGCGGTGACTCAGGCTGCTTGGACATGTTGAAATGCGAGGGCGAGTCCTAAGTGCTGGGGTGGGTGTAGCTGAGGAGAGTGATGTAGCGGAAGCCATGGAAGCTGCAGCAGGGTCGCTCCTCAGAGCTCCACAACTGCCATTTTTGGGATTGTCTGCCAGTCCCCGGCTGGAATTCAAACCAGGAGTCAGGTTCAAGTTGAGGTTGAGATGCAGATTTATGTTTAAGTCCTCTCCAGTTGCTGAAGGAAGGTTACCCAGATTGATTGAATTCCTAGTGGCTTTTTTCCCGGTAGTGCTGAGGCTGACTCTGGCAGAGTTTCCCAGCAGTGACTTAGAGGGAGTGATACAGAGTGCACTGCGGCTCTCAAAGGCAGAAAGGGACTGGGTGGAACCATGACTTTTCCCAGGAGTGCAAAGGCCTCTGTGTATGCCTGGACCAGGTGTGGCAGCTGAAGTGAGATCAGAGGTGGAGGAGGTTACCCGACTGTGGTACTGGCGAGCCAGTCGAGAGATATACTGCTCCAGCTGGGTGAAGGAAGCCAGGGTGGCGGGCTGTTGAGACTGGAGAGGCAGAGCTGGATCAGCATTGGACTCCTGTGGTTCATCTAGTTGGGGTCCTTCGGGGCTCGGAGAGGCTGATTGCTCCTGGTTCTGGGAGGTGAAGAGAGGGCTCTGGAGGGCAACAGCATGCAGTGGGCTGGGGTAGGGGTACACCTCTTTGGTCCGACGGGACACCAGGTCTGTGCAGTAGCGAGGGTCCAGCTGGGGCTTCGGATGGAGGGAGGAGGTGGAGGAAGAGAAGGTGGAGTCGAGAAGCGGGAGGAGGGAAGAAATCAGGGAGTCACCGAGTCCTGAGCAGAGTTCAGACAGAAAGCTCAGACCAGTTGCCTCAAGATCACTTTGGACTGTAAAAGACGAGAAGAAATTCAGACAAAACATGATTTAATTTGAGGTTATTATTCTCTAAATACTTATATATTCATCTCTGCTGATGTTAATAGCCAGGACACTGCTTTGAACAGTCTTCAGTTGACCTCTTTGAAGCTTCAGCCACTTGCTGCAAATTCATATTTACCTGGAAGGATTTACATGACATGGATTTACTGTCTGCACCAGTTTACCTGATACTGGCGTCTCCTCTGTTGGTTCAGCATCTTCCGGTCTGTTCTGCAGTGCAGGCTGCTGCTGTTGCTGCTGCTGTTGCTGCTGCACCGCATCTTCTGACCACAGGATGTCACTGTTGTCAGCAGACAGAGGAACCTGCTCCCACAGTTTCACGGGTCTGGACGGTGGCGCTGATCCTCCCTGAGCAGCATCGCTGGACACTGAGTAGCACGAGTCCGAGAGAGAGCTCCCACTCACTGAATAGAAACCTTGACAAGAGAGAAGAAAAGAAATTGTGTCTTATGCTAAAATGGAAGTGATAACAGACTCCCATCCCGTCTGGTTGTGCTGTCATACTTTCCATTATTTCATTTGTATTACAATTAATTACAAAGAGGTTCTTATTCTTTGGCCTACTTCTATTTTACTTGTTTAATTTACATATATTACTATTCTTTAAGATTAATTTAATTTAAAATGTGACCAAAAAATACAGTTCCTGGGAAAAGAAATTATGTTTTTTTTTTTGGGGGCAACAGTTTCAGTGTAGTTTTGATGTGTATAAAGAGAAATGGGTATTTAACAAGGCCAGTAAGAACTAGGTAAACAAAGACCAAACAGAAACTTAAATCACATTAACTAAATTCCAGGAGAAGGACGTCACAGTTCTGAAACCAGTGTTTGACAAATAATATGTAAGTACTGCAGTGTAAAAACAGTCTAACAAAAATCTTAATTAAAATGTAAAATTTAGAGGAATAAAAGGTTAAGAAACTAACTTCAAAACTGAAAATCTGAACTTACACCTTTCAGGTTTTTAGGTTTGAGTTGAGTTTAAGATTTACATAAAAGAAGGTGTGCATGAGTGCATAGCAGGGACAGGAATGTTGGGTGCAGAGACGCAGAGACCACAGTTTTAATCAGAGTGGATAAGAGTTTGGCAACAAAGGCTGAACAGTTGACAGGGAGAAATGAATGAGTCGGTGCCAAGTCAAACAGTGCAAGTAAACAAAAGTAAAAAGAGCACGGTTAATATTTAACTGGACTTCTCTTACACAAGGTTAACTGTAGTTATATCACAATGTGACAAACTGTGTTGTCATTGTTCAGGTCAACCGTGTTTACCACACAACGTTCACCACTGAATTCAAGTGCTGAGGTGTATGCATGTTTACCTGAACTAGGTCTGGAGTCGCTGTCCAGATGGACTGCACCACTGGGGTCTGGTGTTGGGGGAGAGAGCAGGTCAGAGGGAGCGTCCCAGGACAGAGTAGACCAGCGTGAGTTGCTGCCCCTGCCAGATGAAGAGTGGACCGTCCCATCCCCTGCATTACTGCCACAGTCCTCCGGGCTGCTCTGACAGGGCATTATCACAATATCTGAGGGAGACGGCACCTGAAAAAAACAAAACATGTGGCAAGTTAGACCTGGGTCAGTTTGATAAAAAATCATCTGTCTGAGAAACAATCAACTGCTTTCCGTCTGCTCTCTTTACGATCAATTCTATAATAAAAGCATCAAAAAAATCTGAAAAACAAAAGTTGGACTAGGTGAAATCAATAACCTGCTATTAATAAGATTTTCTAATATCAATATCTAAAACAATATGGCAAACTATGCAAAGTCAAACATAATACATTCAAATTTATGTTTACTCCAGCAAACTATGTTCCACTGTTTGCAAACCCCCTCACATGTTTAAAACAAAAAAATGAAAATAATTTTATTATTTTTCCATTACACTCTTGAATACACATTTTTTTTACAATGGTACCATATAATCATATCATCTCAATAGTATTGCACTCTGAATAAAGGATAAATTGAATTATTATCCAGCTTTGAGTGTTTTGTTTTCGCATTCTGTTTCCAGCCAAATCTGCACAACCTGGATATGTTCTGAGGGCGCCATTACTGACAGCAGATTATCAAGGCAACTAGTATTGTGGGTAATAATAATTTCTGATATCGATATGTCTCAAATTATTGAAAATGTATAAAATAAGATATACAAAACACTATATGAAAATCATAAAACACCAGTCAGTAGAGGGCTTGAAAGATTGAGGAGGAGACCACCTTTGAACAGTCGTTAGCTTCTCCCCCTGTATACAACTACCACCTATCATGTGACCAAAATTACATGATGACAAATTAAACCACAATTGAGCAGCTCCTCCTCAGGACGTCAAGTAAATAAAGCTCAGCACAGTCATGTTTTTGCCAAACCCTCAGGCTCAACCATCCTGTATAAAGACTCAAGCTGATGTTCAAAACAATGAATTGTGTTTCATTGTCACTATAATATACCTTTTCCGAATATAATCTTCTTCTGTTAATATTAGAAGCTATTTAATTACACCTGGCCCAGAGTCATTAACTTGGACAATAGAAATTTGTACAACAATAACATGATAAGACTATGATCGTAATATGCCTCCAGCAGACGTCAGTCAGTGGTTTTATTGATTTATTGCCCAGCACTTTATAGAGGCCTGTGTACTTATAGAAGAGAAAATTTACAATTAAATAACCCTATGGTGTCCAACAGTAATCAGAGGTAGAAGAGGTACTAAGAGAGAGTACTCAGAGTACCACTGCAACAATGTAAAATACTCCAATACAAGTCCTAGCTTAGTAAAAGTACACAAGTATTACTAGCTAAATCTAATTAAAGTAATTGTTCTGCAAAAAAATGTCCCCAGTGAGTGAGATACTATTAGATATGACATGATTGTTGATAGTGATGCAACAAATATGTAATTGAAACCATGTGAGAAGTTTAGAGGGAAATGTCTCACCACAACTCATAGAGATCTAAAACATGACAAGAGGCCCCAACCAGAACCACCGGTATGTCAGTGACAGTTTTTTTTTTGTATTAAATTTCTCTTTCCTTTTTTAATGTGAAATCTGAATGTGAACTATTGTCATACATTATTTCCCTATTGGAGTAGAACATGAAGTAGCTTCAAATAGAAATACCTACCATAGTAAGAGTACCTCAAATTAGAAAACTTAGGGAAATGCATTGAGTTACTTTCCACTGCTAACAAGAAGGTCACACAGCTTCTTGGCTCTGCATGTCTTTGTGAGACACGGTTAGACTTGTGTGAAAAGACATGTAGGGTTTAACCTCCCTGATATAATTTACCAGAAGCACGCTCACATCGCCATGACGTCACAGCGCTTACAGGAATGAGGCCCCACACATAACAGCAACAATAACACTCGCCCCGTCAAGTTAGCAAAGTGCCTCCATTTCCTAGATTAGTAAGGGCTTGGTCGAGTAAACCCCCTCCTCCAATTATCCTCCAAATCCCCTGCCCACCCCTGCAGGACGGCAGCCAGGAGGAGCCCCTGCATTACACTGATGGAGGCCAGACAACAGAAACACTGTGAGTGGCACTGATCAATCCTCTTGTTACTGAGGAAACAATACAGGTAGTGACTCACTGCTGGGGCGACAGGAGGAGGGGGGGGGGGTTGGGGGGGTTCAGAGATAATGGGAGTTACAGATGACGTAACAAAGAGCAGCCAGAGCGACAGAAGGGAAGGAGGGGGGGCTGAGGAGAAAAGACAGGAGGAAGGAAAAGGAATGAGAGAAAGACTAACAGACTTTGACCTGTCTTAAGCTTATCTCCTCCCTTCTCCTGTGAGATCAGGAGCCTTCGACTTACTCCTGTCCCCTGTTTCTATTTTCTTTTTTTTTTCTCCAGTGAATCTGAAGTGAGTCGTGGTTGAGTGGGTGACCAAAAAAAAAAAAAAAACGAGTGAGTGAGAGGGACAAAAAAAGAGACAGAGACTGAGAAATAAAAGAGTGAGTCACTGAGTGAGTGAAGGCGGTGAAGGGAGGGTGAGGCGGTGAGGAGGGGGGCGGTTGCCGGGTGAGAGAGAAGGGCATCTTGAAGGACCCCCACCTCCCTCCCCTAACAAATAATCCCCCCCTTCCCTCCCACACTTCCATAATATCCTCTGAGCCAGCAGCCCCGTACTCACCATAGCTACAGCTGCTCGCTCTCTAACTCTCGCTCGCCTCTCCTCCCACACAGAACCACAACAGGCCCGGCGAAATGTTCTACTCATCCTCAGCCTGAACACACACACACACACACACACAACACACTCTTGTTGTGACTCTCGCTCACATGTATGTTATGTTGTCTGCTACAAAAAAAAATCACTGCAAGTGTACTCCTGCATTCGTAAGAGTCTCAACTTTTCCCCATTCCCTTCTCTAATTCAGTCTATTTAAAGCTATGAATCAACCCTTTAAAATACCCTCATCTCTCTTTCTCCAACATACCTCTCATAATATAACATAATGCATTGCACATTGCAGGATATCAGGTTACCCACAGACCCAGCGCATGATCGAATCATAGGAGGCTGACAGACAAGTGAGTGGGGGTCTGCCCAGAGCTCTGTAATATGATATCCTTAATGAGAGGGAGCAGCCCCTCTGGAACAATATGAAGACAAAGTATGGGTGGATTTGATCATAATGCTACAGTGATCGCAGCTGCACAAGCAACACACCTCCTCCAAATAAGTGCATTATGTCATTAGAGCGAGACAAATTGCAGCGGATGCCATGTCAAGACAGAATAATTTGGTCAAACAGTGTAGGACGGAGCCAGTGTTCGGTGAGAAGTACTCGCTTGTTCTACACGGTGCAGTATTTATTGTTACATGCATTATTAATGTGCTATTGAATTTTAAAAAAACAGCCCACGCTGTGCATCTTCATCTTAGCCAGCGAGCGGTGTGATGTGCTCCAGCTTGTCTCAAACATTCAGGTGATTCTTGAAACTATCAATATCAACGTCACAGACTTTTTTCTTTTTCTTTTTTTTGTCTGTGAGCTGAGAAGGATCCCGAGGCCAAGGACCAGAGACAAAAGCTGTCTCACTCCACAAGTCAGGGTAATGACTCTCCATGTAAGATGATGCTTTTCAATGCTACACCTCGTTTCAAGACCGCCTGTCTTCAGTATGGGAGCACACAGCACTGCAGATGGTGTCGAGACACACACACACACAAACACACACACACACACACACACACATTGTACATTATGGCTGCAAATAACAAATCTTTCTCTTTTTTTATTACTGATTCATCTGCTGATTATTTTCTCAATCAATTGATTAGTCACTTGGTCCATTTCAGTTCCCTCAAGACCAAAGAAATGTCATTAAATGTTTTGTTTTGTCCAACCAACACTCCAAAGACATTTTGTTTAGTCAAGAAAAAAAAAGCAATTGATTTTTACATTTGAGCTGCTCCTCACTACCATAATCTTGGATGGATGCACAACAGGCACCTGGCTTAGAGTCATCCTCGTCCAGCCACCACTCAGAGGGCTGAGCAAACTGACAGCAGCACATCTACTTCCAGCACAACAGTCGTGACAGACTACCCCCAGCCCATGTCGATACCTGAAACCCATAAGGGGCTGGACAAGACAAAAACTACCACTGGCCGAACAATAAGTCCAGAGCCGACAAATCCTGGACTCAACTTCTGCCGTGATGAAGATCCACTTCAGAAGACTGCTGAGCACATTCTGCTAAGACAAGAATGGCATCTCATTTTAACATTTGCAAAGCTGAAACCAGTGATTTTTTTTGGCATTTTGTTACTTACGTCTAAAAATATTTCACTTATCAAAATAGCTGATGATTTCGACCAATTGCTGCAGCTCTACTGTATATGTGAAGTGAAGGAAGCTCTGCTGCATAATTTCTACTTCACCCACTTCCTGTCCTCAGTTTCTTCGGCGAGGAGAATTTTTTATTTCACTTGCGACAACAGTGGCCTTGACACCTACTCTGAAGGGCTGCTGAGAAGTGTGAAGAGACTAAAATGTTACACACTGAGAAGGCAAAGTTTTCCTCTAGTTTATGCAAGAAATAAAATATTTCATCCGGAAATCAAAGCTGGAACTATTTGCATGCACCAAACTGAATTATTTATGCTATTGAAACATATTTATGCAAATTAAATGTGTTTTCTTTCCACAACAGCACTGAGGAGGCATTGGTTTTGTTTTGTTTTGTTTGTTTTCAAAAACCTGTGTGCTTCACAAACATGTTTAAAAAGATGAGAAGAGTCATTTTAAATTGCATTGTTCCATCACAGATGACACCCTACAGCCACAGTAATCCTGACCTGACAAAATATGGATTTACCTTGTAATAACTTCTGCCCTCCCTCTGCTATGACAGAGAGAAAAAGGTGAATCACATGAAGAGTTTAATTCCAAAAAAACAAAAACAAAGCTGGTGTTAAAGTAAGTGCATTATTTTGTGAGTCATCTAATACTCGGCTGACAAAATAGTTATATTTATAAAATATAATAATAATCCTGCATTCTTCAGAGCAGTGATGAATTTAAGGTACATTAATAATGTGTTCAGGGATGAAACCTTTATAATCAGAGAATAAAAAACAGGTGCTCTGTCCGTCTACTCTCGCTCTCCAGCTGCTGCAGTATCATGGCCACTTTTGCAACAACAAAAACAACAATTTGTCTGCATTTATGCAAATGTTTTGTGTGTGTTGGCGGAGGCCGGCCCGGGCAGAGGGCACAGTGCCAGGCCGCTCTGCTTCACTGAGAGTTCCCTTCAGAGGTGAGAATGAGCAATGCTGCTCGGCCTCTCCACAGGGTATCTCAGCACCACAGGAGGGGAAATACAGAAGAGATGTTGGCAGGTGGGCGGTGAGGAAGGCAGCACATTGTGAGCCACACTTCCATGCAGATGCCCTCACTGGGATGGGACTGCAATTCATGCGTGCTGATAAAAACAGATTTCATTATTTCAAGTTGTTTTCCTCTCGTCAGCTCAGTCTATACAGGATTTGATTTAATATTATTTCATCAGATAAATATGCCATTCTGCAAAAGGCGACCTCAGCTGTGGCCTGATTTAGACAGAACATATATTAATGTGCTGCAGGCTGCTGACTAACACGCCTCATTAGTATCAGGCACAAACGTTCACAGTTTAAAAACACCCTGTGCAAAGTGAGCGGGGATGAAGTTACTTTCTCAGAATAACACTAACATGTTATTAATGAAGCCAAGGATGACCCACTTAATCTCTGAGGTGCACACGCGCTGGCAGACCCTGAACACAACACGAACCTGTCATGTCACTGGGTCGTCAAATCTGGAAGTGGTCTCAAGATAATCCATGACAGACAGACTTAAAACCAAATAGCATGCACAGCAAAAGAATCCACTTAAAGTTGAGGTCCATGGGAAAAAGTCACTTGTTGATGATGTTTTGGTCTTCATGTCTAAAAAGAGGATCGTTTCATTAGAAAAGGCTATGTAGTGGAAAGGTGCAATTATAGTTGAAACTGGTCCCCCAAAATAGAAAGAAAAAGGTCAAAGCACATGAAAGGCTGTGTTTTTTCTCAAGCTGAAAGTAACTGTCATTTTCGAGAATAGTGGCTCGTTCAATAAAATGTCCATCACAGCTTCCCAGTTCTCAAGGTAACATCTTCAAAATGCCAAAATATATTCAGTTTACTATGATAAAAGACAAAGAAAAGCAGCAAATCCTCACATTTAAGAGGTTGTAACTGCGGCATATCTGACAATTTTGCTTTAAAAAATGACTTAAATGATTAATTCCTTACATATAGTTGCTGATTATGTTCCTGTCAATCCTCTAATTGACTAATTTTTCAGCTGTAGCTGCTCTTACGACTCAGTACTCTCTTGCTAATGCCCATATTAATTTATATATCTCCCATTTCTAACCATAAAATCCTGCTGGGTGCTCTCACATTCATTAACATCCTCTCCTTTTCATTACACTCCACATCTTGATGGCTTCACAGGTTCAAATGTAGTTCATGTTCAGGAATGACAGACCAGACCACCTGCAGCCTCAGGATCCAGGCCTGCTCACATCCAGTCCTCCTGGATTACATGTCAACCCACATTCCACACATCCTGGACACAAAAACACCTGCGTATACATTTCAGGAAAAGGTTGGAAAATGGGTTACTCTATATGTGGGTGTGTTTGAAGAGAGCACACATTCTAACCTTTGTGTCACACCCCTCTAGAGCCTTCAGGATCTCACAGTAAAAAGATCAAACCTGCACTTGCAGTCCAAGACCAGATGACAGACAGTGATGGAGTCCACATTATGATCAGTGATCTGAATGCAAACCGGGTGCCAAAGTGACCTTTACAGCTGATGAGCTCACCCACCAGAGCTGAGAATCGCAGCAGCCTGGTTCCTGGCTTGTGCGTGAATACCTCCACCTGATTTCAGAGCCTGTATCTCACCGCATCCTCCTGTCTAACCTTGAGGCAGGGCGCAGAGCCAGCCAGACAGGAGCTGGTCCTGGCAGCCTGACCTCAATGACATTTGCTCCATGTGATGCGCACACACACACACACACACACACACACACACACACACACACACACACACACACACACACACACACACACACTGCTGCTGTGTAAAATGATCAGGCTGCACGCTTGGATGGTCTCTGGCACCATTTCTCTCAGTTGGGTTTGCAGCCCTGCCCACAGAGGGACCGGCTTGTTGGCAGATCACCACCATCCCCGCATCCATATTTAATAATCTCGTCATGTAGAGATCCGGGCTCACTGACCTGTTGCCTGCGGGATGTCGCAGAGCCATGCCCGGCTTCTCTCTCTGGGGGTCCGCTCGCCTCCTCCGCCGCCCGCGGCTCTCCGACTGCAGCGGCTCGCTCCTCCAGAGCGGCGTCCACCATCTCCAGGTGTTTGCACCTGAGCACCTCCAGCTCCAGCACCCCGGCCAGCGTCGCTCGGAGGCGCTCACCGATGCGGACGCGCTCGGTGCCTGACCACAGCGAGTTCACGCAGCCGCGCCGCTCGGCCATCCTCACCGGGGAGCAGGGCGGGCGGGACCGGGGGCGCACCGCTGACCACCGCGCAATGGACAAGAGGACTGAACGGGCTAAGCTCCAGGTGGAGACACACGGGTTCGGACAAGTGACAACAACATATCAACCCCTTGAATTAATTCGAGCATCTAATCCCCGCAGCCTGCGGACCGGACCGACACTAGAATCAATGAATCCACCGGTGCAATGAAGGAACAGCAACGAGCCGGGTCTCATATTAATCCAGCCGTCATTTCCCGTTCACACCGTCCGTTTTCATGTGACCGATAAACCTGCCGGTGCAGTCTAGCCGCCGCGGCGCTGCGCTCCGGACGCCCCCGGTGAGACAATGCAACAGACGGACAGACGGTGCTTACATGTGGCAGCGGGGGGGCGGAGCCTCTGCAACGGAGCCGCACGCTAATTGGTCAGGGAAGTTTTTCGAATGGACTCCGGAAAAAAAAAATTCCTGTCCAACTTGCAGGATGTCAGAGGACGAACAGTCAGACTTTTGTTCTGTTCCTATAGAAGTTATTAGTTTATAAAGTGACCTCATTGTCCTCTATAGTATATTTTAAGCACCATTTTAACCATCATAGGTTTTAGTATTTCCTCAAACCCAACTTTTGTTTGGCCTATTTAAAAAAGCAGAATTTAGGTATGGTAAGGTATTAAAATGTCTAGTGTTAGACCTTTATTATTTTAATTAATGTTGTGTTCATATGCAGCAGAATCCAAAATAAAATTGTGATTAATAAAAGTTCCACAAATCTAATTATTAATATAGAACCTGTCCACTACTTTACCAGAGATTTCTGTTATTTCAGTGGATACAAACTTGATGGAAATTACATTTAAATATTTTTAGAAGTTATATTGTGTATGAATATCGAAAGTTTTTTTTATTATACATTTGAATGAATTTCTTTTTCTTCGCTTTGAAAAAAGGGGATTGTCCAGGTTTTATCAACTGGACTCATTTGCGAAGCTGCAAATGTTTGGTGCTGATGCATAGACTGTGCTGATGTGATTGCTATCTATATGCTTGACAGGTGCAGTGCACTTTGCTCTAGTGCCACCTTTCAGCCAGCAGAGGGTGATCTTCACCCACATCAGAGCATCTGGACGTGATGATGTTTCTGCAGGCTGGTGGCTGACCTGACATATACAGTCTATGGACCTGACTGAATGACCTCCTTTAAGGTTTCCATACCTGAGTTACACTACATTCAGCTGCTTTATTGACAGTGCAGAACATTAAGTGAACATTAGAATAACAACAGTATAATTCAGCAGCACCACAAACTGCAGCTTCAATTCTCATTTGATGTATCTAATAAACTGGCAACTAAACTATAGTTATATACTATAGCATGGCCCCTGGTTCAAAAATAAAACAATGGTTATATTTAAGACAGATGTTTAAAAAGCTTTTTAACTTTTCAACGAGACAAAAACAATGTCAGCTCAAGGTCCATTTCGTAGTTGCTCTGAAGCTCTTGACCATACAACATGATCCTTATTAGCAGTTAGAGTTTGCTCACTTTAAGAAGAAGCACTCAGACCTTCTACTTAAGTAAAACTAGCAATGCCATAGTGTAGAAATACTATGGTATTAGTACAAGCACCGCATTCAGATTTTAGGAGAAGCACATAAGTGTTAGCATCAAAATATACCTAAAAGGCCGAAAGTACTCAAAAGTAAAAGTACTCATTATGCAGAACTGCCTCTTTCAGAGTAATATTTATCATATTATTGAGTTATAATCTTATAAGTGACAATATGATATAGTGTCACTTTAATGCCATTGCTTTACAGTTGCAGCTGTTTAATTACTTTAGATACTTGATCTGATAGGTAGTTTATACATTTTCCCCCAGGAGATTGATAAAGTTTCATATGAATCTATAATATGACATTTCTTTGTTGATTATATATTTAATTACTAATCTTAATCTGCAAAAGAAAAAATAACACAAATAGTAAAAAGTACAATATTGGGTTTTCACATCCACAAAATGGCAGAAAATTGAATTACACTAGTAAAGTAACAATAGATAGACCAGAAAAACGAGAAAGCTGCAATTAAGAAATCCAGTACTGAAACCTCCCTGTCTCTGTAACTATTGATCATAATCATCGTCAACTATCGCTGAGTGTAACATGTGGGACACGGTGAACAGCTGTAATGTGGTCAGCATGGCGATCAGACAGCAGGGTCAAAGGTCAGAAGTTAACAAAAAGTGTATGAGTTGTTCGGATTCAGAGCAATCAAGTCTCATGATAAAGGTGGCACCAGGTTTGTTGAGTGTGAGAGTTTGGTTCCAGGTTCATCTGGACTCCCTGTCTAAATCATTAACGTCATGTGTTGTTTATTTCTTCACATGGTGGGCTGCCCTCATTCTCACTCATGTTTGTACCCCTCCGTGTGACTGTGTATGTGACAGCAGCACCAATATCACCAGGAGATGTGAGAATGCTCTGTGAGATAACCAGTATGTGTGAATCTGGTTTGAACCACATACACACATTCAACCTTGCATCCACACACTTGCCCACCAGGACGAGGAGTGTGTCTTTGTTTGTTGGTGTCACATATTTGGACTCCTCCCGGCTCTGTCTCCTATAAAACAGCAGTGGTCGGAGCAGCTCCTTGGGGTTTGCTGACTTCCACCCGAGGGGACTTCACCGTCAGCCCGGGCAAGACCGCCACGCCGGCACCATCAGCCGCACTGCCTCCATCACCGCTGGTCTCTGCAAACCGCCCCAGAACAACAAACAAACATGGCTCCTTTTGAGAAATCCATGGAGATGATGCCCTTCAAACAGAGGAAATGCCTCGGTAGGTCACATTTTTCATTTGATTCTTTGACTGCTGCATCTACTTGTCTCTAAGTTGACCTCATGATGTTTGGATGCTGGTTTGATAGAGCATAAAACAGTGTTCTGTTTCTTCTTTAGAAACAAGAAAAGATGAAGTGTGCAGCATTCGCTCTAAATTCCCCAACAAATTGCCTGTGAGTTGCTTTTCCATTCAGGTGTTTTACAAATGCAATACATGTAATCACCAGTTTTCTTTATGTTGCACGTGATGAGCTAATCCTGGTTTTCTGTGTTCAGGTGATTGTTGAACGATACATCCGTGAGAAGACTCTCCCCCTGTTGGACAAAACAAAGTTTCTGGTTCCCTTCGAGCTCACCTTGGGTCAGTTCCTGTGCCTGCTCAGGTAAATGATTTGCATCACTCTGATTTTAGAATCACTGACTTTCTCATGGTTCACTTGTCAATCAACTTGTTTTTCATCTTTCTACCCTTTTCCTCTCCCTTCTCTCCTCCAAACTGTAGATCTGACATTGTTGTATTCACCTTTCCAACCATCTCTCTCTTTCTCTCTGTCAGGAATAAGATTGCCCTGGACTCCACCCAGGCTCTGTTTCTCCTGGTGGCAGAGAAGAGCATGTCCTGCATGTCCTCCAGCATGAGGGAGGTTTATTCCCGCTACAGAGACACTGACGGCTTCCTCTACATCACCTACGCCTCACAGGAGATGTTTGGAGCACCTCAGCCAGCAGCCAGGCCGCCCCGCTGCTCCTGAAGCAGATCAAATGAACTGAACTCTGGACCAATGACGGTGACACAACACAGCAACAGGGAAAAAAAGGAAAAACTGAGCCAAGCCCAGACTGTTTTTGTCCAGTTTTTTTTTTTTTTAGCCCCAAACTGAATATCAGCCTACCTCATGAACCATTGTGGACTTCCAGCACATCACTCCATCCCCCTTCTTTTTTATGCTCTGCAACCTCTGTTAGGTGGATATGACTCATCCTCATGACGTCTTTCTTTTAAATGGACTGTTTTTTATTTTAAGAAACGGTCAAAAAGAAGCAACAGACTCAGAGTGTTGCGATGATTCTCTGATAAAAATCTTAAAGAAGATAAAAAACATCATTGTTTGCCTGATATATGTATGTATTTACAGGTCCAAAATGTCCATATTTGCCCTTCAGTTATCTCAGAAATGTTAAGCTTCTCTGCAAGCAAGTCTATTTTCATGTTGCCATAATGCCAGTTCAGTGTAAAACCACCGCCACCTTCTCCTCCACGCTGCACAAATAGGGTCAACATCTCGCTGGTAATCAGACTCCTTCTTAGCACTTATCTCCCCTTCCTCCTCTCCTCCTCGTCTTTGATTGCCTCTTCATCCTCGTCTTCCCTTTAAAAATGTGAAAATGTGAGGCACTTGCTGAAAACACGGATGTCATTTTAATGCTGCTCTGATTTGTTCTGTATCCAGCTGTCAGTGTGCCAAAAATAAATTCTTGTCCTTTTAATTTATTGGCTTTGTGTGATATGTGTAAAGGTTTATGAAAGACATTATGATTATGATGGACTATGAGCTGTTGGTCTTTTTAGTTTTATTTCTACTTACTTCCTGCCTGAAAAGTTTTTAGAAAACAGCCATTTTAAAGTTCAACTTCTAATGTTTTGAGGTCATTGAACAGAGCTTGAACAGGTTAATAATTTTGTCAAACCGCAGTGAAATGAGTTAAAACATCAACAGCATCAAAAAATAGACATCGTTTCATAACCTTTCTCTGGGTTGGTTAAGTGTCTCCTACATTAACTGAAGCCATGGGTGTGTTACACTTGAAACCCAGTGATTTGCCTGTGTACTCATAGAGGTGTCTCATTCCTCACCTGCCTCTCACAAGAGGTGCTCCCTCCACATGTCTGCGTTACATATGAAGCCCGACCCAGTCAACTGTTGGCAGGGGTCAGTGTGTCAGAGGGCCAGGGGGGGTTATTTTTAGGCATACAGTAGAAGACACAAATGTGAGCCACAACACCGGGAACAGGGGGTTATAGAGAGAGTCAGGGGAGTGACAGGAATACAGATGAAAAACAAAGAAGCAGAAAAACAGTGGAAAGCCTCTCTCTGTAACAGTGGAAGAAAAAGGAGGGAAGAAGAGAAGTGAGGCCCTGACAGAGGAAGACAGGAAAAAGGAAACAGTGTATAGGAGAGATATACAGTGGGGGGAGAGAGACAGCTATCCAAACACACAGTGAGCAGAACGTACAGTCCTATCTCCTCTCACTTCACACCACTGTGGCCATTCCAGCAGCTCTCTGTCACTGTATTATCATAGCAGAACAAGAGGAGCCCCGAGGCGACCGCAGGCTGCAAATTATCTGGTTTCGCCACAGAGGAGTTTGCAACACTGAACAAAAAAATGCTCCTCATTCTGGTGTCTTGAATCATGCTCTAAATAGAATCACGTTGTCTAGAATATGACTTAAGCAAATACAAGGTAAAATGCTGAGTTTCAATGCATCACTTAACATTTCCTGTTTGATTTTAAGACACCAAACCTTAGATATTCCAACCACAGCGATGCTTGAGTAAGCGAATGATAATAACCTGTATTTTACATGACAGTAACAGACACTTAGTGCAGTAAATATTGACAGTAAACACAAGAAAAAAAATTCTATTTAAAATAGATGTAATAGATTTTCCAGCAGTCTGTGTTTCTGAACTACTTTATTTGGTTTGTTTATATTTTGTGATTGTCAATCTACTTCTTATGCCATTTTGTGTATTGACTTTTAAGACTATAAATCAATTAGTATATATTTTAATTATGACATATTTGTTGCTGTCATCCTTCTGATCACACTTCTTTAAGGAGCTGTAATATGTCTCTGGATAGAAGTCTGTCCTCTGTGATTTTTAAAGGTTCTATGTTCTATGCTTTTTACCAAAGACTATATAATTTCACCTCTTCAGGCCTCAAAAATCCTTCATATGAAACAATTCAAGAAGGAAAATCACTCAGCTGCTTCCAGCTCCTTTCATACTGTTAGTATCAGTCAATCCAAACACAATATAGCTGTAATAACTTATCAAGACACAAGAGAGCGCCTCTGGACTTCATCAAACCTGCTGCTACTGTGCCACAAAACAGCTGGTGAATGTCATGCGTATCTGACGCTGATAATCTGGTGAGTCAGTGTGCAGAATTTCAATGAGTCTTCATGGAGGATGAGTGTGCTGATGAGGGAGGGACGCATGACTCGGAGCGTGAGGTGAAAATGAAACGTAACACTGTGTTTTTGTGGAGGAAGGCTCACCACTGTGAATCAGGGGATCACAAACACTGGAAGGCAGCCAGGTGATGTCTCCAAGTTGAAGCTGGCAGATGTACGGAAAAATGTAAACACACATGAGCAGACATGCAAGTGAAAGATGCAGAATGTGGACGTGTTTACATAATTCTTGGCCTTGCATCATCACAAGGTTCACATGGGAAAAACATTACATAAGTGCTTCAAATTTACTATCAACTATTGACTAATTTGCATTTCAGGTTTTTAGAACCTACATTCAATTTGAATTAGAAGTAAACAAACCTCAGAGCAGATTCAGACTAGTTCAGGCTTACAAGGGTAACATTAATTAAACTTATCAGCAGCCAGCATCATCTCCATTCAGACTCCAATGTGACTTTAATAAAGCTAAAGCTTCTTGTCTTTCTGTTTGATTTGTGCTCCTCTCCTTGAGCCTGGACAGAATTTCTAGCTTTGTAAATTGTCTCCATGTGTCCTGGAAAATGCTCCAGAGAATGTCACAAGTGTCTGTCTCCGCTGCTGTTTTCAATTTGCCCTCAGAAATATGCTCAGAGGCCACTTGTTTCATGGGCAGATGGCCTTATATGTCCTGTGGCAGTGCTGACAATGACACTTTTGGTCCTACAGAGGGCACTAGCCTGCTCTGAAACTACCAAAATGAGGACATTTCAAAATAAAAGTCAGTCTCTGGATGACCTCTGGGTGACACAGTCCTTGAATCAATGAGGAATGACTGCAAATTAAAACCATACAACGCTAATTCAGTTCAGATTTACACAGCAAATATATTTATTGATTTGTATTAAGTGATTAATTGGCAGCTCTTCCAGTGAGACTTTCTTCTGTCAGTCAGTCGTCTGATGAGCTCAAAGCAGTGCATCAGAGAGATTCAATAAAAATCCACATAAGCATGAGTCAGATGGAACAGTAATCCTTTTTATTTATCTGGCAAAATAATAAAAAGGGAAGCATTTGGAAAGAGTCAACAGTTAACAGTCAGGAAATACAAAAATATAGATAAAACAATTCTAACAGCTGTTTCGATTTATTTCCTCTTTCTCTCTCCAAATGGAAAAAAACTATATTTCTTTGGATCAACATATAATAATATGGACCGCATACTTAGAAGACATCTTTTACACAGGATGCACAAATCCATGTTCAGCCCCATCATCATGCAACCTCCAACTAGGTTGTCCTTTCATCTGCTTGCAAATCAACCCCCACCCCCCCATTTATTTCTGATAGCTATCTAAACATTATACCCTAATGCACATAGATGAACCTCCCCTCCCTCCCACCTCCCCCCGAACCCCTCCAGTCTCTCTCTGGTGAAAAAGATCACAGCATGCCTCCCCAGGAAACCTGGAGACTCGCAGCTTGACGGAGGATGATGCTGTTCATGCTTGTGGTTGGACTTGTGTCTGGAGAGTCCTAAACATGATGCAAAGCGTTGGCATGGCTGGTCTCCACAGGCTGCTCCTCCCCTCCTCTAGTCCTCCAGGACTGTCCCACGTTTAGACGGGGGCACCAGGTGACCAGGCAGCGTGGGCGGCAACTCGTGGCCTTCCAGCTTCACCTTGATCAGGTGGTTGGCCAGGGCGAACTCCTCGTCATCGAGCAGGCCATCCTTATCCACGTCTGCTAGCTTCCAGATCTTTCCCAGGACCGTGTTGGGCAGCTTGGACTTCAGCATCTCCTTCTTGGCTGCTGCGCCTGACACTTTGCCATTGATGGGAGAGAGGGTGTAGAAGATCTCATCATATGTGGGCTTGTCGCGACCCACCACCCACTCGAGCTCATCGATGCCTTCACTGGCGCCCTCTCCATAGCCATGACCAAATGGACCGCTCATGGTTCCCTCAAAGGCGCCACCCTTGACGGACTGGCTGGGCATGGCGGCCTCTTCTTGGCGCACCATGGCCATGAGACGGGCGATGTCATTGGCGAGCATGTCCTCCACCGCCTCCAGCAGCTTGGGCTTCAATGCTGCGAACTTAGAGAAGTCCTGGCCATTGAGTAGCTCCTGAAGGGATGGGGGGTTGAGAGAAAACAGGAATTGGTGATAGAAATAGATCAGTCTTCAATGGCTACCAATGGGAGTAGCATACAAGAAGCAGGATTTCCTGACATACCAGGAAAAATAAATCTCATCCTGGCCCATCCTGGAGGGCAAGGGCAGGAAAGAAGGGCAAAGATCTGAAGAGAGTAAAGGTCATTCTACTCTGACCTTTTGTTTCTAATGCTTTATATAACACATAAAAAAGTACATTTTGCTATTTCATCAATTACGTAACCCACATTGTACGGGGTAGGTGGCTGGATTTATCTCTAGACTGATGATTTTTTTTTGAAGCTCACCTGCATCTTGGCAAGGTTGGGGAAGTCTCCAGGTGAGATCTGGTGCTCCTTTTCGATCTTATGGTAGATCTCGCCCAGGTTGGAGATCAGTTCCTTCTTCTTGGAGTCCTTTCCAAACACACTTGGCATTTCCTTTTTCAGAGAGCTGATAATGTAGGCTTGCACCTGGACACCATAAGAAATATGACATATTTTCAGTTATTACAAAAGCACAGTCCCTCTTCACTCAAAAAATGTTTGGAATTTTAGAGCGTCACTGTGCACAATGATGCACTCTAGAAGTCTGTTTTCACATTCATCTGCTGAAGAAGGAAAGTTCCCTGGCCTTACCTTAAATATGAGTTTCAGACAAGTTCATACAATTTTGTGAAGTCACAACTAGTTTGGAAGTCATTTCTGGTCTGGTATGCAACTTACACATGTGTGATGTGGAAACATGAAACCTCCAGCATACATATACGCTGAGAATGAGGACATTTACGTGAACGAGGAGACATCTTGTGTCCTGTCATTCAACTTTTTTTCAAATATGTGCATATTTATATATTCTGGATTTTTCAGTGAGGCAGAGGAGTAGAGTGGATGCAGTCAAATTAACTAAACCTTTTGGAGAGAAAAAACATATTAGACGCAAATTATTATTCAAAGCAGAGTATTTTTATATGTCTTAAAAATGTCTGAAGGGGATTTTTAAAAATGGGAACTTACGAAATATATATAACGAGTGACTGCAGAAATAACAAATAATCCAATTTCTATTCTGGAAAGTGTTTCAAGGTCAGTGTTTTATCAAATTGCTATAATCTTCCGACATATTATTGTACTCACTTCTGCCTTTGGTTAGTTAAGTAACTTGACACTAGCAAAATTGCAAAAACCAGAAACTTTTTTTCTGTAATGTCCTCCTGTGGAGCTGGAGGACAGGGGGTAGTGGTGAGAGAATGAGGAAGAAAGAGAGTGAAAATAAGATTTAAGCTGCTTTTGACTCTGGTGGTTTTTTTCGGGCTTTAATGGTGGTGTGTTGGTTGGTCCACCACTTTAGTCATCATGGAAATACCTCAGCTGTTAGAAGGACTGCCATCAAATTTTGCACATACATTCATGGTCTCCAGAGGATGAAACCTATCTTTGTGGTCTTCAGTTAAAATCTCGACAAATATTGGGTGGATTGCTATGAACTGTAATAACTTACCTTGACTTTTCACCTACTGCCATTTTCAGGTCAATATATTTATTTGTCAGTTACTTGCATGTTAGCATGCTGATGTTAGCATTTAGCTCAAAGCATGCTGTGTTCACAGAGCTGCTAGCATGGTGGTAGACTCTTCATCTTGTTCATACTGACCTTGGCGAGGCGCGCTCGTTTGATGAGGTCATTGAGTTTGCGTAGTGCTGCATTACGAGGCAACGACTGGATGTCCAAAAACAGGTCCTGCTCCTCTGCCTCAAACAACTTCCTGTTGTCTGGGACCAACAACGGCTGGGCCCAGAATGAGCCGATGTATACGCGCACCACCTGGAAAAAAGGTTTGCACAAGTTAATCTTCAGTGTACTGCCCACACCCACACGAGAAATTCTTTCACAGGTCACATACATGACACTGCAATCTGGCTAGAATGTGTAAGCAGACGCAAAAATACATTTTTATACTTAAAATAGACTTACAGGATGTGTGACAATGCATTACAGGACAGGTTAACAGTGAAGCAACGATAAAATTTTAAAGAGCATGTGTCCTGTGGTTCACATCCTGTGGGGAGGCTTCACAATACAACGCACTCTCAAAGTCAAGTAATAAGTCTCTACATGATCCAAAGGTTTCTCTGGAAATGGTTTATGAATATGGCACGAGATCAAACATTAACTAAACAGTCAGGGGAAAATCATGTGACAAGCTGGGTTGCACGGTATCAGGTTGGTGTGAGACACATGCTTTGAAGACTTCACTTTCAATTTCATTCATAGATTAAAGTTGTTTTCTTCTGTCTTTTGCTACAATGACAAAGTAAGAACATTGGCTGGAATAATAGTCCAGACCAACCTAAGGTTGAATGGGATTGAAAGTTGATCATTTAAAAGCATTTGTGGATTACACAAAAGCACAATTGTGTAAAACAGATGCATTTTACCTCAGGTGTGTTGATGATTTTTCCCAAAGACCACATCAGTGCTCCGTAGACCCTCATCAGCTGCTGAGTGCTGATCTGGTCCGCTTTGTTCAGCACTACACGCATCTTGTCCTCGTGGTTCTTCAGAGCTCGAATCACCTCGGAGAACTCGTCCGAGATGTCCAGCTTGTGGGCATCAAACAGGAGGATGATGCGGTCTACACGCTCTGCAAACCACTCAAGCACCGCGGCGAAATCGTAACCTGGAGAGAGGAATGGAGGCCAGCGGATTAATTGCATGGACATTGTTGTGCCGCCTAATGAATTGCACTATTGCCCACTTACTGGCTTTGTTTGCAGTCAAATCATTGGATTTTTTTCCCCAAATCTGAACTGACTGACTGACACAAGGTCAGAATCACATTAAATCTTGTATGTATTTAGGCTGGAAACAACTGTCTGATATTATTTTTCCAAAAGGATGCTGCATTACTGTTACATGTTGTGAGACAGAATGGTGACAAACAGTATTCAGATTTTCCATGCCGTATTGGAACCACTGAGTTTCCACTGGGTGGATTTTTGAAGCCAATACTGATATTTGCATCTGGGAGACGAAAAACTCAGATAAAAATATATCTGCTGGTAATTTTTTAACACAATTTCCTGTCTTCTTGTATTGACTGACATCTTGGGCCAATCATGCACCAGTTTTGCACTTTAGGGACAATTTTTCAATATAACATCTCTTAGTGTGGAGTATAATGGAGTCCTGAGATTAAGTCTTGATGGTTTTGACTGAGTGACACTGAATCCAGATTAAAGCTGTTTTAGTTTGATAGAACTGCTAGAGATCCCGTCAATATCACAATGACCCATGATAAGAAGCTCTCACTGAGAAGTCAGTATGGAAGCATATGTCACATTTTGTACTAGTGCTCATAAATATTACACCAAGCAGACTGGTGTGGAGAAATACAAGAGTTCAACCAGACAAAGTGTTCAATGGGTCCTATCAGTCCATAAATTGTGTGTTGGAGCAGGTTTAACTGTGGGTTCATTGATCATACTCCAAGTCATGTTGATCCAATAATGTTTAGATAAGTGCTTTCAAGGGGCAGGGCTTTCCCCCCTGGTTACCTATTAACTAGCTTTACTGAGACAGCAGGAGAGGCGTTTGAAGGTAAAGACAGTTTGGTCCTAAGTCCTCTTGGAAAAACCTGACTAGTCAATCTACAGCATGTATTAGACTCAGGCAGGAAATGACCTTCACATGGGACTTTTCAGTAATGTGGCTTAACAACAACTTTGTCTGTCATGACAGATAAAAAATGAAGCAAGAGAGCAAACATTTGAGATAGGCAGCAAATTTAAAGGTTCAAATAAAAATAAAAGCTGTGTCCGTTATCACGACAAAAAAGTGTCAACCTTGATCTGGGATGTGCTACAAAAACATTTTTATTACTGCTTGAGTACAGAAATTCACGGTACTACTCATTTCCTCTGGTGATTTGAGAAATGAGGGGACTGACTCAAATTGCATAAAACAGGCCTTTTTCTGAACTTTCCTTTGCCTTGAGGAGCTGCGGAAGGAGTGAGACAGACGGAATTATGGTTTTGATTAGCGCCTATGTGTCATCTGATCAGAGAAGAATGCAGTTGTTCTAAAAGCTCATCTCGGCTGTCGCACAATCAGCACCAGATCTGCTGCACATGCATTCCAACATGGCCGGCTTTTGTCCGCGTCTGAGCACATGTATACAAAAGAGAGACTGAGAGATACAGTCGGTAGATGGAGAGTTAGACAAAATGAGATGGTGATATGGATCAATGAAGGGGGAGATGGAGAGATGAGTCAAAAAGGAAAGAGAAAGGGAGAGAAAGATGAGGGTGTGGGTGATAGTGAAAGTAAAAGCAAATGCAATAAGAGATGCACATACAGGATAGATGAAGGAAAACACTTTCGACTGAAAGGACTTTGTGCATGTTTTGTACACATGATGGCATGTGAAAGTAGAGGAGGATAAAAGTAGAATATTTAAAGTTCAGGATCCCCATGGGGAAAGGACATTTGCGCATTCTCTCTTAAGTCTGTTTTTAACACACACGTCAGGGAAATCAGAGACAGCTGCTCAAGCTTAGACTTACTTATAGCACTTATAGCATCAACAACTGCTATGTCTCTACCATATGTACAGACATGCAGAGATACATCCACTCACTCATGACAAACTTGGAAAGGCTTTAAAATCACCTGCCAATCATTGACAGAGAATGATTGGCTGGTCACATTTGAAACACATTTTCATTCAAATTTGAGATCGATGCCACTCTCATGTCACAACAGTAAACATGAATCAGGAGCTGATTGTGATAACTTCATATTGCTTTTTTCTGACCACCAGTCCAAAACTCAAAAGATATTCACTTTACAGTAATGTAGGGCAATGAAAAGCTTGCTTATTAATTTGCTGTCTATCACCTAATTAATCAATGACTAATAGTTTCAGCTCTATAAGATAGAGTCCGCCACAAATAAAACTTGTCATCTCTACACTTCAGTTTTTATATGCAGTAAACAAACTAAATATGATGTGTTCATTATTAGGCTTCAGAAGTACTTTTAGCAGATTTTGTATTGAGTTGTTGTTTCCCGTTTCCCCTGTTTCCAGACTTTATGCCAAGCTAAGCCGTCATCTTGTGGTGGCTTCATGTTTATCGTACAGATATGAGAGTGGTAGTAATCTTGTAACTGAACCCTGGGCAAGAAGGCGAATAAGCATGTCTATCAAAATATTCCGTTGAAACAATGCTATAGGGCTATGTTACAGCAACACGTTCTAAAAGTTTCAACTAAGCTTCAGACAATTCTTCTTTTTCTCTCAGCTAAATTTGCTGAATGGCATTAAAGATGTCAATATTCATGTCAAGTCATCAACAGGGATTGTGGGAAAGATGCCAACAAGTTCTGCAAAATCACAGTTTCACTGTAGGTTTCATCACTTTATGGTTCACAACGGAAGAAGCACTGAGCCATACTTGCTGACTTCATCAAATATAAATCTACAATCACAGTATTATGCAATGAAAAAACGTTCATGAATGGACGACACTATTTCTTTGTTTGTGAATGTACAGCGCTTTTAGACTTGAAGTAGACCTTTAGACCATACTGGTTGATTGAGGCAGTGCCCATCACATTTTGGGTGCACAAGCCAATCAGTCCTGTTGATATATGACACAGTCAGTACAGTATGTGTGGGGTAGTACAGTATTGTATCTGTGTTTATACAGAAACAGTTAAGAGGATAATATGTGTGTGTGAGAGTGTGTGTGAGTCTGAGAAAGAGAGTGTGTGTGTCTTCAAGAGTAAGAATGCATAAGTATGTATGTGTAGAAACAAAACTGTCTGAGGTACACAGCATCAGATTCTGTCTGCCCCTACTCTACTTCCGCACAAGCCAGTCTTTTCATTCATGCATACACGTCCTTTGGTCTCTTATCAGGTGGCACTAATTTACACCTGTATGTTTACAGTCGCTTCTTTGGCCTTTTCTCTGTCTTTGCTAACCATCCGTACTGTTTCCAATTCTCCTACCGCTTCTTATTATGCTGCAACTAACAAATACTCTCACTATAATGTGCCAGAAAACTGTTAAAAATACCCATAAAAATGTCCTAAAGCCTTAAAGATATTTAATCAATAGTGAAATTAAACATAAAAAGCAGCAAACATATACTAAAGCTTAAGCGCCTTAAATGATTGATCAATTTTCAAAAATAGTTCATTTTCTGTTGACTGACATTTAAGCTCTACTTCTTGATAGATTTTTTTTATATTGCTGTGTCTCGTGGGAAATCAGACTCCATAATAAATAGCAGATTAACTGACTGTGTGAGAGAGCTGACACACAGTTCTCTGCGCAACACAGACGGTGGGAGGGGGGCAGTCTTGGGAACTCTCTGCTATGTTTGCCATTTTACTCCACATCCTTTCCCGAGAGTACACAAAAACCTCTTGTATGTGCGCTTCCTCTTAAAGGGGCTCAAGTCAGGTAGAAAAAGCAGAAGCTGTGTTCAGCTGCACTATTATCTTCTGCCTGCGTTCTGTCAAATCATCAAAAGTAAAACTGTGTGTGTGGCAATTCTGAAGTGACCTTGTAGGTCACAGATTTGTTGGAGAAATGGATAAAAATATGAATTGATTTATTTCCTCAGAGCACAGGGAAATGACTCAGATATAAAGTGATGAATGATACAGCATACGACAAAAACAGAGCATACAGAGGAAATACTTTCAACTACTATTAATTCACTTTTTCATATAAACCTAGCTACAGGCTAAACTGAAAACAGAAAGAAAGAAAAACATAAAAAGAGGGACAGATGTGAAGAAGATGGTAAGACAGAAAACCACAGGTAGAGACAGGACATGAACTTCAAAGTGCTTTGCACCCTCTCCTTGCTACTGTTAAGCTTTGAAGGCCTCCATCAGATTTACATGAGCTGTTTGGTTAGGCCTTGACCTGAGGGGGTTAAGAGTTAAATACGGGTTTGACAGCACTATGAGTGCTAGAATTGACTTTCTAAAGTGCATGCCAAATAGAAATACCAGACATAGATTTAAGGACAGGAAGTGTATGTAGGTTGTTTACGCATGTTTCCTTTTATATTTCAACTTCCTGTGCGTTTATTTTGCATGTGTGCAAGGCTCTCTGTTTTCAGTATTTCACAGCTTTTGAGAAGTGAGGGTGTGGCTCTGTTAAACAGTCATATTACTAGTGAGTATGCGAGTGAGACAGTGGTTAAAGTGTGGTTGTTTACGTCAGGCAGACCTCTGCTTATCCTCTGTTTCTCCCCAGACAGGATTCCAGGAGTATCGATGATACTGATGCTCTCCAGGACGGGGTTAGGCATCTGGGCACACATGAACCTAGATGAGAGAGAGGACAGGACAGGGTACAGAAGGGACAAGAGAATTAGAGTGAAGATGGAAAGTATGGGGCATAGGGGCAGAGAGGGAGGGTGGGAGAGATACAAAGAGTCAGTTGGGTGATAGTGTTTATACATAAGCTTGGCATTAAACAGACATTATTGTGGAGGTTTTCAGCAACAAGCTTAATGCTCTCTGGCACAAACATTCGTGGAATACCCTTGCTGGGAAAGATACACAGCTAAAACACAAAGTAGCAGTGGGTGGAGAGGGAACATTTGGGTTCAGGCTGCTGCCACTATCCCATTTTCAGAGATCCTTGCAGTTAGATCTTATTCACATTTATAAAATTTGTTGATAATAGTAGGTCATTTTTAAAATATAACATGCCAAATGAGAATTTCTCACCTTGGTACATTTGATGCCTGGTGTCAGGTGTTTTACCTGGCTATTTAGTTCTCAATCAATGAAGAATCATTTGGTCGAATAATTTTGGTAAAATAGTGAAAGACGCCTGTCATGTCTTCAAATTGTTTGTAGTGTCTGACCAGGAATACAAGGACCCTAAGATATTCAGTTTACTATCACATAAGACAAAGAAAAGCAGCAAATTGTCACAATTTAAAAACTGGAGATGAACTTTTGACATTTTTGCTTGAAAAATGACTTAAATTGGTAAATTTATATTAAAAAAAATAGTTGGTCAATTTACAGTATTGATTACTTGTTTCAGCTGTAAAGGACAGGTTTCATCTACAAAAACAGTGAGACTACATAATGAAATTTTCTAAATGGAGGCATGGTGGGAGGGGGCTTGCTTGTAGGAGGTCACCATTGATGTAAGAATGTTTGGGAAACACTGGGACAATACATTAAAAGTTATGAACTGTAGGCCTGAGTCATTTCCAATGCAACATAATTCACCACACAATGGGCTCCTTTAAGAAGGGAGGCCGGGGTTTAAACTTTAAAAGGGGAATGCTGCTCTCCAGCAGCAATCCAGACACACGCTCACACAAACACAGACAGATACACACACTATAAAGTGAGAGAGGATGAGTGGTTTTGCATCAACCCACAGCGTCCCACTCAGGACAAAGAAGTAGATTGTTAAGAAACCCCACAGCTCAGAGTAGCACTTCTCGCTCCGCTGCCCTCTCACTCAATCTGAACCGATACTCCAAACATGAGCTCAGAGGCACCGGGTCATAAGACCGGGAGAACCGTGCTTTTACATTCCTGCTGCAACCACATTGGGGGCAGGCGCACATACACACACACTCACACACACACACATACGTGCACGCACGCATGCATGCACACCACAAACCCTAACAGAGGTCGCATACCTCACGCAGGGAGGAAAAAGGAAAAAATCCAAGGACAATGAGCAAGTCAAAGAAATATGAAGAAGGGAGATCCTATGCATGGTCTTACATTACAATAACAGTGGCTGCAGAAAGATAACAAACAGGCAGATTTTTCCACTCCCTCTCACATGATGGTGTATGATATCCAGTTGGAATTTTGGCAAAGCTTTTCCATTTAACTATCTACTCCAACATTTTCCACCCAGTGCTTGTAGGAAAAATGCTCTGATGAACTTGAGCTGGAATTCTTAGAAACAGAGGTCCCTACCAAGGACGGGGGCCCTGAGAGCCTTGTCCTATCTGACATCCTTTGCTCTTTGATTATGTCTTAAAAGAAAGTGTAAAAAGCATCCTCGCTGTGAGGCCACGGTGGGTTAATATTCCACATCAGACCTCTCATGTGATTGGAGGTCTGGCTCCAGCTCATCATAGAGGCTCTTCCTCTCTGGCCCCACCTCCTGACCTATGACCTTCCCTTGCATCGTAACCTTATCTTCCTGTAGAGAAGAGGAAATGGGGCGGCTGTCACTAGCACTGGGGATGTGGATAAGGAGGTCACAACTATGTCACTTTTCCATGTTTGCTTCCTCTATAATATTCCCTCTATGTGTGTGTGAAGAAATTTGCTGTATTTTTAAATTGTGTATTGTTGGTGATGTGCACTTTAAGACTTATATGTCTCAACCCCTATCTCAGGAAAGTGCAGAGTCACTCAATATCCTGGAACAACAGGCCATCAGCAGGACACGACAGCGTAGGCCAGGGTGGGTCGGTGCAGAGCATAAACTTTGCTGACTAATGATTTTACTGACTTAGAGAGAGCACAAACACACTGGGGCCCTCTGACTGCAGTGGTGTTTTAACTAGAAGGGAACAAGAGCTAAAACATATGCAGGTTTATCTGGAGGTGGAGCAGAAGTTACTGTTACGGAAACATGTATGATTCAGGTCTTTAAATCAGTGCAAACGTCATGGGACACAATCTGAAATCTGGCTGTTGCAAAATAGAGACAATGCAATAACTGTAAAAATTGGGAAGCTAGTAGACACCAGCCATTAACTTTTGGGTTTGCCAAATCCATGAGCAAACTGTAGGTGTGTGGAACACATGATTTCTGTTTACTCCCTTCATAAATAACTGATTATGCTGAGGGTAAGTCCTGTCTGAGGCTGGTAGTTAAAGGCTAATCTGCAGGTTGAATGACTATGGTTAAAGACCTACACAGTGGGACTGCCATCACGCTGAAGAAGGCGTTATGTGCTCCCCTGACCTTGTACTTACTCCTCGAACCTATAAATCAGTCAATTAACAGTCTGATCCTTGATATCTTCTACCTGCTTTTATGCACATTCAACCAACCAACAGCTGAAGGCCAATCCAAATACTTTTGGCCTCCTGAGAGGAAAATGGAAAACTGGCCCAGTCTGAGCCAAAAACAGCTCCGTTCCAAATGTTTGTCTGGATCTGGTTCTTGACAGAAGTTTTATCAACTGTAGGCTCTGGCCTATGTGCTGTCACAAATGATTAATTATGTTTTAGGCCTACACATAAACAGACCTGTTCAAACAAGTCATGCACCTGCTGTTGTCATACACACTGTTATGAGTGATCATGCAAGCCTTTCTCTAAACCAATCCACAACCCCGCAAACCTGAAAATGCTTGTGAGACGATGCAGACTGAATTCAAAGAGAACCACAAGTCCCATGATATCACAGGACTGTGTTCAATAGTTTGACAAATGATGCTACAATGGACAATAGTCTTTGTTTATACACAATCTTATCTGGTTTCCCCTCGAGCCTGTTATAAACTCCAGAGGAGTGAATCATGGCTTATGAAGTTTAACACCCCCCACCATTTTGAAAGGGCTATCTGAACTGCATGAATTCAACTTTCTCCATTTGACTGATGCTGTTTGGCAGACATTTGCACTCATTCAAGATAAGGCACATAATGGGTCTCAATAGAAAGGCCTAATTAAGGAAGTGTCAGCTTGAGTGTTTGTACAAACATAGCATATAGCCGAACAACCCACTTGATAACCTGAAGCTAATAACAGATTAAGACCAACACTGTCCACAAGTTAATCATTTCTGTGTTGCTATGTGGCTGTGTGGCAGGGTGACAGCACACTGGCCTCTGGGGACAGAGGGGATATACCCACATCCTCTACAGGAAGTGACACCATCAGCGATCGGATGTTAGTCATCTGATGTCATCACAAATCCACACACAATTGATAGGATTAAGAAGTTTTAGCCTTCGGCAAGCGTTGTCACGTTGGCTCTGACTCATAGCACCGTGCTTGCGTACTCTCATCTTGCACTTTGTTTGAGAGAAACTCATTTCTTCACGTCAATGAAACACTGACAGTCTTTCCATTGTCCTCCTCTGCTCTCTTTTGGTTAAGAGCACACCACCAACCAAGTTTTCCCTCTATACTATCTGTTGGTTTCGCTTTCTCTTCTGCTTTTATTTCACTGCAGGTTCTTTTGTCAGGTGTTTACCCCACCTGAGCAACACTGTCGTTTTGACTCACCACAGTTTCACCTTGGAACATTGTGCCATCCAGAGTGATTCATACAACTTTGGGAAACACTTTGGGAGTTTCCTCAGAGTCTGCATCATCAGGCACGTGGATCAAACTCAAGTGAGCTGAACGTCTCGACACCCTAACATTAACCTCAGTGAAAAACCTGCTGACTCAATGAAACAATGCTACAAAAAGATAGACAGTCACACAAAAACCTTTAACCCTTTGTGATAAGGTCTCACACGGCCTGCTCAGAGGTAGCGAACAAGGGAGTTGGCCTGTTGGCTTCTACTGATGAAGTAACACTTCTATGGCCGGAGGGTGCAAAACTCATGGTACAGACATCCAAGGAGAGGACAAGGTCGGCTTGTTGCCTCGCAACATCACTTACAACTATTTCTAGGCTCAAGGGGCCACGCTGTGACATTGAAACAAGACGATCTGTCACCAGTGACTCTGCCAGCTGCTTTACGAAAGAAGTGGCTGATGAGGGGCAGGGTACAATGTTGACTGGCAGGGTTTGGCCTAACCTGAAAGAACTTCCTCTTCCGTGGAACATGGTGTTGGAAAGCACCTTCCTGTCTTTGCTTTGCCATACACAAACTATTGACACTAAACACCCGCATTCTCTCAGGGTGACGAAAGAGGCAAAACTCTCACACACACTTTAAGACTGGTGGGAACATTGTGCAATAACACACTAGGAATTGAAGTGTGGTTGCTACATGTAAGGACTTGCAGAGTGACCATAGGTGATGTGTTGTTATGACACGTTTCTTAACACACAGCTGTTCCATACTGATGATATTTAAAGAAAAGCATGGCATTGACAGACATATATTCATTCACACATCAGTAAATAACTGCAGGCTTCAGCTCCTATAATCCCATTGTGTTACATTTCTCACTGTAAGCTCTTTAATGTTGGCACTGGCTTTACCTGTTGAGGAACGCGTTGCCAAAGGCGTTGAGTTTCCGGAAGGGCTTCTTGGGGTCGACAACCAGAGCGTTGCCCGGGATAACCCCCTCCTGTTCGCCGTGCATCACCGCGATGAAAGAGTCCGTGGTCGGCTCGGGGCCAATCCGCATACCGGGGAAGTCCTGCTCCATGAGGTGCCGGATGAAGGTGGTCTTCCCGGTGGAGTACTGACCCACCAGGAGGACCATGGGCTTGTTGTCGAAGTCGGCATCTTCGAGCGCGGGGGAGTGGAAGTCGTGGAATCGATACGTGTCCTCCAGCGGGAACAGTTTGGTCCGGTAGAGCCGCCGCAGACCCTCGGACACGTTCTGAAACAGCTCTGGGTCCTTCTTCAAGTTTTTCCTGAACATGGTGGTTGATTTTTTTGCCCGTACTCGACACGAATGTGTGGGCCTCCCCTTGGTTAATGAGCTGGTTTGGTGGAGTGGATCTCTCCCACCGTACACAGAGTAGCTGCCTGCTGGAATGAAGCAACGGCTGGGCGAGGTCCTGAAGTTTTAGTCCCCACCCTCCTGCTCGCTAGCTAGCCACACACTGCGAGTCAGTCATCCAGGGAGGACACCCTCTACAGCTGATGATGGCTCAACTAAGACGGCTAGATAAACCCTACAATAAATACTGAGCTGTAGGTGGATAGAGATAGTCTAATATTACACAAACGTGGCTGTAAACTGTCCTGTTAGCTGTCGGCTAACTAGCTTAGCAGCCGGCTGTCAGTTGGCTTGTCCCACTATAGAAGGCTGTAGTGATGGGCTGTTCGTGAACGAGTCAGTTCTTTTAAGTGAACGATGGGAGCCGAATCCCGTCCGAGAGCTGTGATCTTTTTTCTTTCTTTTTTTTAAAAAATAAATCCACACAATTCAGAATGTATGAGGATGTCTCACTTTAATAAGACCCCTACATGGTGACAGTGTTGTATGTTGCACCAGTCACCAAATAAGAAGCGTAATTCAATATGAATAAAATGTTTTAAACACATCTGTAATAGTTTTGGTTGTTTTTACATTATTTAAGGTTTTTATACCAAACATAGTAAATTCTTGAACCATTTAAGTGATATAAGAGCACACAAATCGACCATAGGTCAAAAAATTGCTCGATTTGGCTGAAGTCGAACTAAATAAAGACCTGTTTAAGAGCTACAAGCGAAGGCTCTTATTGCTGAGCTGAGCCTAATGATTAGATTCACTAAACCGAGCCCAAATTCCCATCACTCGAAGTCTGGCACAAGAATACCGGAAATATTTTGCATTTTTTCACAATAAAAGCCCCAATGATGACAACTGGTCCATTCCATGGTCCATTCTCAGAAACGCTATTTTGTACGTTTATGCTCCGAGGTTTGAATTCCATAATTTAAGAGTATTGCCTTTATCGTCCCATCAAAAGAATCATAATGAAACAATTATTTGTTTGTTTTTGTTTGTTTCAGACTCTGAATTGGACTTTTGTTTTGTTTCGTGAGTACCAATAGAATTACACACATGAATTGACCTATTATTACAGTAATATAAATAATCATCTATCAGTTTTAATCTTAACCCAAGCATCTTCTCACAAACACTTTTTTCCATGCTGAAATCGAAATGATTTTACTACTGTCTTTTATGGTGCATTCTGTCAGTATGACAGCCTTATATGTTTAATTTGTTATGTTTTTATTTACTATACTATGTCTTGACCTGTGGCCTCTGGACACCCCAATGAAAGCACTTATTCATGTCAGTGCAACTTCCAGTAACTTATTATTTACACAACAGTAACTTCCAGTAATTTACCATTCCCAAAAAAATGTTGTTTTCAAATTCATACTTGGTTTCAGTTTTCATTTCAAATGGCTATATGCAATTGCACAAAGATGTGGTCACAGTGATGCCCACATTTATTTTCAGTTGTGTTTTTACTTGACATAGTTAATACTACGTATTTCTCAAACTGTGTAATGTATATTTTTTACATTCCCAGTTTTCTGTTTAAATTTAGAATATTGTGCTTCAAATATTTTCACTCTGACTTTGATTTGTGTTGTGTTGCTCTTCTATTCATACTTTTGGTTTTAATTTCAAATGGCTACTGTTATAGAATTGCACATCCATAGAGCTTTCTTTCTCTCTCTCTCTTTCACACACACACACGTGCGCACACATACACACACACACCCACACACACACACACACACACACACACAGAAAGACAGGATTTAAGGGATCAACTTAATTTTATTTCAAAGAGATACCTGCACAGAAATAAGCATTAAAAACAATAAAAATAAACAAATCGTTGCTGTACACAACCCAGTAGTTTTGAGGTCAGATGTGTGAACTGTAGCTACAGAGCTACAGAGAGTCCTGGCAGCTTTTCGATGACAGAGGCGTCCCTCCACAGATAACAGCAGCTCCACTGGAAGCCAGAGTTTTTTCCATATGGAGATGCTGTTACAGCTGGTGAGACCCACAGAAACAGCACAGCTGACAGCACGTGGTGACCATAAGAACATAGGTGGTGGTATTCATTTCACCACAATATTGGTTGTACAGTTTTCTGCTGATGTGTACCATTCAGCGACACAAATAGACTGAGGCTATTTTAAGTTTTTGGAAATATTTATTATGGGTGAATGTTAAAAAAAAACAAAAAAAAACTTCCCCCCTTGTGATTATGTTCATTTGACAATTAAGATGCACATTAAACATATTCCTCTGGCCCTTGTTGTGTGTGCCTAATGGAGTGTGAATTGTTTCCAACAGAAGCCAGAATCATAGGATTATTGTAATACAGTGAAACTGCCAAATCCCAACAATAATGTGACGAATTTCATAATGCTACATATTTGTACTTCATAGCACCAGTGTGATAAAAGTTTCACACATATGAAACAATGCTGCCCCCCTTTGGTCGTGCCTCACTCACTCCATGACGTCATTTTACTGCACATTTTTGTATCTAAGTCCTCATGATGTAATAAAAACACCCACACCTAATAAAGAGAATAAGATATGACCCACCATGTCCTTATGTCTCCTGATCTTGATTTTTACTGCTTGTTAACCCTTATGGCACCAATAAAATCAGGGTCATTCACCCGATCAAAGTGTGTTAGGGGTCAGGCGCGATCATCCCAGCAAATTAATTTCATCCTTTTGTCTGTTAAAATTAATCTTTTACATACAGGCATTGATATGCCTTTGAACACAAGCAGTAAATGCAAGAGTGCATTATTTATTTATGTCTTCTCCTTAGTTTCCCACAATCTCTCCTGACTGAGCTTTGACCCTTAACCCTCTTCTTCTGTAAAAAACAGAGCCATAAAGCAATTTAGGGATAAACTAAAGAAACCTTCACCCCTATTGTGTCTCCTTCGACTTTGCCCACCCATATTTATAGCTATAAAAACATTTTTTTTTAACCAGATAATTTCACTGTGAAAGTCACTGCATTTGGGGAATTGGGGAATCTCAGCACTCACATTGAATTGATTGAATTAATGCATCTATGATAAAAGCACCTTAATATCAAGTCTGGACAGAGAATTTGACAAGAGACACCTGATAGAGAATCTGAACATCTGACAAAAAACTTTTGTGATGCAGAATATACTGCAGACGTCAAAAGAAGCCTGCTTCAGTTTTCATTCATTTCGTGAATTTCCTCAATAGCCATTTTGGGCCACTCTTTACAGCCCTTTAACTCATTTCAAATGAGGCAGCAAAATTGCTCAGTATTTCTGTGATTGAGTTTTTACTGATTAAAGAAAGTGAATGCACTTCCAGTGACTAGTTGCTTCAGTTGCTTGTAGAGTGGGTGCACAGTTAATATTTAATCAATACAAAACACTTTACACAATAATCTTGGTATAAATGCAAACCTGCCCTGTATATGCCTCATAGTCTACAAATTAAGTGTAAGGTGACACTATGTATACGATGATATAAAACCGTTTAATTGATTACTAATTTCAGTTCATTAGTCACATTGAAATGCGTGTAAAAGGCTCATACTCACCGAAAAAATACTGCAAATGAGGCTTGTTTCAGTCATTAATTCTGTGAGAAAAGTCAGAAAAGTGGAAAATAGGAAAAATACCAAATAAAAGGTAAGCAAAATGAAAAGCAAGCCAAACAAATGAATGATAAACAGGAGAGACAAACAGTTAGTAGGTGAGCTTTTACAAGACAAGGCAGACAGAAGTAAGCAGGCTGAGACAGAAGTCTGTCCCTGAGTAATGGTGAACTCCTGAATGACAGCTGCTTATGACTGTGTGGGGGGAGAGAACAAATTAATCATTACACTTACTGTAAATATGTAACAGACCCAACCTACCCATAAATGTCAGCAAATTGCATTGTGTTTGAACACCCACAGTCACACAAGGATGGGATCAAATCATACAAGACGGAGAGCAGCCAATAAGAGGCATCGTCCAACCTCAAAGCACTTCAGCCTCCTCACACTTCCTCTTCATTCACTGTAATTGCTTCCTGCCTCTGCTGTCACATTTTCCAAAAACTACACAAAGATTTACCTCTTGTGTGGCAGATGTATTATAATTAGTTGATCAAATAACTAAACTGAGAGACAAATAATCACAGCTGATGCACCCAAGAAGCATAAATCAAGAATATTTCCGTCCTTTTCATTTGAGCATAACTTAGGCTGTAAGTCCTTTAAAATAAATGATTTGAATATCAAAGCTTTTATGACATCAACTCTTTTGACCCCTTCTCATCACCTCCCTAAGTATTATCCAGACCAAAAAGCAATGGATCTAAATCAGTGAGAAAGAAATTGAAAGAGTGTCCCAGTTTGTTCTGATCACGCCCCGAGACGTGGTGCTTTATGCTTCCACTCCACTACATTTCAGAGGAAGACATTCATTTTCTACTTGGTTGGTTTAACTACCCAACAGCTCATAAAATCATTCAGATTAGCTCCATCTCAACTAGCCACATATTGAAATGCTCGCACATTTTTGCATCAATAATAAACCAGTAAATCTATTATAATATATTATTCAAAAACAAAATGTTGAAACCAAGATGTTTACTTCCAAGAGAGTATTTTTTGCATGCAATAAAATTACTCTTAATAATTGTACAGACTTTCAACAGAGTAAATCCAAGAAACTGGTGTGAGAGCAAATGAGTTTTCACTTAGAATATCTGAATATTGTCACAGTTAATTTTTTCAGAGTAAGGTGGGTGTCAGATTTATTATATGTACCTGTATTACAGATAGACTCTGCAGTTTTAGGATATTATGAGAGACTAATTCAAGTATCTCTAAAAGAGAGCTGAGTGTAATATTACATGTATTATGCGCATTATTTTTCAATATTGATTTCTGAAATTGATTTCGGAACAATGCAACACTGTGGGTGCCAGCTGATGTTAAAACTCATAGAAGTAGTAATTTGAAATAGTCATAAATATGTTTTAATGCATTTTTGATTTAAAAAGAATAATCGCTCTTTTCGCTCCGTTCAGTTTGACCTACGTGTGTTGCCGTACTGTTGAAGCGGTGTTGACTGATGTGTGAGTAGCTAACGTTGTCTCCATGTGTATATTAGCTGTTATCACCTATATTAGAAATGAAATAACACTTCTGTGTGTCCTTACATGTAACATACAAACAAACATTAATAGCTGAAGTGACGGAGCGCTTATGAGAGTTCCCGATCGTTTCTAATCGTGCTAGCCAGCGAGACTTACCAGCTAACGTTAGTTCAGAAGCTAATCTGAATGTTAGCCACATCCATGCTAATTTTAACACTCAGCATAACGATAGTTGTGATATTATATAGCTACAAATAGTGAGCAGAGGTAAACAAGCATTTAGTCTGGTTGCTAGTCAAGAAAAGGTAATATTTGATCACTTGGTGTTATAGTCCATAATGATAATGTAACTTAGCTGCTTCACACATGACTGAGCTTAAGAATGAGCTGTTGTATTGACTTTAGATTTAGGCTCGCGAAGCGTCCTGGGTTCTTTATTGTGATTTGCTTCTATTAACAAACAATAACAATAGTATAACAATATGTCTAAGTGATGGTTGAGAAATCGATTGTTAATGTACCGGTATGCATAAAATGTGTTTCAGGTCAAAATGGCAGAGCTAACAACACTAGAGAGCCTGCTGGAGATGGGCTTTGAAAGAAACAGAGCGTGAGTGACCCCAAATCCCCAAACTGATCCTGATTATTAGAGTTCCTTGGTTTGAGACTGCTTTCAAAGTAAAGGATTAGATTGAACCTCTCTGTCTCATGTTTTCAGGGAGAGGGCTGTGGCCATCACAGGAAACCAGGGAATAGAACAAGCCATGGACTGGTGAGTCACACCCAGACATGAATACATCAGTGTTGACCTGCCTGGACTTACAGGATCCTCTGTCACACATGTGTGATGTGCTCCTCAGGTTAATGGAACATGAGAACGATCCAGACATTGATGAGCCCTATGTGCCACCTGCTGGGAATGTCCTGGGAGGAGAAGCTGGTAGCCAGTCCACCACAGAACAGCCGACACTAGCAGACACCGCTGAAGGTGTGTGTGGAGTGTGTTGTGATTTTTGGGTCAGGAAGGACTGATACTGTGATGAAAGCTTCTGAAAGCCATCTACTATCCAATAGTTATCAAACCACACATTTCCATCTGATAATTTGTTCCAACAGTTTCAATACTATTTCGTTTTTTAAGAAAATGTACAATATTAGAATATACAAATATATTCACATATAATGACCCATAATGTGACAGACAATTTATCCATATGGCCCACTCACACATCTATTAACAATTATTATTATTATACAATTTATTATTAAGATATAACAAATAATAAATTCTATTTATTAAATTATGGACAGCCACTGCTGATTTACACTGAACATGTTATGATATCAGGTGGTTAGTTTGTCTCTTTTCCTCACTCTGTTGTTTTGTCAGCATCAACTTCTGCTTGATGGTTTGTGGTTTACAGTAAAGCATTTCAATGCCCCACAGTGCATCTCTCTGTCTTTCTCTTTCACTTCCTCATGTGCACTTGTTTTGACTTCAGGGACCGCAGGTGGAGACAGCAGGTACGATGATAGTGAGAACGCTACAAAGAGGCCAATGACAGAGGAGGAGAAACTTGAGCAAGTTAAAAGGTCCGAGTGCACACACCAATAGACACCATCCCTTCAGTACAGTAGGCAACAACTAGCTTGGAACATAATTTGGAAATACTTAATGTTCTGTTTCTGTCACCTTCAATGTGTAAGAAAGGCAAAAATGTCCTCCCTTGTAAGTAAACTGATGCCTGTGGTTGTGTGTGTTTTTCAGGCTAGAGGAGCTGATGCGGGTGAAGCAGGCGGAGAGAAGACAGCGAGAGCGGGAGGAAGAGTTGGAGAGGGAGAAGCAGCGGAGGAAACAGGGCCAAGAGCTGCAGCAGATTCGCCAAAAGCTGCAGGATGATGATATGAAAAAACTCGCTGAGCAGCGCCGGAGAGAGAAGATGGAGGACAAACTGGCAAGGTAAGGTATTCATTGTGAAACATTTATTCAGGTAATGATGCAGCAGAGGGTCATGGCAATGATTGAATGTCATCCTTACATGAAATAAACAGTGGGTGGAAATAATGAAATTGGGTAAAGTTCAGGAGCGAATCCCATGACATAGTACAAGATAAGAAATATACCAGAAAGTGACAAATTCAAACTAGACTGTAATAGTTTGCAAATCCATTGAACTACTTTACCCTCTTCAGGACTCTCACTGTTTTGCTTGTCTTTGTTTCCATCAGGCAAAGGGTTAAAGAAAAGATAGCACGAGACAGAGAAGAGAGAGCACAAAAGGTAACCTAGTCATTGGTTGAGTTATTTCTCTGATTTCCTTTTTTCCTGTTCACTTCATTTCTTACTTTTTTACTTACCATTTCTGATGGAACCAATAACAACTCAGATTGTTTTTTTAAACTTGTTTAGTTTGGAGGCGGTGGACCACCAAGCACAGCCACATCTTCCCAACCTGCTCAGCCCAGCCCATCATCGCCCACTAGTCACGGCCCTCCACCCACTAAGAAGGAATATGATGAGTCCAGGATACAGGTAGAGGCTTCAGTTACACTCACACCACTGAAGCACTGAGATGAATGTTTCACATCTTTTTGTTTTCTGTCACAAACCTCTGTAAGAAAATAACACAAAGAAGAGACCTCATGAGAACAGATTCTATATCATTAGTCATTAGTCCACTTATTTTTTATTGTGAGAGACTAAGGCATTATATAAAATATCTATTTTTCATATTAATAATACATTTTTGGCATAAGATGGTAGAATGTTTCTCATTCTCTGCTCTCCTCCTCCCTCACTTGCTCTTCCATTTGTTCACTGTAAAGGTTCGTCTGCTGGACGGCTCAACCATCACAACAGTATTCAAGGCCCAGGAGCCGCTGGCGGCAGTGCGTGTCTACGTGCAAATGAATGGCAACACGCCTGAGGGTCAGGACTTCACGCTGCTGTCACCCTACCCCCGTCACGAATACACCGAACTGGACATGGAGAAGCCGCTCAAAGAACTGGGTGAGCACCGGGAACTATGACTATAGAGCACATTACTGTGAAATGCATACTTTAACATGTACTTGTCTGTGTTTTACCCTCTGCACAGACTTTAATCTATCCATTCAGCAGCTCTGTCTGACTTTCCATTCTCTCTTTTTAGGTTTGGTGCCTTCAGCTGTGCTGGTTGTTACCAAAAAGTGAGATCAGGAGGATCTGCTCTGTGAGCCTACCTCACCGCCTCCACTACATCAACACAAGAGACACCAGAAAGAGTTTGATCCAGGAACAGAGCCACCACAGTTTAGTATCACTCAATAAGCCAGCTAACTGAACTAAAGCAGATAGATGCAGCTGGAGGCTGTTTTCAGATTGTGTTTAACTACTCTTAAGACGTTTTTGGAGAAATGACACTGAAAAACGGTTTGGTTAATTCACTGAATGATGCCTTAGGCCATTCTGGGCTGATTGATTTCACTCATTATAGATTAGGTTTGCAGGTGTGCAGTGAGGTGGACCGTGACTTTTACAATGTGAAGATAGCTGGCTATTGATGGATACTGCTTTCATGGTGTTCAACAACACCTTTATAAAAACGATACAGCACAAATCGATCTATTTTAACTTGATCCTTACATAGCAAAGTACCACAAAAGACCCACTCGATTGGTTATGAAAGGGCCTTAAATTTAATCCGCACGATCTTCCTGATTTTGTGACATTCTACTTTGCCAGTTTTTTTTATAAGTTAAAATTATATTGACAGTTATGTCTGCATAATCACCAAGAATCTACTTAATAAAGCTGACTCTGAGAATTGTGATGGTGGACTTGATTTTCTAAATATATGTGTAAGTTTCCATAAAATAACTTTGATACTCTCTATTTTTCATTTTAAAAAATCTTGTGAAAAGAAAACCAACAATGAACTGATTTTGTTTGTGCAGCCAAACAATGTTATATATCTTATTCATCTGTACCAATTATTGTCCAATTGCTAAAAACTACAAAGCCCATCTTATTTTGGATTATTTGGTCATTTTGTAATCTTTCAAAACTATATATTTGTGATCCATTTCAACAGCTGTATTTCAATTTTGGGGGTGAAGTACCACCATCCGACTACAGATAATTGAACATAGAAGGTTGTGATGTTTTGCAGGTCTGCTTGCTCTTGGTCACTGTAGAGGATTTACTGGTCACTGCTCTCATTTCATTGTTAGGGCTGGTCAAAGTCACATATTAAACCAAATCTCATAATAATCATTAATTATGTGACATGGTTAGTTTCAGGCATTTTATTGAACCATCTAAAATTAGAGTATGTTAATGACTATATCTTTACATCTTCGGTACACAATCCTTGTTTAGGATCGTTAACTGGATTTTAAAACCACTCGTGAACTGGAGCTGCATGACATACAGGAAGTGACAAGTCACAGTAGGAAAAGCACACGTAATATAGACAATGGCTGCTTCAGTTTCAGGATCCTGGTTTTGTGCATGCTGGCTCACTGTTATGCTGTCATGACTTATTGAAAAGGACTGAACCATCGTCAATGTCTGCTTAGCTAGCAGGTTTCAAAGGGGCTTTGTCTTCTTCACCTGCAACAATGAGTCAGTTGAAAGAATATGAATTGGCAACTATTTTGATCATCGATTAATCATTTCAGTCACTTTTCAAGCAAGAATGTCAAATATTTGCTGGTTGTAGTTTCTGAAAAATTTTTTTTAGACCAAACAATTCAATGATTCATTGATAATCAATAGTTGCAGCCCTATGGTCTTCACTTTAATATTCTTATTATCAAGCTAATGGGCAAAAAAAAGAGGAAGGATCAGTCACTCTGCTCATTTCCCTTACACTAATTCTTGTGTGCTCCGTTAAGAGTGCTACCAGCCGGGAGCAAAAGTCCATTAAATTCACTCACAAACTTTCTAAAAGTTCCTGTTGCCAATGATCCTGTGAGAACATTTAAGCACTTGCCCTTCATATGTATGCAAATTTAATGGACTTTTACTTTTGGATGGTAACACCCTTAAGGACTTCAAGATGTTTAATATAAAAGGGTTTGTTTTAGCCATTTGATAATCAGACTGTTGATGTGAAGATTACAGCCTCTGAAACCTGCTGGCTATGTGACTATCAAAAAAACCACTTGATTTTATGCAAATGAGATTCTCTTAAAAATACTGCTGCCATTAGACTGGAGGCAATGCATCGACGTACAGAAAAATTCCACACCATTTCTCAGCTTTTTAGAAAGCATTGCTGTAGATACGAGCAGGACACATTCTGTCAGTTTTTCTTCCTTCCTTTTTGTTTTGTTTTTTTTTAGCAAATGTGACAGTTGATTTTTCACCCTCATTATGGAGGTACAAGCAAACATACACACCACACAAAACACTTGTTGTGACACACTATAAAACACCTTTATATACAATAGAAAAAAAACAACAAATTTCCTACTCTGGAATGGTACAAAAGGTCAATCATACATCAGCTTGTATAGTTTGATAAATTTGATGACTTTAAAACAGGAGCAAAGGGGTCAGCTCGCAAACAAATACAAAAATATTTCTGATTAAAATGGAGTGACACTGACGTACTGAGAGTGGGCGTGAACGTTTTTCATATCATCTGTCCACCTCTCCCTTAGATTCAACACTGAAATGAAACGACATGTTAAAACACCTCCGGCCCCTTATTGAAGCAGGACAGCGAGGTAACTCAGAGGAGGGATGAAGAGGAAAGGTTGCTGGGATGTTGTTGAAGCAGGTGGACCAGCAGGACTGGGCTGTTCAGTTTGTTGTTGTTTGTTGGGTCACACTGCTTCCTGTGGCCCTTTTGGTGTCACAGTCACTGTCGCCCACTTTAGCTGGGAGGATAGTAGCCCTGGTTGTAGTTCCAGGTGTTCTGGTAGCCGTAGCTGCCGTACTGTGGTTGCTGGAAAAGAATCATAACAAACAGGTAATAAGGTTTTACAAAACTGTATTAACAAATAGTTTTTCATCCGAACATTCATCATCTATTTTCAAAATGTTGTAATCTGTGTCATATTCTCAAATCCCACCTGGTACCAGCTGCTGTATCCCCCGTAGCCCGCCTGAGCGCTCATGTCGGCGCCCATCACAGGTGGAGGCGGTGTGGTGATGGGGACATGCGGCATGGTAGGTGGGGCTTGTCCAGACACAGCAACAGCTGAGCCATCATCACTTTTGCTCAGCTTGTCCGAGTCCTCATCCCTAAAAACAAGATAATTACAATAACAGCCTTAAAAATAAATGCAGACTTGATATTGACAGAAAAATAAGGCATCAATCATATGTGCAGACTTCAAATCTTATTTGTCTTGAAATGACTCTCCCAGTTGGAAGAGATAAAGATGTCACTTGATTGTAGCCAGTTCACGCAACAAGTGAATGTGTACCAGAAGAATTTTTTTTTAACAACAAAATTTGATTCTAGGACTCCAGAGCTGTCAATCTTTAATTTTTGTACTTCAACACACAAGAGTTGCAGAATTCATTACTGAAGTTATGACAGTAAAATACCTCATTTTTATACATTAAATCATACATCATGAATTAGTTATTTAAAAAAAAATCTTATGCTAGAGCTTCAATTATTATGTCATATTTTTAAAAAGTTGCAAACAGAGAACAGAAATTGAAAGTACTTAATTGAATCTAAATCTGTTGAAAAAGGACTGATTTGACTTGTGGAATGAATCAGTTCACTAACCTGAAACTGTCAAAGTTGAACATGAAACAAAATACTATTTATAACACTCCAACTGTAATTCTATTTTACTATTACACATACATATTTTACTATAATAAACTTTTCTTTTGAACTTCATTAATTTAACTTTGAGTCAGCTGTTCCTCCCCCCTCTCACCCGTTCTCTGCTCCTCTCTTTGTTCCACCCAGCTCCTTCAGCAGTTTCTGGTGGTCTTCATAAACAGATAACACACTGCAGAGCACAGAGACATAAGACAATGAAGAACAAAGGGAGCATGAATAGTATGTTGGGTACCAGTTAACATGGTTTAAATAACCATCTGGATTTAAAATGCCAGTATCAGAAGACTTCTGTTTAACTCTGACCTCTGGATTGAGTTGCTGTAGTCCTCTGCAAACTGCAGGCCTCTCTGAGAAAAGAGGATCTTGGTGTGTGGGGCGAGTGGAGCTGCCAGGGCTCGTGTCACACACTCCTGCACTGCCTCTGCTGAGGCCCAGGGGTCCCCAGACACCTCCAGCTCCAACAGGTTCATGTGCAGTTTATCGTTATCCTTATGGAGGACACATGGAGAGACAGATACAAATTAGTGTTACTATGTGTCTTAAGTACTGAGTTTTGGCTTTCTAATTCTTAAGAATCAAGCATGAAGCTTGCTGGCTTCACACAGAGTACTCGTCAAAAAGAATTATGGATGTAGATCATAGTGTTCAACATATCCTATATGCATCAAGTGAGGCGATGTAGAGCTGATCAAGATGTAGAAATAATAACATCAAATGGCCAATCTAATTCTGCCAGTATTAAAATGGCATTTTTTACATTATCACATCACATTCTCAGTTATCAGAGGGTGTTTAGTCAGGCCATAAATAAACAAGGCCTCCACCACATTGAATGTTTGTTATGAGACTAACTGCAGACTTGCTTTGTTTCCAGTTCTGCTTTTTGCATTTTCTCACTTTATCATTTCTAGAAAAGGCTGAGCAAAGTGGGCGCACAGGAACTATCACCAGACTTTCGGTAGGGAAGAAAAACTGTGTAGCTTGAGCTCCCTCAGGTGGAAAGTAAGACTCTGGTTTTCTTTTTAAATGCCACAGCTGGGCTCTTCTTTTTACTATGCTACTACTATGGATTTTAAAGGCTGTGGACAAGATCAGCCTCCTCAGAAGATTTTACTTCAATAGCATAATAACGTACTGACCATCTTGTGAAACGTAGTCTGTAACTATATCTTGTAATTTGTTGGACTCCTTAATCAAAAATAAATTGCAGCGACTGGTGTGCAAACTGTGTCACAGCAAATGGATTTTTACAGCAGAACTACATTGATATTCTTGTTCTACTTTTAAAGGATGATGTGCTGAAAGGAGATTTGTCCAAAGCCTGTGGTGGTGTTCTTGGCTGAAATGTGGGCGTCTCACCGGACTAATCTCCAGTGCCTCCTGTAAAACCCTGCGGGCTCTGCTGGGGTTCCTGCCAAGTTTCAGCAGCAGACGAGCCAGCTTTATGGAGTAGAAAGCATGTAGCGTGGGCTTCTCTTTGGATTCAGCCACAGCCTCCCGCAGCAAGGCTTCCGATTGGTCCAGCTGGCCCGCTCGTCTCTCTAAAGCTGCCCTACGAAGACGGACCACCGCAAGCCCCGGTAGGATTTTCTCCAGGGCCTCCAGCACTCGCCGGGCCTCAGTTAAGTCGCCTGATGGAGGAGATGAAGGAGTTATCACAAAATATGGTTGACAAGTCTAAAGCAAAGCAAATTACTCACAATCATGGAGTTATATTTTTCTGTTTTGCCATAACTGATGCTCACTGAATCGGTTGACATCCATTTCATTGACTGCATCACAGAGTTTAAATGAATAGGCTTGACTGTATACTGGACAAAATGGGACCTACTTACAGGCCTGATTGCAAAAAAGTCAGGACACTGTGTAAAAAATAAAAACAGACGAGAACGTACCATGCCTTTCCTCAAAGGTGGCCCAGTGCATGTGGATGTTGGGTTTGTGCGTCAGGTGGACCTCACAGGCTCGTTTGTAAACAGCCCGTGCCTCATCCACACTCTGTGACTCCAGGTACTGAGTGTACTGAACAACACATACACAAACATACATGCACTCTAGATTAGACAGACATTGATACACACCAAAATGACAATATGCTTTTGTGTATGCTTTTTGTAAATATGGGTCACACACAAACACACTGTTCTTCTCACCCTGGTCCAGAACTCCTCATACAGAGCGCAGGCGATCAGGCAGCGCTCGAAGAGGATGCGAACCCTGTGGTCGTCAAAGGCAAGCGGAGTCTCCTCTGATCCTTCCTGAGGCTCGGCTGTGACCTCCGACCCCTCTGTGGCTGCCTGGTTTGGATCTAGCAGGAGACAATGGTGTCAGAACTGTGGATGCTTTTAGATGTTGACACAAATTTGTAATATCACTGTGACAGCACATGTTCATTGTGTAGATACCTGGGTTGGGATCTCTGGTGTCCTTGTTCAGCTGTGCAATCTCCCAGTCCAGGTAGGAGTGCCAGGCCCGCAGTTGGAGGCGGTCGAGTGGTTTGACATGGAAGTATGGACGTTTGATCTACATATCAGAGAAAAAGAAATTATCTTCTGAAGTAGCAAGTAATAAAAGTGTGTAACAAGTTCAATAAAGCAAAAAAATGGAATATTCATGAGACAATAAAATAATAATGTAATTCTCAGCTGCAAAAAACAGTAAAACTTTATTTACTGCCCCAATGTTGTATCAGTCAAGTTGTAGTTTGTCTGTCCAGACTCATAAGTAATCAGGCCTTTAATAAATATTTACAATCTCCACTTGTGTTCCTGAGTTATGGCATTAAAAAATGGCCAACAGAACACTATGATATCACAGTGACATTGACCTTTTTGGGTATAAAATCTCATCACTTCACAGAAATAATAAACTAAGAGTGGAGTAGAAAAAGGAGAAAACTCACAGCGTCTTCAAAGTGCCATCTCTTGCGGACTTCTCCCTCATTGTCCTGATACACTTTGTCCCTGCGAACCAGCACTTGTTCTCTGATCTTCTGCATCAATTCCTCCTAAATATGAAATCATACAAATAATCTCTTTAGATCTCATTAGCGTACATCTGTTCAAAATTATCAGTCGGATGTTTCTTACTGTGTCTGTGCCCTCAGGTGTGGCGGGCTCTTCCTCCCCTGGCGGCCTCTCCTCCTCCTCCTCCTGGGCCTGTTCAGCACGCTCTGCCTTCTGACTCTGGCGGCAAAATGCTCTCAGCTCCTCGTACTCCTCAGGAGAAAGTACTTCTTTGGGCTCGTGGCTGTTCAGGTGCTCCTTGAACCTGATGGAGCAGGATGTAAAATAAGATTAATGGGAGAAGAAGAGTGTGAAATATGAAAAAAGAGAGAGAGTTCACATAAGAGGAGAGTATTCAAAAGATCACAATAGTATGTTGATTTAATGTAAAGCACTATGTGACTGAAAGCATAATTATTATAGTTATTCTGGCTTTTACAACATCATACATACATCAGTATTTTTGGCCTTCTATAAATTTACTTCAGAAATTTAGACTGGCCCATATGTGTCTTACTTGTCATAATGGGTGTTGTAGAGCTGAGTGGGGACTTGGAGGACTCTGTCCAGGACGGTCGCTGCGTTCCTCATATTCCCCTGCTCCTTCTCCCACTCAACATAAAGATCCCAAAGCCGGTCTGAGTGGAAGTCCAGACCTGCTGCCTGAACTGCATCCTCAAACACACTGAGGTTGGGAAACAATTAAATCAATGACACAGCTTTCACAAACAGCAGCTTATTTGTTTTTCTTCATATTTTCTTTTCATTTCCTATTTTTGTATCTGTTCTGCACATGACGCAAGAGGCCAACTGGCAGATTCTTAAAGAGAGTGTGTGAGAGTGTTGCACCTGCGAATCCGTGTGGGCGACTCAGGCAGGTTCATGTCCAATGTTCCCAGCAGCAGATTGATGTAGTGGATCCACAGATCTACACTTAGAGGGATCACCTGCAGCCCCTGAACACACACCTGGGACAACACAGAACAACCACGAACGTTAGCTCATAAAAACCTGTGAAAAACACTTTTTTAATGTGCTTAAAATATTTCTTAATGGTTCATGGGGAAAAAAACACAGAACTGTAAACTTTTCTCCTGTTTTACCTCCTCTGCTTTGTTGTTGTAGCCAGCACGGCGCTCCAGATCAGCAAATTTCTTCCAGTAGCCGTAGCAGAGCGGGTAGCGAACGAGGAAGGCCTCTAGTGCTCTGCGTGATGCTGTGATGTGACTCTGAACAGATGAGAATAATTAAGTCCTACAGCAAGCTTCCAGACCAACATATTTTGTGGCCTCAGGAGGGCGCTAGAGGTCTAGAGCTAAAGCATTATTACTCAGGGACAATAAGATAGTTTCCTATGTTTTTGTTATTTGAACCTCAATGTCTCCTCTGTCTCTCTAGTCAAACAACAAAGACACCTCTTGCTCGCAGTACTGCAGCAGGTCGGTCCAGCTGGTGAAGTCTTGAGGATTGTCGTTGGTGGCCTTCCACAGACGCTCAAAGTCCGCAGGCAATTCTCCCTCCTCATCCTCTGCAGCTGGGGGTATGGAGAAGGAATCAGGATCAGGGCCTACGGGAACTTCAGGGGCCTCAGCTGCACTGCCGTTCTCTTCTGTCATCTCTACCATCTCAGTTGGAGGTGATGAAGAAACCTCAGAAGCCTCCATGGCTAAAGAGGGAGAAGAGCAATGGTAAGTAAGTCCACAAAGCTACTAGGAACATTACAAAAGCACAAGAAAATCACAGCCAGCCATTGTAGAATACCCTCAACAAGTGGATCAGCACAATATGGCTATTTTCACTCAAAAATAACTGACTAAGAAGTTAATTGGTGCTTCAAAGTCCACTGTCACTGCATGATGAAATGTATTGTAATTGTAAAACTTGCTACACCTTTCCTAACCATTTCCTTCATTTGCTTAATTTTTCTTTTTCACTGTCTTACTTTGCAAATGATAAAACAAGACATCTTACTGAATCAATGAACATACCCTCAGTTATCTATTTGTGAGGGATGCAGCATTTTTATGTAGGTTACATACACAAAACGACATAAATGCAATTATCCTCCATGGGAGAAAAGCACTGTCCACATGAATGTAATGTGACGTAATTCCTGAACCTTTCATTTCCTCTGCCCCCTGGACAGTTTCGTGGAAAAGGGCCAAAAGGTTTCCTTAACAATACAACAACCATGTGTGAAAAACCAAGGCATTTGCATACTCACATGCAGCTGATTATGGAAGTAAACAAACTGAAGCCCACAGTTTGTGAGCCACACGACTCACACAACCAACAACAACAAAGTGGGTAGATTTCGGCTTTTATTCTTGAAACACCACCTGTCACCTGCACAGGTATATTTCATTCATAATGGGTACGGGGTTCAGACGGGGTTGGTTCTAGCTAACTTCAGTACCTTTGCGATATATTTGACATAATTCAAGTAGTTTGTAATGAAATGGGATAACCAAGCTCTTATTTAAAGTGATTAAATCAAGTTAGTCAAAGTTAGTGAACAGAGCACTGCGCTGTTTGCTGGTGTGTTGAAATCACGTTAGCCTAGCCTAGCTCGTCATGCCTGCACTCAAAACAGGTCCACTCGCAGCATTTATTCAAAATGCTTACAGATTAAGTAAGGGCACAACAATATCTGCAAAACGAGAACACTGCGTATTGGTAATTCATTACTGTTAATAAAACTACCTGAAGACTCTTCGAGCTCCCCGTTGCCGCTCATCTCCTCGCAGCCTTCAGCCGCCATGATGGAAACGTCTCGATTACGTCATCCACACGCGACAAGACACTGACTGATGATAAATTTACACTTGTTATTCAAAACATGTTATATTTTCCTTTAAAAACATGATTTTGTTTTTGCGAATGTAGTAATTAATTCTACAAAGTAATTTTTTGTTGCCAAATTTGAAACCATTATTTTTACTTCACTAATTACAGTAAGTAATCTTCTATATTAAATTAATGATTGTACTACTTCTCAATCTTGTATTAAGAGAGCGACATAATTTGTCAAAAAATAAAGCATTTATCCACATGTAACTGTCTGCATCAAAACAGACTTTTGCAGTATTTTGGTTTTGTAGATTGTGTTGAAGTTCTTTATAACCTCCTGTGCGATACATAATTAATTATTTAACGAGACTCAGTATTAATATTGATAGTTTTGGGAATCTCAGAAATTAATGTTAGCAGGCTTTAATCATTCATGATCAGCTTATAGAAGTTGTGTTCTTTCCCCACCCACTTACTTAACTAGGTAAGTGCAGGAGAGCTGGCTATGATTAGTGTGTTTGAGACATGCTTTTACTTCTTGTTTTCAAAGGTTTTACCTCACAATTGCTTTAAAATGATACTCCACCTAAACTGTCTCTCTGCAAGCAAACATGCTTTTAGAAAATGTGAAACAGACCCCAACAATATGAATACAAACAGATATATCTATCAATGACAAGTTAGGAAGAAACTTAAACTAAAAAAAAGTGATTTCTTTTATATTTGGTCAACTTTATTTTCACTTGGTCTCATCTTTTAGAGTACATCTGACAACTTTGATTGACAGCTGAAGTCTGTTCCTTCACTTCTGTTTCCACCAAATCAAGCCATCACAAACAAAACTGTAGCAACATGTACATTTATGATCATAAAAACAATCAAGGAGACAAATTCATGGGACAACAAAACTCCTAAAAGGTCAGATGATTTGACTAGTCAGGACTCAACCCAGAGACTCCAGAGAGTCATTTGAAAATTCACAACTGCTCAGTCTGCATTTAGGATTTCTTTTACTGTAAACCAGAAGAAATGGGTATTTTGCTAGTCAAAACTAGATGTGACTGGTTCTTTAAGATTCAACTGACACACTGGAAATCCTGGACAGTTCCGACATCTAGTAACACATGAAAATCTAAACAACTTTTAAGTTCCCCACTCTGCCTTCTTAAGTGCATTAAAAATAATCTAGTAAACAACGCTGGAAAAAGAACTCGATAAAACAAAGAAAGCCCATTGACAGGATGATCCACAAACATCAGTGGTTCAGCCCCCTGAAATGATTCCCCATTGCCAAGTTTGTTCAAAAGGACAGAAAATCTCTCTCCTCTCTGCAGCAGTTGAATGACCTAATCACTCGTGAAGCAATGGTAATGAATCATTTCCACAGACGCAAACTCATCACAGACGAGGCTAAACAAGAATGAACTGGCCTGGATTGGGAAGAAAGGTAATGATTTCTTTTTCATTTTGTTGCATTTAGACATGTAAGTACAGCAGGATGAAAGTTAAGTGTAGACCCAGCTGATTGCTGTTTGATGAGTAAAGACAGATCGAGCTCTTAGCTGATTGAAGTGCTTAAAAGAGGGATGGAATGAATTTTTGATGAGTATCAAGTGAGCAACAGATAGAGGGAACCACCAGCAGGTGAAGCCATGTGCTTAGAATGTGAACCTTCATTTTAGATTAATCCCCCACAGTGATGTTTTTTTCTGGGGCAGAGTGGATGGAAAACTAAGTGGACAATTAAAAAAAACAACAACCAAAAACCAAATTCATGCTCGAATGTTTTCTTTCTCAACCTCAAAGATTCATTACAATGATATGAGTTGATGTGCTCAGTTGTCATCTATCTGAAAAGGTGTCGAACATAATTATCTATCTAGTAGTAACCCTTTTTGTTGTTAGGTATTACAGTGACTGAACACAATAGAAACATGGCAGAGATGTTATGTGGCTCAGTTCAACTAACAGGTCTACTTTGATTTATGCATGTGTGTATTTTAATGTGTGTGTCTTTATGTTTGTTAATTTCCATGATGGCAATCAGTATCTTGTGTCTGTTCTCTCCTCCTGTTCACTCCACTTCAGTCATTTTGTCCTCCTTCTCCTCCTCCTCTCCCGTCTCCGTGGCTACTGAAGTGTCACGGTCCAGTCTATGCCTGCGTTCATGCCCGGCTTGCGGAGCGTCAACACAGACATGGAGGCGTCAAAGTCAAACTCTAGCTGGCTCTCCTGACCACCTGCACAACAGAAGAAGAGACAGTATTAGAGGAAGTGAAGCTTTTGGGGAGAAATGTAAAGCACAACAACACAACATTAGAACTTACAAAATCTGACAAGGCCAAATAATATCTACAAATCTAGAATAATAAGAATTAGAATTTTGTAATTCAGGGGAAAAGTTGCCTGCAGGAAACAGCACCTAAGTTCCACCCAGCATATTTAAAGCGGTTTAAGTGTGACTACAACAAACATTTTCTGACAAATTGTCACACTGTCACATTCTCAAATCTCTGTGCACACTTAAACTTCTTCAGACAAAGTTTAGTCATCTTCACAAAATGGTGTCTGAGCTCCATGAGTGAGCAAAAATATTACGTACATTACGTTACCACATAAGAGACTAAGGAACTATTTAACAACCATCTCTTTGTAAAACTGCGTTCACATGACTTCAACTTGAGGTTCTAGGAAAGTTTGTTCCACTGTCCCCATGCAGTGAAATGTGTTTCAACTCAGTGATATAAAACCTGTTGAACTGCCTCTTGTAAAACAGCTTGAGGACATTTCAACAGATTTCTTTGTGCAGCATTCAGTCTGTAATTTTAAATGAATCATTCTCAGAATCAACATGAGAAATGTTGTATGTGGCACTCACCAGCAGTCTTCAGGGTCACCTTACTGGGCTTACTGGCTCCCAGTATGACAATGCGTTCGATCCAGGAGCGGGTGGAAAACTGAGCATCTGGAGCCAGGTCACTGTGAACCAAACAGAGACAAGGATTTAATATTTAAGAGGTTTCACAATCTTAAACATAAAGTAAAGTATCCCCTCCAAGATCCTTTAACTGTATTTTATACATTTTGTACTTAGCCTTCAGTTGTCTTACTGTGCTTTATTGTGTTTGAATTACTAAAACATCTGAGAGCTTATTTGAGGGTGGAAGCAGGTTTTCTACTGAACTGCAACAAAGAGAATTTTCATCACTCACACAGAAGAGAGGATGTTATTGGCGAAAGACAGTCTCCTGTGGATGAAATCCTTCTTCTCATAGTTGAAGGTGTGGCCATCGTCTATGTAGAGCTCTCCTTCTGCAGTTCTCTGTAAGACAGAAGGTCAGAAGCTCGAGTGTGACAATGCCACTTGGCACACAAACATGTCAAATGAGCAGCGGGTAACAGTTGTGTCTTACAGCAGCTGTAAAGGTTTGTACAGTTGAGTTACCTGGGGGTTAAGAGCCACAAACAAAGTGTAGGGATCGTGCTCCATGCAGGTGGAGGACCTGCGAACTCGAAGCTTCCTGGGAATGATGGAACCGCCACGCTGGAACACAGGAATCTGAACAGAAGACAGAAAGCTTCAAATTAAAAACTAAGAATTAAAGGATGCTTCATTAAAATCATTTAATCATCTTTGTGTGTCTTACAGAGCTCATGGTGACCGGGATGTAAAGGTTCTGGGCTCCGTTGTGCTTCTGGAATGTGTGGACGTCAAACCAAACCTGAGGAACACAAACACACACACAGGTTAAGACAAGGTTTCTTCATGACCTAGGATTCTTGAATCTGCAGGTATGTTACTGACACTGTGATAAAGTAACTCTTACTTCATCTTTGCCAGGCAGGTAGGCGGTGACTCCCCTGGCTCCCTCCTCAGTAACTGGGTGCACCAACAAGTATTTTCCTGCAGCAGAGTTGAGTAAAATCAGTGGATCTTATAATTGTTTTGAACCACATCTGCCTTAGTGGAACAATAGATTTTTAACATTTTCATTCTAGTTTGTCCACTCTCCAAAAATTGGATGCAACTTTGACCATCAGACATTGTTGCCTTTTAAGGAAAATTCTACCCGAAATCATAAACAGATCTCCTGATGGATATGTTCAAACTCGGCAAAAGAACACAATAAAGTTTTAGTGATTTGTGGCTCACCGATCAAGAACTCGTCATCCACAGCGAAGGTAGCAGGATCCTGAGGATACTCCACCCACAGGGGTCTGCAACAGAGATACACATGTGAACTGAGTAACATGATTCCACAATATATCCATCTGCATTGAGGCACATAACTAAAATCTGCAGTGAATTCAAACCAACAGCACAATGTAGTTTTGTGCATTAGGATACTATGCATAAATTAAAGTCAGATTAGGAGACTTATTTTTTTGGATTTCCATTTTTGTGTATTAAAATAACGTGCACTACTGTTCTGTAGTACACTGCAGTGATGTGTTACATGACATTAATAAACTGGTATCCAATGAGTCCAATCTGTGATCGAGATAACATGAAAGAGACGTTAACAATGTTTCCCGCCCAGTCCTCACCTCATGATGGGTTGTCCAGTCTGGTGCGCGTGGTAGAACTGCTGGTACCAGTAAGGCAGCAGGGAGTAGCGCTGGCGTATCACTTCACGGATTAGAGCTGTGTTTTCTGGACCAAACAACCAGGGCTCGCGGCGGGGTGTGTCCAGGTGGGCATGGGCCCTGAAGAAAGGCTGGTACGCCCCCGTCTGGTACCAACGCACAAGCAGTTCACTGCTCGGAGCCTTGAAGAAACCACCGACGTCAGCTACGAGACAGACAGATTTCATTGGTAGAGTCAGATCTAGGCTGTTGCATGACAGAAATAAAATGTTTTTTGGGGAAAAAAGCCTGAGACAACAACCTCTTGAGGCCTCTATTTTTAGAGCTTATGGCTAGAACTTGAGACCAAGTCAAATCATCCTCAGAATAATGATGTTAACAGATGCATTTCCTTCCTTCAAATCAAAGTTTTAGTGCCATGTTTTGTTTTTTAAATAAAAGCTCGACTATAATTTTAAACCTTTTGGAACAAAAGAATAAACATTGTAATAGCAAACTGAAGTCTAATCATACTCACCACCACAGAACGACATTCCAACCAGGCCCAAGCTCAGACACATGGGGATAGAGATTTTCAGATGGTCCCACTCAGCAGCATTATCTCCTGTCCACACAGCACCTACACAAACACAAACACACACACCACTCTAACTCCTGTGCTAAAATAGCCTGATTCAAAAGGTTTCTATACAACCCAACAGTGAGAGTTTTCATCAATACATCAATTTGGTTACAGTGTAATTGTTTATGAAGGTAAAATGCTTTCATTCAAACATTTTAGCACTTTAAGTCATTTAAGAACTAAGGGCTTACCATAGCGCTGTGACCCAGCAAAGAAGGCTCTGGTCAGTACAAATGGTCGCTCAACTCCTCCTGACCTCTGGATCAGACCCTCCATTGTGGCCATTTGCTGCAGGTTGCACACAGGATAATTAGTGGAGCAGAGAGGGTATTTTTATCCATATCATCTGATATTTAGAGCACATTTGGTTCTGTTCAAAACCAATGTGTGAGCCATGACAAGATGATTATATCAAGGTTATTTAAAAACCATAATGTTCCACATTTCTTTCAAAGTGCTAGATAACTGTAGTAGAACATCAAGGGAAAGTACAGCACAAACAGGTTAGAACCTGTCCAAAGCAGCCAGAGTTGAATGGCTACAGGGCATTTTAATTTGTTAATACATTGATTTGTAATTAAGTGGGAAATTAAGATCCACAGGTATTTTCTCCTGTAAATCAACTACAGTTTGACACAAGCCCATTTGACACCAGTTACATTCATGCATAAATACTTAACCAGACTGAAAAACAGCAAAGTCTGAATTATCCAGAACTTGGGAAATATTTAACTGGATGGTTCACTTCTTGCACAAAAAGTCACAGTTGATCTTTGTACACTCACCACGTAGAGACCATACAGGTTGTGCACTTCACGGTGCTCCCAGGCTCCATGCATTGCATCCTTGTGCATGGTGACCTCCGGCCCATTAAAGACCGAAGGCTCATTCATGTCGTTCCATGTATACAGGTTCTCCATGGAACCCTGGAGAGCAGACAGAGATTGTGGACCAACCATTTTGTGGAAAATGTGCCATTTTTCCAAGTTAAACAAAGGTTTGAAAAAGGACTTGGTGTCATTCTGATCAATGTGAAATTTTTTCAATAATTCTCCTGTCTTATAGAAAGCTGGCACACAGCAAGAGCCAACATGCTAAATCCTCAATATTCCACTTCTACATATAGTTACAGATGAGTGACAGAGACAGAAGTGTCCTTGAGACTCACCTCATACTGATCATAGGCAAACATGCTGGACCACCAGGCCCTCATGTCTGCACGGGTGAAGTCTGGATAGCCGGCACTACCTAAAAGAACATCAGTCATCCAGAGGAGAAAGAGGAAATATTGACAGGAATGTGAGAGAAATATTCATAGTCATAATAAAGATCTGTGCACACGGAGAAACATGTCACTATAAGTATTTTTCCTTCAAATTCATTTTCTACATATTTTCCTGTGGTTGATGTTGAGCTGTCAGTTTCTTACCTGGCCAGCACCAGCCCTCATAGTCTCCACCGTCTTTATTTTTGACATAGAAACCCCGAGAGCGGATTTCATTATGGATCTTGTAGTTGCTGTCTACTTTGATATGAGGGTCTACAATGGCCACCATCTATTTAAAAAAAAGAAAGAAAGAAAAATTAGCAGAAAGTCATAAAAGTAAAAAAAAAGATGCTTGCAGGTCATTTGAGATTTCATGTTTACCATTAGATGTAACACAGGGGAGCATCTAATACCCATGAAACTGAAGATCCTAATATTGGATGTGTCATCTGTACCTTGCGTTTCTTGTCCATGAGACCTTGCAGCATTTCCTTTGGTGTTGCGAACTTGTGTGGATCCCAGGTGAAGTAGCGCTTGCCATCGGTGTGCTCGATGTCAAGCCAGATAAAGTCATAGGGGATATCGTGCTCGTCAAAGCCCGCATCCACCGCCTGCACATCTTCCTGATCATTGTAGTTCCAGCGGCACTGGTGGTAGCCCAGAGAAGCCAGAGGAGGGAAGGACTGGGTGCCTGTTGGACGACATGAGGAGAGAAACTGAGATTGAGGAGATCAGTCCAACACTGATCTTTCCTTGCTATCTTTCCTTGCTATCTTATCTTATTTAAGTGAATGTGAATTAATACATGAACTGTGTCTCTTCACTAATCAATTCATTAAGTTATTGAATCTCTGCATTAAACATAATTAAATAGTTTTTCTAATTTTTTTAAAAAGTGTCAAAATTATTTGTGATATTACTCTTTTCTGCAGCTCTTGAAAAAAAAAGAAAAAAAGGAAATATTTGTTCATGCCAATGGCCCTTTATCCGTCTTCCTACCTGTGAGGGAGGCATACTGAGAGAAGACGTCATTGGGTGTTGGTCCAAGCATAATGAAGACGTCAATGATGCCACTTTCAGAGATCCAGCGCACATCTGTCTGTGGTATCTCACTGGAGCCCTGCACATAATCCAGCATTTTCCCAAACACGGTCTGGAGAGAGACAAACGTGAATGAGGCACTGGAAATTTGGGCAGCTATTTATGACAAAAACAGTCCAAGGAACGAAGGTGAAATAATAAGGGACGTACCTTTCCAGCTGTGTTGGAGCTGATATCCACCCAGGTCTCAGCAGCATTAAGCCAGAAGATGCCTGTGGTCCGCTGGGCATTGTGGGCCACCATGACTGGAATAGCACCATAAAGGGCCATAGGGTTATACAGCTCATACTGGAACACATCCAGGTTGTAGAGCCGATAGGGATCTCCATTACTGAAAGAGAAGAACAGGCTTGATCAGTGAAGACTACACTGACCATTGTACATGAGGCACCCAATGGAACCCCCCCCCCCTCAAACTCCATCTTTATTTTGTATGCAAAATAAGACTTCTTGTTTTTACTCACTCTGTTGTTTTCAGTCTGAGATTGTCCCCATGCTCTGGGATGCCGTAGACGTGCTCAACCCCTGGCAACGAAAAGTCTAAACTAATAGCAGATGGACCTGTAGGACAAGAGCAAGCACTTATTAGTTAGAGGAGGAAAAGTGGAAATAAAAAGTGTGTTAATTAAAAACAAACAATAAAACCACCATTTACACAGAAGACTTATTTCACATATACCACCAAAAAATCTCTCACTAACACACATTGAACAACACTTCAGTTAACATGAGCTTTAACTTAAAATATATAAGCAGGACTTACCGTTAGGTTTGCTGTCTGAGTGCGATTTAAACGTCTCCTCCCACATGCCGTCTTCTACTTTCTCTTCCTCTTCTTTTGCCGTCTGCAGGAAAACAGGGAGAACAGAAACTTAATGTACAAGAAAAGATCCAGGCTGAGACACAGCAGAGAAATTTCAAAGAAAAGAGGAAAAGATGGTGGGTTTCAGAGTGAAGTACCTCGGCCTGGTTTGCCGGATCAGCTTCCTCTTTCTTCTCGGCCTCTGGGTCTGCCTGGCTGCTCCATGGCACAAAGAATGGAGGGAGGGGTAAGGAAGAGGAAAGAGGAAAAAGAAAAAAAATCTGTCACTTTACCAAAGCCATGCTGTCTTGTGATGAGAAACAATATATGGGATAATGAAACTATGATCAAAGGAAAAGGACATACAAACAGGGAGATTGGTGAATGCCCCCAGACTCCACAATGACAACTAACAAATACTCTACAAGGTCTAGAATTACTTTAATGACAAAGGGGACTGAGCAACTCCCTACCATGTGGCTATTTCAAGCTAGGCATTGTGGGACAGGACCTTCAGAGGCTATAGTATGCAATACCTATAAGTGCTCCTTACAGAATCAACTGCTCCCCAGTGGATCCACTGTATATCATGGTGTAACTGAGGCTATGGCATTGCACCAAAATCCCTTTAGACAAGCCTTGAACTGCTAATAATCAGCTGTGGAGGTGCATGATCCAGAGCGGTGCTCATACAACAGGCAATGGAGCCAAAACTAGTTTTGAAAGCCCATTGTGCCATACTCACATTACAGTGGAAAAACAAGACTCTTGTGTTGCAAGTTCTGTGGCCTGGACAGGATTTCTGGGGTGAGCTGGGAGTCTGTGAAGCTAACTTATAGGCCAACGGCTATTTGTGAATAGACACTGATTCACCATTTTAGCACTGCACTATTAGAACTTTGGCAGACTCTTAAAAGCCACTTTAAAAAAAAGGGATCAAAAATGATGCAGCAGAGTCAATGAGTCTTTTTTATATTCCACACACTCCTCTTACTTGTCAAATCATGGTGTCTACATTACCCACGACACAACTGTGTTAAGTAGAGTCAAGCAGAGATGAAGAGCAGGCTATAGAGGTGTGCTAAGCTCACTTCTTTTTAACTCAACTCCACGAGATTTTGTTCCTTTTCAAACCTGCAGTCCTTTGCCTTAACCGATGCCGATTCAAGTGACAACATCAAGGCAATTTATCAGATTTTGCAGAGCTCCCTCTGACATCACAACAGACTTTATATAATGTTTTTACATATGCAGTCCTACCCAAGATGTATAAACAAACTTTGACGAGTAAAACTGGGGCTCTTCTTTAACACTGGTTTCTTAATACTGCAGGCAAATCGATTTTTTTCAAAGACCTGCACAAGTTGCGCAATTCAAACGTGAAGAGTAATTAGATCACTTCTATGACTGAAGCAGTGTTATTGTAACAAACCTGGAAATAAAATCTGAAGGCTGAAGGAGACCAGGAAATGTTTTCAGCCTGGTCTCAATATGATGATGATTTGTTGCTATACAGCTTCACTCAGTAGCACTACTCATTAATTTAGCCTCCATCTTAAATTACAACCACGCAGCATCAATCAGTGCAGGGCTATCACAATGCACCACTAACACAACGATGACGAAGGCTCCCACAAAAGCTGCTTTTCCGCAATAAGGAGAGTACAGCGTAAGAGCTCAAAGAAGCACTGTCCCAGAAAAACTGCAGAAAATGTCCCAATTTAAAGAATTATTGCCCGTAAACCTGGGATGCAACATGGAGCATAACCACAAAGAGAGAGGTTGCTGTTGGGTTTGGGAACTGGGCTGCATTATCTGAAGATAAGACAAACTATTTGGTGGAGCACAGACTACATGTGTGTGAAGACAGGAAAGATTTTATTGCATTTATGTACCCTCAAACCCAGCCCACACCTGCTGTCACTAGCATTATTTTTCATCTACTGCAGTTAGCGCTCACCATGAACCAAGCAAGCGTGACAATCATTTCAGTCACATAACTGGTCAAGAAACAGTCAGTCATGCATCTGTGTTAGATTTGCTGGAGTGACACTCTACGTTAAGGGTTTCGTTAATTGGGCATTGATCTGACAAAACAGCAGTGCACAGTTAAAGAGCCTACATCATTCTGGTGAATGTGTGTTTCTTATGATCAGGATGATTTTTTCTTTGTTTCATGAAATAAGAGGAAAAAAATCAACATCTAAGTGGCTATTGTTTAAATGATTCTTGGAAAACATGAGGATGAGAACAGGGGGCTGGACTGACCCCTTCATTCTGGATCCAATTAAACACAGACATGCACACATTCGCCACACCGCTCTCTCACTCTCAGTCACATTTATTTCAGGGTAAACACTGTGCTTGGTGTGATGGGAGTCCTTACACTTTTTGTCACTATTGGCAGCATTAGCACAAGGAACAGAATACACACTTACAAATCTTAAGGGTCTTTACCTAGAGAATACCCTCTTGATATTATCCCACACGCTAGCCACTGTGCTAGTTACTTTATAGGAGAAACTAGGATGATAGGGAGAAGAGGACAGAACAACGAGTCAGAGACAATACTCAAAAAACAAACCATTTCATGGGAACAAAAAATAGAAATCATCCACTGAGTGAGGACGTGGATTAAAAGAGACGGCTGGCATTTGTAAATGTGTGTGCATGCGTGGTTTCTCACGTGTCCTTGCGCATCCTCAGGTGCTCAAAGGCCAGCAGGCCACGAGAGTTCAGCGACATCAGCACTTCTCGCCCTTCCATGATGTCCAATCTGAAGGGTCGGGCGCTGAGGATGACCCTCTGGGACTCCGCCCCAAGGGACAGCACCACCCCGTTCTCATCCTGAGACAAGAGAGACAGGCTGAGGCAGAGAGAGAGGAGGGGGAGAGGAAGTTAGAAAGAGAATTTGGTTTAGATAAAGAAATGTGATAACAAAAGCTCAAGAACTTAGTTATTATCCACTGACTATCAGCTTCAACCTTATAAATGCTGTACGTTTCCCTTATGAAATCCTCGTGAAGCCAAACTAAACTTCAAGGTTGATCATTTGAAATGACATTCTGAGAGACAAAGTCAGGAGGCAATTATGTGAAAGGTCAAGTGGGCTCCGACAAAAGCTGCTTTTCCGCAAGAAGGAGAGTAGAGCGTAAGAGCTCAAAGGAAGCACTGTCCCAGAAAAACTGCAGAAAATGTCCCGAGTGGGCTCTTATCTTTTGTTCAATGCTAACAATCCTGCTTCCTCTCAATCAAATTAAGCACCGTGGGTCTCCTTCCTTTACCTACGGTGGAAAATGTGGAGGTTTTTATTTTCCTAATTAGCTCTGAGTGTGCGACATCTGAGACACATTTTCACACAAAAGGCCATTTTCACAGTTCAACAGACATTTTGACTCGTCGGTCGGAAGAGCGCAGGTGTTTTTCTAATTTCATTTTACACCTATGCGGTCCTAATGTGATATATTGATATATATGTGCTATCTATCCTATAAGAGGGATCCCTCCACTGTTGTTCCTATTGAGGGTCCTGGGTTTTTCCCCAGTTAAAGCATTTTTCAGTTCAGTTTCAGAGTTATTTTCCCCTCACAATTTAGGTTGTAGGACATATTTGTGATGTGGGGCTAAATTAACAAAACTGGCACACACACATCTAGCAGGGCATCACACAGAAATATCTGCAATCTAGAATATCAAAAGCTACACCCACCCACACCATTAACACCCTTGGGAGACTTACGGCTCAGTAGGCGGCTCCCTGATGAGCACGTCCGGGACCTCATAGCGAGGCTTCAGTGGCTTCAGCTCATTAATCTTCACCCTCGTCATGTTTCCCTGGAGACGGTAGAGCTCGAGCAGCAGACGCACCTGAGAGACAAATACAGAGAGGGTGCGGGGGAGATACAAGAGAAGGAAAGGAGGGGACAGGGGGAATTTCATTATTTTCTCATAAACACGACAGCAGAGGTTGGAAATTGGGTTCATCCAAGGGTCTGTTTTCTCTCAGCATTACACTTCGTTTGCCATATGAGGAATTTGATTTTGATACCACAAAGAAGGAAACTGGTAACTTGGGTTTTCACACACATAGGATAAATACATAGGATAAATATTTTCACTGAAACTTTATTGAGCAGAGAGGCCAATCTGAACAGGCTAAACACATGCACACGGGCCTTATTGTTAAGCTGTTAGTGCCCATAATATCCTCATTGTGAACTGTTTCTCTATATGTGATTTACCTTATTGTTGTCATTGATGAGCTGCAAAGTGAGTCTGGTGTTAGTCAGCTCCATGGTCTCCAGCAGGGCTCGATAGGGAGACTCACCAGGCTTCAGTGCCCGCTGTCGCCTGTTTAAGATTTAACAAAAGTGGACACCAGGGATACATCAGTACTCCTGTGCTTTTCTTTCTATTATTTTTCCATCTTTTCTTTCTAGCACTCACTTGCAGAAGGCACTCTGATCACAGGTCTTGAAGTTGCCTCTGTCCACAGCCCAGGTCCCACTGAGGCACACGGCCAGCAAGAAGAACAAGACAGGAGCCATCCTGCAGAGGAAATTCAGGAGACAAACTTTAGATGGTTAAGGCTACTTTCAAGTCACCTCTCCAATGCACTGACCTACATTTGGTTAAGCAATGCCTGAGTATTTACCGAAGAGGACCCTAGCACGTATACGGGAGTTAAACTTATACAGAACACACATCTGGACTTTGATCTCTCTGTGGTGGTAAAATGTTTCTCCGAGTCAGCGCCAGAAAATGACTCAGGCAGCTAACATGAGACCATTTCCCGTTTCCTCATCCTGCTGCAGATACACTTTGTTCGTATATTGACTCTTCTTGTTAGACCCCAAAGCTGCATGTAAAAACCCATTTCTAGCGCTCATATCTATTCAAACCGGGGTGAAGAGATGTGATTGAAATGATGCCAAGAGACAGCATTAGCTAACGTATAAGCTAATGTAGGCTAATGTTAGCTAGCGTTTAATCAGGAAAAATACATGAGATAATGCACGGCAATTATAAACTGAGCAACAATAATGCATCAGTATTTTAAAGACAGACAAACACCTGATTGTTTGAATTTGGTTTTAGGGTTAATTACCTCTTTGGATCAGGATATCCTGCTAACCTTGCTGACAGCGGAACAGGCAACCTGTCAAGCGGCTAACGTTAATTCAATTGAGGGAGATCGAGGCTTTTCCTGTGTGATTTTCTCCCGACGGCCGCTAAGCCCTGAAATAGCAAGTTTGCTTACACGCTTAGTAAGTGTTTACCCACAGCGATAATCTGCGGCCTCCAACTCCCACTGATAATAAATCAAACAAAAGATAAATTCACGATGAAACAGCGGACCTGCTTTGTCTTACCTCTCAGTGAAGGCGGCCATCTTGATTCCAGTCCTGTTTGACTCCGCCCATTTCACTCCGCAACAAAGATCGTTAAAAAGTAAGATTCTCAACTATTCTAAATATTTATTTCTTCAAACTAATAAAGATCAAGTAAATGAAAGCATCGGTATGACAACATTTACCGTGTGAATTATTTTTTTACTTAATCATGTTGTTACGTTTTGATCTGATAGTGGATAAAAGCAGGATGAGCTTTACGTGAATGTTTATCCTCTCAGACAGGGACACGTCAGTGAAATGAACACGAGTCCTGGATTTGATTCACTGCTTTCACTGGATTCATGTCAGTCTGGGATTCATTTCCAGCCAATACACCATCCAGGACAACATACGTGGTGGGAACACGTGTACAGTCTAATGCAAAACAACATAAGAGCCCTGCAATAAATCCCAACTTTGTGAATATATATTGTGATTACATAAAACCTGGACATCAACTGAAGGATCATGAGATGGTTTATTTTGTTATTCTCCTTTCTGATCTTAAAAATAATCAAACTTGTGATATGGGGTAAACAGACAGCCATCACAAAAGATTGGGATGGGCTTTAAAAAGAGATTCAACTTTATGGTTACTTTCAAGGCTACTGTTTGTGGTGTTACATTGTGCTGGATACCATTTTAAAATATTAGCCTCGTTTTGTCCTCCTTAAATACAAACAAGGGCAGGACTAATAGATAACATTACAATGTAGAGCAGTTTCTATTATTATGTTCAAACCTTGTTCAGAAGTTTACAACGGGTCACAAGATGATTCCCAGGAAATAAAATTTAGAAAAAAAACAAAAAAACAAAACAATTTTCCTGTACAGAGTTGATTATGTTTTCTATAATGTTCCTCTGAAAATTATTTATATGAAACAGTCAGTAAAAGAGAAGAACCACTTCTCTGGTGCTTTATATCAAGTGGCCACAATCTCAAGAGGTTGAAAACCACTGGCTTAGAGGATTTAAAGGATGTAAAGAATGTGGTAGTAAAACGTTGATCACTTTAATCACCAAGAGAATCCTGCGAAATACACTTCAGCCTCAACACAGATACTCAATTCATGACTCATTCTAGAACGAAATGAAGATTTATTTTGTGACATGGTTGAAACAAGTTTGTGCATGTAACAAGAGATGCATGTTGTGTTTGTAGCCACAATTTTAGATCATGAACAATCTGGAAAAAAAGAAAATTATCTATAAATGATTTAGCAGAATTGATTTATTTTCTCACCAGAATGACACATTAAGGCTGCATGTTGTTGTGTGGAACATATTCTATATTAACATAATATACATGTGTGCCATTTATTTTGTCCTCTTGTGTTTCTCACAGAGACAACTAGTTAGAAATGTATCAAGTCTAAAAATATGGTACAAAAGACACAAACACACACATGCACACAACTATACTTGTATGAATCTGAAGTACATTGATGGCAACTTTGCAGTCTATTTTTGGAGCAATGCAACACAGTATTCCATCAATTCTATAGTCTCTATTTAATCTCTATCACCTGCTCTTCACTGTTTGCTCCCCACTGTGCTTTAGAGCTGGAACCGCCAGCACAGGTGTCCCAGTCTATCTATGTTTTTATGCAGGACACTGTGGATTGGTGCCACGTATCTTGCCACATCACCGTCCCGAGAGAAATCCCTGCAGAATAGGCCCTTCTCTGAGCTGAAAACAAACTTCTGGGGCATGGGCCCATTGCCCCTCACATACTCCCACACAGCCAGGAGCAGCAGCCTCACCTCGAAGGGGGTAAGGTGGGGGAAGGTTTCATGGACATTAGCCAGCACAGGAGGCAGGAGCTGTCCTTCTCCCATGCAGGACACCAGGAGGCAAGAGGCCTGGAGGTGCCAAGGGGAGTCTGTGGACAACACATCCCGGGATGACTCCCAGTGGGCCAGAAGAGTGGCCAGGAGACCTCGGAGCACAGCGGAGCAGTAGCAGAGAGCCGGACGTCCAGCTGCCACCACTTGGAGCAGAGGGAAGAGCACTGGGTGGGCCTCAAAGCAACGCCGAATGTGGATGTCTCGTTCCACTGTGGTGCGGGCGTGCTCTTCTGGGGGCCAGGACAGCTCACCATTGGCCACATCCGGACAGACATTTTCCACCAATGTAACCGCAACAACCTTGGCTGCTTCTGCATTGATGGGAGCCGGCTCATCAGGGTCAGATGGTGGTCGTGAGCCATTGATAGAGCCGTTGAGACCAGAGGAGCTGCAGCACTGGACTATGACAGCCAGCAGAGTCTGGACATTCTACAAACAGAAGAAAATGATGGTGACATATTTTCAGTCTTTTTTGTTGTAAGAAACACAAAATATACCCAAATTGATCTACCTCCACTGAATATGATTTTTTCCCAGTTCAAATTGATTGAAAACACTGCTGAAATGATTGCAAATTAATTTGTATATAGCTTCAACTGCAATGTTGTTATCTAGTCCAGACTTTACCTGAAATTGTGCAACTCACCTGGATGACCCCAGATGGGTCTGGCATCTGCGTGGCAGTGCGGACCTTCAGCCCCTTGCCAATCACCCCAGCATGAAACACAGACCACACACTGCCAGAAAAGTTGACGGTGGTACCAAACCGGCAGTTGATATCCAGCAAAGAGGCTCCAATGTCAGGGGACACGGACGGGGAAATCACAGGGGCCCCAGACATGTCTGCGATCTGCCCTCCAAACAGGTCGGTGTTGCCTTTATGTAGCGCTCCCTCGACCAGCTGCTGAAGCACCGCTTTGAGAGTGAGTGGAGAATATGCTGCAAAACGGGACAGGAGCAGGACTGAACAGTTCACAGCCTCGGCTGCCTGTCCCCCATCTCTCCCCACCTTCCCTGCTTCACCTCTTCTCCGCAGTGCCAGGAAGAAATAAGTGACAGCAGCACGGGAGAGCAGGAGCAGGTGTGCTGGGGAGGAGGTGCGAGGGAGTGGGCTAGATGACAGGAGGCGCACTGCAGCGTGAGATACAGCTGGGTCACCATGGAGAAGGAGCGGACCAAAATCATGGAGGTGTCCTGAGACCGCAGAGCCCACCTGAATGGCCATGGTGGACTGAACACCTGCTGCTCCTCTTCTCTCCTCATCCTGACTCTGGATGGCTGCAGCCAAGTTCAGCAGCAGCTGCCTCAGCTGCCGGGGCCCTAAAGTGTGTGTATGGATCTGAGCCACACAGCGAGCCACAGCAGCAGGAATAAGTCCTGCCATGCAAGAGGAGAGTGTAGTGTGGAGCTGCCAGGCCAGAGCCAATTCCTCTGGGTTGCGGGCCTGGGTGAGCAGCTGGCAGAAGGCCTCAGTGGCTACACTGGGACCCCCATACACTGACAGCAGACACAGCAACTGGTGCAGCCAGAGGTGACGCTTCCTCTCCAGTCGCAGGGTCTCAGCACAGAGCTCACCTATGTGAGACTGCAGCTCCTCCAAGAAGGGGATAACCCTCTGTGGTTGAGAGGGAGCAGAGTGATGGGGGTTGACCTCAACTCCATCTGAGCGATTGAAGACCAGTTTGTGGAGATGGAGAAGCAGCGTCTGGAGCAGACGATCGCAACCTTCTCTGACTCCTTCATGAGGGGAGGATGTAGGGCCAGAGATGATGACAGAGGCCGGGGTCGCTGTGTCTGCCAGAAATCGGAGGACCCGGGCACCTCCTGATGGGCTCTGGCTAATGAGGTGAACAGCCAGCCCCAACATGTTATCTGGTTCCTCTCTAGGGAGGCCCTGCAGCAAGGCCTGCAGCTGGAGCAGGACAGGAGGGCGTAGCAGCTCTACCAGCTCTGCAGACACCGCACCAAAGAGGTTGGGGGACATTGCAGCCAGCTGCAGCAGAAATGGTACTGCAGCACGGCGAAGTTGAGGGGAACTTTCCCAAGATGTTGAGGATGAAGTGGGAGACAGTGGGCTTGATGGACTCAGGCTTTCCTGAAACATCCTAAGCAGCTCCTTCCTGATACTGTCTGAGTGGTGCGCTGCAAGGTGTCCGAGGATTCCCACCACCGAGCCAATCTTGGGCACTCTGCTGCCTTTATCCACTCCCATCACCATTAACCCTTGGTCCTTAGCGCCGTGGGAGCAGAAGTCCTTGAGTCCACATGCCAAGACTCGGCTGATGATAGTACCTGGGAAGGCAGAGCCGATGTGAGCTACCACCCAGTCAAAATGCGGTGAGTGCTGAACAGAGGTGTCCAACAGTGCGTCCACACAGGCGTCAGGGCACCAGGCCAGCATGGCAGCCAAACATTGGGAGTAGGCTTCCATGAGGGATCGGGTGGCAGCACAGGACATCCATAGCTGGAGCAGCTCGTTGAGGCTGGAGGAGTGTGGAGCCACCCTGCGTCCAGCGTGCTTGCTGCTCAGCTGGCCCAACAAGTCCACAGCCCAGGCAGACACCAGAGGGGCCCAGGCTCGAGGGTTGAGACGAATGAACTCTGACAGCACACCATGAACTTCCTACAGACAAACCAAAAAAAAATTACATTTACTGGAGCATTTCCCAACCATTATCATATTTTCATGAATGCAGGAAAACATTTAGGTTCGCTAGGTTGGATGAGATTTGTGTGCCTATAAAACCAGTTTAGACACTTTGTGTGTATATATTGGGCCAACAAACACACCACAGTTGATTTGACAAGCGGTCACAAATATGTATATCTTTATCTTGATGCCATTTCTCATAATAAGAAACCTACATGGAGACAATACCAAAGGTTTTTAAAGTTCAAGGCACAAAATAATGGGGCTGCAACAAACAATCATTTTTAGTATTGATTTATCTGCCTTTTATTCATTATTATTTGCTATTATTTGCTTTTTCTAAAAAATGCCAGAAAATAGTAGAAAATACATGTATAACTTCCTGAAACCAAAGCTATTCAGATTTATTATGATGCAAGCCAAAGTAAAGCTGGAACTAGATTATATTTAGAATTTTTGTTTGATTACCCTCAATTATAAAGGGTGATCATCATCAAAATAGTTGCAGATACTAAAACACTAATCCAGGATTTAATGTAAATGACCAGTTATGTCATGATCTTTATTATCTTTTCATCATTTTCAAGATAAGGTACTAGTTTTATAAGACATCCTTGTGTCATCATACCTGTATGATGTCCTCCAGGTTGGACCTGACCCCGGAGCTGGTGTCACCCTCTGTCTCCAGGTTGTGCAGGAAGGCAGAGACGTGCTCATCGTAAACACCTCTCAGATGCTCCAGCACTGCCCCTCGACAGGCTGGGACCGAGCGCAGCAGGCGCACAGCACAGCGGGCATGTTCTCGGACACTGAGCTTCCGGCCCTGAACTGTATCAACGCCACTGATGAAAGACTTGATCTCCTGGGACAGTTCCTGGGCGCTAGAGGAGAAGGGTGGACATGATGCAATGAAAATTTGACAAAGTCAAGCAGCAAATCCATAAATGTGAGAAGCTGGTGCCAGACAATATCTGGCATGTTAGCATCAATAGTGATTCATTATCTAAATAAATGCAGAACAACTAAAATTTGTAATTGATAAAATAATAGATCAATTAGTTAATGGACAGACAATTGCAAATGTCCTTGTATGTTTTATATCTTTATAAACTGAAAATGTGCAAGTCAGACACAGCAATTAATTCAAAGGCCTTAGCTTTTGCTGTGGAAAGTTATGGCAGGCATTTTTAATTAAGGACTTACAAATTGTGATTAAAGACCTGGAACTAGGTAATGTAAGGCATTTTAGTATGAAATGTATTTTTAACAATCAATTATGATAAATTAAAGTTTAAAAATTACATATTATATTGTGTCAACCAATAACTGACTTTTAGCTCAACATAAGTAAAACTAATGAAAATAATAATTGAAAACTAATCTACTTAACCTTTTACAAAATAAGAATACTCAACATTTGCTTGATAATGCTCTACAAATACCAGCTTTGCTCCATTTGAATTGTCTTGGGTTTGTTGGTCTGGACAAATACAGTAAAACAACACTTTGGGTTCTAACAAATTGTCAAGTTCATGAATCTTAATAATAAAGCACGTGAATAATCGATTAACTGTGACCAGACATCTTTTGTGAATCCACTAACTTTTAACATGAGGTGACTCTAGACAACAGTGTAGTAACATTGACCGATAAATATATGCACAGCTGAGTTAAGTCCAGAGTGAAAGCATGTGTTGAAGTGAGTTGAGTGTGGCTGTAGTTGTCTTGTCTGCTCCTCTCCACCATCACTCACCTCAGAGCAGCCTGAGCTGTGTGACTGTGTGAGCTCTGCATCGCTTTCAGCGGACTCCCGTCAAACAACACAGACATCGCTTGGTCCTTCAGCATCAAAGCGTCACATCAAACCCTCCGCTCGGATCTAAGGCTTCGATGTGAGCGACTGTGGCAGCTTTCTCTTATTTTCTCTGTCTGATTTGAGAACAAAAATACACCGAAAGGGCGCTCCGAAGCCGGAAGATGGGACTTCTTCTTCGTTAGAAAAAGGCAAACCGTCACAGACATCTGACATCACTGGCGACATCTAGTGACGCTTTCTTTCTTTTTTCTTGTCAATGTTATGTCTCCTCACTATAGACTTTAACATTCTTTCAATATAGTAAACTAATAAATTAAGCTACGATTAATTATTAATTATTAAATCACTTAAATAAATTAATAGACAAAAGGCTGATTATGACTGAGTATGTAAGTTTCCTTTAAATGCTGTATTAATAAGCTTCGTGAAAAACACACAAATCACACACAAATTATGTTTCTTCATTGTTTGTAACTGTTGACTTAACTGTTTAACTCTAAAAAATTGTATAGCAAAAAACAATTTAATGAGGGGTTTTGACTTACTTTCTTTAATTCCATTTATTTATGTGTGCTTTTTATTCCATCTCATCATCATTCCTTCTCACAATTTATGGGTTTTCCAGTTTTAACATTTTCATTTTATTTTCACTTTAATCTGAAATTTTGTAAGAAAGTTGTCACCTAAATATACTAAAGGAGGTCCAGAGTAGCAACAGGACCTTGTTTGGGGACAAACAGTGTAAATCCCGATTTCACATCAGAAATATGAATGAATGGATGTCAGTCAGAATCAGAATCAGAATGGCCTTTATTGTCATTATACAGGATGTACAACGAGATTGGAGAGCTTCTCCTTCAGTGCAATAGTCAAGTTAAAAAGTATACAAAAATGTATAAGTAAAAAAGACAGTTTAGTAAAATGTACAAGATATATACAAAGATGAGATGCAGACTTGTGCACAGCACAAAAGGTAGATGGTAAATATTGATGGAGAATACAACAGATTTCTATGTTGTTCACATAATATTGCACATTGCAGATATGTATTGCACAGACACCAGAATATGTATTAATTTTATTGCAAATGATGAATGGGTTTTGGTGCAAATGATGAATGGTATATACAGCTGAGTAAAAGTCACATATGAATGTATGTTTCGAGGTAGTTAGAGAGGCAGTGATGGAAATATTGCACATTTTGCATTACAGTAATGACCGGGCTCTTTGAATGTCTGAGTTCAGGGTGGTGATGGCTCTTAGGAAGAAGCTGTTTTTCAGTCTGTTCTTGCTTTGATGCACCTGTAGCGTCTGCCAGACGGCAGCAGGTCAAACAGCTGAGCACCGGGATGTAAACTGTCCTTGATGATGATGTGAGCTCTGCTGAGGCACCGGGTGGAGTAGATGTCCATCAGGGAGGGGAGAGGGCAGCCGATGATACGCTGTGCTGCCTTGACTGTCCTCTGAAGCCTCCCTCTGTCCGCCTCAGTGCAGCTCCCGTACCAGGTGGAGACGCAGTAGGTCAGCAGGCTCTCGATGGACGAGCGGTAGAAGGCCAGCAGCAGCTCCCTGTCCAGGTTGTTCCTCCTGAGGACATCTCAGGAAGTGTAGACGCTGCTGGGCCTTCTTTATGACAGCCGTGATGTTGGCTGTCCAGGAGGGGTCGTCGGAGATCTGGACTCCCAGGAACCTGAATGTGTGGACCCTTTCCACACACTCGCCGTTGATGTAGAGGGGGGCGGGTCACTCCTGTTCCTCCTGAAGTCCACGATGATCTCCTTCGTTTTCTGTGTGTTCAGGGCCAGGTTGTTGTCGGAGCACCAGGTCGTCAGCCTCTGGACCTCCTCTCTGTAGGCTGCCTCGTCTCCCTGTGAGATCAGTCCGACCACTGTGGTGTCGTCAGCAAACTTGACGATGATGTTGTTCTCAGTCAACTTTCACTGGATCACAATTCACTTGTAACCATTTACATTTGACACAGTGACGCCATCATTCTGAGGAGATCATGATGATGTGATTGAACAAATATTCAAAGGTCGCCTTGACTTCAAATAGACTTTACAATCTGTAATATACTAAGATAAGATAAGATTTTCCTTTATTAGTCCCACAGTAAGGAAATTCAAAACTACTACACTCAGTTAATCATATAACACTTTATTCGATACACCCAGCTAAAACGAATGCAGTCCAATCATCAGATCCTCCCTTCAGGTTATAATGTTTTTGCTTTTACAGTTCAAAAGAAAACTGCACAGTTTAACATTTTTATTATTGTTGTTATTTGTGGTCTTATGATAGTCATTATTATTTATTTATTTTTATTAATGGTGTTTTGAGTCTGTTTGATAGTAATACTAATGTGAGTAATAATAATAATAGTGTACAGTTTGATGTGTAAGTGATGCTTTTACTCTGAAAGTCACGGGCTCAGGCTTAAACGACTCGGAGCAACAATCAGCTGATCGCTCGAAGCTGATCTTCGGTGTGTTTGGTGGCGTCTCTGACATTAAAACGACTCGTGGACTAGTCGTCGTTAAAGGTAAGAAGACGGACTGTGAACATCTCAGATTTCCATAAACTGAAACGTAACATCAGCCGAGGATTGTTTTCGTGATGTGTTTAAAGGCGTCCGGATGATGTAAACACAGAGCAGTTGAAGCTAATCTCCATGTTAGCTTTCGGCTAATTTCATGTCCCGTCGGTTGTAAATAGTGAAATAGTGTGACACTGTAAAACTGGAGATTTATCCTCTACTGAACCGACTCCTTTTTTTTTAGAATGAAATGAAATCGTCTACATTATGGTTACAGCATGCACAGTGAAATTTAAATTATTTAAAATCATTAATTACAAATAGTAATCAGTCATCAAACTATACACACACCCAAAGAGTTTGTCGATGATGGTTATTAATTATAAGAAACGAAATCATATGAGAGAAAAGACAATTGTACACTAACATTTGGACAATAAATGATCATAAACAATATACTCAATTTATATAAAAACTACGTTTATGATATGAAGGCCGTAATGTTCAGTTTTTTGTTGAACTGATTTAGGGAGTTGTTTAAACTTTAGTCTTTAATTTTTGATTTGTTGGCAAACTGTATTGAACTGTACTGGCAGGTGTTTCTATTATTTTGTCCACTCTATATCAATGAGGGTAGGCTATTGCTTTGCAGTTTCGTTTTCTCTGTATGTTATATAAAATGATTTGTTACTGCAGGTGCTGAAGTCATCTGGAAAGTGAAACCATAAGAAGGTGTGCAGAAGAAACAGACACTGATATGGCCCCTACACTGGTTAGTAGCTCATCATTAATCAGAATATAGAGAATTAGTCATTACTGGGATTTTTTTATGTTTGGCTTTTGCCTTTTTTGTATTATAGTAATTATGTTTCATTGTGTAACTTCTATAGCCTGTGTCCAAGATTTTATAGTATATAGCATTTCATTTAAATTGATGAATCTATTTTTTATTTTATTTGTTAAAGCCTTATTTTATCTATGAGTTGTCTTCATTTAACCGAGATTACGTCAGAGTCTGGTCACTTCAAATGTCTTGCAGTTGTTGCCAAACACAGTCTGTTGCAAGTCAAATATTTTTTTCTTCTGTATGTTCTAATCCAAGTATGATGAGAAACCAGAGCCTGGGGACTTGATAGAAATCTTCCGAGGCTCCTATCAGCACTGGGCTGTGTACATTGGTGAAGGCTTTGTGGTTCACTTGGCACCACCATGTGAGTCCCTCCACACATGTCTGCACTGCTACTCCCAAATGGAACCCTGCCCCAGTCTGGAACATTCCATATTCACTCAAACATGTAGTTTTCCAGACCAGAATATCAACTTAAATTGTTTTAGTTGAACTGATTCAAAACTGATTCTCTTTCCTTCAATCCTTTTTATTCATAGCTGAGGTCCCGGGTGCAGGCGCCAACAGCATGATGTCTGTCCTAACTGAGAAGGCCATGGTGAAGAAAGAGGAGCTGTGGGACGTGGTGGGAACCAACAAGTGGAAAATCAACAACAGCCTGGACAGGGAGTACCAGCCACGTTCTGTTCGCATCATTGTGAGGGAGGCCTGCACGCTGGTGGGCCAGGAGTTGCCGTACTGCGTCTTCAGGGGAAACTGTGAGCACTTTGCAAATGAGCTACGTTATGGAAAAGCTGAGTCCCGGCAGGTCAGTGGAACCATGTTAGTCTTTTTGTGGAAAAATGGAAAATGGGTGACATTGTTCGACAGGGTCTAACCATTTGAGTATGTAGTAAGTGATGTTGCGAGGCAACAAGCCAACCTTGTCCTTCTCCCTCCGGCCATAGAAGTGTTACTTCATCAGTAGAAGCCAACAGGCCAACTCCCTTGTTCACTACCTCTGAGCAGGCCGTGTGAGACCTTATCACAAAGGGTTAAAGGTTTTTGTGTGACTGTCTATCTTTTCGTAGCAATGTTTCATTGAGTCAGCAGGTTTTTCACTGAGGTTAATGTTAGGGTGTCGAGACGTTCAGCTTACTGGAGTTTGATCCACGTGCTTGATGATCCAGACTCTGAGGAAACTCCCAAAGCATTTCCCAAAGTTGTATGAATCACTCTGGATGGCACAATGTTCCAGGGTGAAAATGTGGTGAGTCAAAACGACAGTGTTGCTCAGGTGGGCTAAACACCTGACAAAAGAACCTGCAGTGAAATAAAAGCAGAAGAGAAAGCGAAACCAACAGATAGTATAGAGGGAAAACTTGGTTGGTGGTGTGCTCTTAAACCAAAAGAGAGCAGAGGAGGACAATAGAAAGACTGTCAGTGTTTCATTGACATGAAGAAATGAGTTTCTCTCAAACAAAGTGTAAGATGAGAGTACATAAGTGTTTGTATAAGTGTGACATGATTTTAGTTAAAAAAGTGGTGACATTAAAAAAGCATACGTTTTAAGCATAATTTTAAGCATCTTTTCGAGTGCTGTCCATTGTGCACAGGACAATGAACACACATGAAACATAACTTTTCTCTTATTCTACTCCAAAGGTTTGCTAAATAAAGCACAGTTTACTGGAGAGGAGCTGTATGATATATTTTACTTCTGTGATTTGTTTTTTAATTGTTTCAGACTGGGATTTATAATAATATATTTAAAGTATAGCAGATATCTTCAAGGACAATGTAGTCCTGGATTTATTTCCATCACTTTCACTGCTGCTCTTAGAGCCCACCAGCCATTTATCGAGATGGAGACATGGATTCTGTGTTCGCCTGAAGAATTTTGAGGAAATTAGAACTAAAAAAAATGGATGGTAACTAACCAATGCACATTTCCCTCTGCAGGTGCGTAAGGCAGGAGAAGCAGTCATGGTGGCAGGTGTGGCTGCAGCCGTGGGTCTGGGTATTGTGGCTCTGGCAGGAGCTCTGTTTGGAGGCAGCAAGAAAGAAAACAAGAACACACAGTGATTGAAGTCCAGGGCTGCCTGTTCAGGCGCTTGATTAACAGATCACCAGCAAAGACTAACTGGTAATTATCATGACCGCTCACAGAAAACGCTGCCTAATTTACATGCAAGCATCTGTGATTAATGAGAAATTTCCTCCCTCTGTCCCTCATGCCTGCTTTGGTGTGAATAACAATGCAGGGCTGGTTGGTTTGGGAACAAGACTCTGTTTTTTTCAGACTTTTTAAAATTTCTACAGACAGCACATATAAGCACAACAAACCATGTTACCACTAATTAATTAAAGTGCCAAGATTAGATTTGTTTAAATGTTTTAATATGAAATTTTTGAAGATTTTGAAGATGCATGTAGATATTTTTGGACTGGGATGGTATGAGATTCACAGTGTTGGTGGATCTCTCCTGTTGCTATAAACAAAAAATCTTTTCTGGTATTTGCTTATGAATAAATAATATTACGTACTTGAATCAAATTGTCAAAACCTCTCTGAAGTCTAAATGGTGATTGTCATTACTTAAATACTTAATAGCAACAATAATGTTTTATAAATCAAAATAAGCTGATATAATGGTCTTGTGGTTATATCTCACAGAAAAGCCATGTAATGTCATATGCACTTTGAACTACCAACTTTTGTGAGAGTACCCTGGTGAACTGTGGATTCTGGGCTGAAGGGAGATGTGTGGACTGAGTTAATTCAACACTACTGCACTTGACACTTGACACGTCACCTCTAATGAGTTCACAGTTTAGCTGGAATTTATAAGCTTTTGTCTTTCTCTGACATTTAATTGTGTGTAATTGTTGAATAATTTAATAAAGAGAAATTGGTGTGATTCTGAATGGTAGTTTTCCTTTCTGTAACATGGTGTCCCTCTCACGCAAGGTTGTAGTTCTTGAATACACGTGGGCCCTGATCTCTGCTTGGTTTCAGGTTTTAATTAATGCTTGTTTTAACTGTACACTTATTCCCCTTGACCCCTCCTGTTCATTTAAATTAGAAGCAGCATAGCGTATTATTTTAGTACTATTACTGTGATGTGGAGACAAGCTACTTCATTTTAGTCCTCACAAATAATGAGACCTCTATATATTTTGATATCATCCAGAGAAACATAGTTCTATTTTTATTTGTCCAGGCATTGAGACATGCCCGTCTCGTTACAAATTAGCATTTTGCAAAAGCATTGACAGCAGCAAGCGATTCTCTTTCAAGAATCAGTAGCCAATACGATAGAGATGAATGGATAATTTACAAAATTCTTTCTCCACTTTCCGTAGCTATATTTCTAGAGAATAAATAGTTCACATTGATGGTCTGTTGAAATTTTCACTTACATGTTGTGATGAAGACAGAAATCTCAGGTGTCAACCCACTTAAAGTCTCCGCTCATTCATTTGCTGAGGAGGAACATGACGACAGCCTTTAAAGAAGAAACATACAGCAGGTTTTTAATAATTATTTATTTTCGGAATAGCTTACATGCTACATGATTTGGATTCTCTGTAAAAGGTTGCATCCAGTCTTCCTCAGTCCACCAACACAGCATAGTTCTTTATCTGACCTGAACCTCCCATACCAGGCTCCAGTGGTGACATCTGTTGATTGTGTCTGCCGCCTTATCTACAGCATCTTACACCAAAACTAACAATAGCACATCCAACACTGACAGGAGATATAGGGTTACACTGAAAGTTTAGATGAAAACACAGAAGCTGCTGGTGGGAGACATTTCAGACTTACTGGATGTGATCCTGCATAGCAGATGTGCAATCAAATAAAAGGCACAAATAAAAAGAGTACAAGCAACTTTTAAGGAACTCCTATACCCCTGACCACAGTACCAATACTGTACTTCCTCAAATTGAGACCAAAAGGTTCGAGTGAGATGTGCAGGATTGGATAGGTACAAATGCATGACAGGACCTTCAAAAGATTTCAAAATAAAACTCCTTTAATTTCACAACCCCTCCACCACAGCGCCACTCCAAAAAGGACACATAGGAAGAGGCATGTAAACACAAATTGATTTTCGAAACCAGGTCACCAGCCTTAGTCTACAGGCAGAATGAGTAGGATTTGTTTGAGTTGGTTGTGGTTTATGAATACAACAAAGTTGGCCCCTCCTCTCTGGCTCAAGGACACCAGAAGCATGACCAGTGCTTATTATGATCTACCACCTGACCGCTACGTTTTTACATAGCCCTGCCCTCACAGTTTGCGTGCTGTTATTGGCTGGTGGTTACACCCCCTGCTAGCTCAGCCAAAGGTTGACGGCCAGAAATGTCAGGAAATTTAGAAACTCCAGGATGAGGGCAAGGCCTGTGCAGATACAGACACCAGCACACACTTGTAGTGGGTCATTGATGATTGAGAGGAATTATTAGTATTTCTTCTTCTTTTTTTTTTTTTTTTAGAAAAACCCTACTCATTCTGCCTTTAACTACTTATTTCCATCATGTGCTCATCATGTGTCTGCAGTGCATGTTGCACATCAACAGATGTGGAACCAGTCAATGTGTCCCCTTTCAGGCCAGTTCAGTACAGTAAAATACAGTGTTGTATGTGCAAAGTAGACTCCACACAATTGTTGTTCTTTGCCATGAGACCTTCTGCGAGGCCACACAAAAACACAAGTGCATGCATGGAACGATTTTAAGTCTTAAATCTTTAAGTTAGTGACAGCTGAACTAAAACATTCAAATCCACCATCTGTGTGTTGTACTGAAAAACATTCAGTTTAATACATGTATGAATTGTGTTATATATATTTTTAATTTTTCTAAAAAAAAAAAAAGTCTTTTCTTCATGTCATTTTAAGACAAGATGCACCATTTATATACATTTACTTTACAACTGAAACTTTATGAGTTATAGATTAAAAAAAAAAAAGGAGGGGGACATTTTGTGTGATCAACTCTGCTGCAAGAAGGGCTGCTCTGTGCTGCTTCATGCCTCTCTGGATTTTCTCTTCGACTTTTCTGTCTCTGTTTCAGCTCTTCCATCTACAATAATGCATTCTATTGTTCCTTTTTCACCCTTCGTCAGAGGCATCTGCTGATCAACAGGAACATTTTCCTCTGCTCAACAAGCAAGCTGTCTCTATTATACTGACTGTTCACAGTATTTTCTCCACTGATAATGCTGCTTTCTGGTCCTCTGTGGAATGTCCAGCCTCCATCCACTGCTCTGGGTCCAGTCACTGTGGTCCATGTTCCTGCTGCTCCATTCCCACCCTTAAATCCTTTTCTGCGTTCTCCATTAGTCCAGCTTGCGTGCGCCCAGTTTGAGAGGACCTTTAGCAGCTTTGCGCTCTGCCCGTTTGGCTTCCAGCTCTTTCCTCCTCTCCTCCCGTTTCTTCTTGGACAGCTCGGCCTTGCTGAGACCTGGTTGGCAATAAATATGGTTCAATGCACAGGCATACAGTGAGATAGTTAATGGCCATCTAACAAGAATACTTGAGCATTAGTGAGAATACAGAAGATTTCGCAACAGAAGTAAAAATCCAGTGAAGAGCAGAACACAACTTACCCTGGTTCCCATCCACTGACTCCCAACTCTCCTCAGCTCCCCAGTCTCCTGTTGCCTCTGCACCCCAGCCATCTCCAGCCTGACATTGAAAAAAACAAAACAAAATGCACATGACTAAAATGACATGCTTGTACTGTCAGATAATGATGACTCCATTTTCTTGTTGGCTCCCTCCATTCTCACCGTGGTGGCAGCAGTGCCGGCTGTGTTCCTCTGAGACACACTGGCGAACAGATCATTCTCACCAGTCCCCTTGACTGTGCTGCAGCTGTCCCAATTGTAATCGCTGGCTAACCGCACACCTTCAGGCAGGGGGAGCGTCGCATTGGTTAAGGTTGTGTCTGTGTCCTCCTCCCCCCAGTCGTTGCCCCAGCCTTCCTCGCCCGCAGAGCTCTGACCCTGTCCTTCCTTCTCGTTTGACCAGCTGTCATCAGCGTCCCAGCCTGAGCTGCTCCAGTCAGAGCTCTGCTTTTTCACTGCCGTGGAAGCAGACGAGCGGCCCACCTAGATATTGGACAGATGATAAACAACTGAAATGGAGACTAATTGAAATAACATAAAAAGCTGAAATAAAGAAGACTGCTGACTACAAAGTTATTTGGTTTATGTTCTTTTATATCCACATAGAAAACAATTGTGATCCCAAATTCAAATAGTGTCAAAACTTCCCTTTGTTTTTATTTGCTCCCAATACTTTACATGAGTCTTGTTATACAGGGAAAGTCCTCAGAACCCACAACAACCCCAGCTATAAACTGAAAACTATTTAGCCTCTGGTGGCAACAGCTAATGTTTCTGGGCATCCAGTTTAGCCAGCATATATTTGCAATTGCAATTTGAATTGAAACATGAATGGACTTCAGAGACAACAAATTTCGATAAACAGACATCTGCATATCGAAATCAGAAAGGTTCAGATACCAAAATTTTGTTTAAAAAATTGTATTCATATGCATATATCTGTTTATAGAGATTAGGGTGTTAGTAGCATTAGAGGTATTCACATTAAAGATAGCATTGTATAATGGATATAAATAAAAGGGCTCATACTCCTCTGTCACTGGCCTTCTTTTTGGATGATGCCATTCCTGACCAGTCAGTGTTCCAGTCATCTGGCTCAGTGTGAACTTTTTCTGGGTCCTATATGAGAAAGAATCAACAATTCATAAGGTTTGAAATTACAACTGTCACAGCATGATCTCACATACACATGTATCTCAGTAATAATTCAGTTTTTTCTCCTTTCAGTCAGATGTGGTGAAATCCTACCTCCAAACTTCCCCAGTCCTCCTCTTCATCCCAACGGTCTCCGATTGGCTCGTCATCATTGTCTGTTACTTCAAGAGTCTGTGATTGGTTGGCGCGATGAGAGGCAGCATGGTGAGTCAGAGAGGCTTGTGGAGTTTTAGCATCAGAACCTGGGATAAAAAGAAAAACGAGAGATAAGGTTAAAGTCGATACCACTGATTATTCAAAGTCTGTTAACACATAATGTGGGCACTACATATGAATCCAGTGATTCAATGAGTCTGTGCTGTTTGTCTGAAAATGAAAATCATCTATGGGTGAGGGGATCTTACCAGACCTGCACAGCCACACCTCGTGTCTGCTCAAAACTAAATTAACCACCAACTAGCATAACACACCCAAATCTCTATTCAAACTATTGGTGCATCACGTTGGATCCTCTTTTTAAGGCTGTCCATCGTGAGTCTAATAATGTTATTTGATTCAAGCAAATCAAATATAATAACTCTACCAGTTGCAGGTGCTTCATCAGTGGCACTGGCAGGACTAGTGTCGTTGGCAGGCCCGCTGCCATCAGCTGCTGTTCCACCCTCTGTTCCTGGAGCATTGCGGATCAGTTTCGACGTCAGCGAGGACATACCAGTCACGGCCCACCCGGCCCAGCTGGAAGAGGCACCTGCAGGCTGAGCACATGACCCTACGTCCTTTTCTGTTGGACAGAGAGGAAAAAGAATTTCAGAAATAACACAACAAGAAATGCGTTTACTCATTCTGAATGAGACATAAAAGTAGAGGGTTGACTTTGCAGCTCAGTGCAGGGTGTCACATACCTATATCAGCAAGTTTGGTGGGGTCCTCTGACACAGTCTCCAGCTTGGAAAGGAAACTCTTGATGGCTTTGAATGCCTGACATGGAGAGAAAGGCAGGAGAGGAGAGAACATTCTCAGCAGATATACATCAGCATATTCCAGCCATGACAAAGAGGGTCTACAGAAGTTAAACATCAGCATACAAGGTTAAATTTGTAAGCCAGCCAGAGGTGGTTACTGTTGGGGGTAATATAAGTACTCATATCACATTACTGTATTTACTGTCTTTCTTTACCACCTTCACTATTGGACCACAGAGACTAAAAATGAATGAGGAATTTTACTGCTGATAAAAAAAACAATCTAAATACTTTTGATATAGCTATATTAAATACTGAGGCAGAAACTGCAGCCCTAAGAAACACCATGTCGTCACAAATCTTCATCATGCGTACCTGGTCCCTGACACTCTTATCTGGGTCAACAGTAATGGCACAGAGGGTGGGCAGGATGCGGGCGGCAATCTCTGTTACGCTGTAGTAGTTGTGTGTGGCGGCGAAGCCCAGTACACCAGCAGAGCGTGACGCAGGGAATGGGTCTTTAGTGGCTCGTGAGAAGGCAGAAATCAGAACCCGCTGTCGAGTCTGTGATGAGAGGGGGAAAAAAACCCAACAAATTTTTCCATTTGAATGGATTCTTAACTGAACTTTGGTTTAAGTGTCTTTTGCATTGAATGAATTGGGTGTTACACAATGATGTGAGTGTTTTTTACCCCAGCGTTGAGGTAGGAGGCGATCTTGCCCAGGCAGACAGTGGTGTTACATCGGATCGGGCCTTGTTCGTCTCTGGCCTGCAGCCGGGCAAAGTGACGCATCAGCTCCTGGTTCAAGTTGGTCTCATTCAGCTTGGGAGCCAGCAGCAACATAGACTGGAGGGGGGAGGGAGAAATAGACAAAAGTAATGGCTACAGCAGGCTCACGGCAGGCATTACACAAGTAATATTTATTATTAAGTAATAAAACCATCTGGTCTGTGGTTGTGTTTAAGCAGGTGAACTACCTTAACAGTCTGTTCTCTGATGGCAGGGTTGGTGTCTGTGAAGCCGTGAACAACGTGAGGGAAAATCTGAGAATTGACTGCTGCCTCATTCAGATACTGAATGAACTGCTCCATCTGAGACAGAGAGACATCGACAGAGAGAGAAAGCAATGTTAGAGCAAATAAATACTAAAAAACAGAATAATTTCATGCATTTTTTAAATCCTGTTTTTAACAGATGTTTTTCTTTCCATGCTGGATGGTCCACAGGAAATTTAAATGAAATAAAGACTGAATCACTGGAGGCTAGATGAAATAGGCCTTACATACCTGCTGCAACAGTCGTATCCTCATGGCTCTGTCTGTGGAGGAAAACATCTTCACAATAACAGGGATGATCTTCTGTTGGTACTCTTCTGCTGACAGGAACTTTCCCACCTGACGCACAGACAGAGGGAGATTAGATCAGGAAAATTATTTTCAAAAAGTGTGTGGAGTGGTGTCTGAAATGAAGAGTGCACTAAGATAAGATAATTCTTTACTGATCCCCCATAGGGGAAATTCGGGATATAAATACCAGTGTAAACACATCTTAATTTGACTTTGTTTGGGGAAAAAAAGTCTATTTTTTACTGAGACAATGATCAGAGATGCTTGGAGATGCTGCAGTGTACCGTCTCATAATTAAATAAGGTGTGAATGTTGCCCAAGGAGGTAAAGATTCACCTTAAAGAGTGGCGTGAGGACGACAGCACCTGCATTGCCAAACTCGAAGGCAGTGAGCAGCTGAGGCAGGACCTTGTGTTTACAGAAGTCTTCAGGGAAGGAGTCTAGATTGTCACTCAGATCCTGGAAGAACTGCTGCTTCTCAGCTGGATCCTTGATCTGGAGAGAAAGTTTGAATTCCACTGATGTTATAATCTGTTATTTTATTATTAATTGTTATACAAACATACAGTTTCTAGTGGAGCTCCTTGGTTTCAATAAGGTAAGCTATCTGTTTTCATCTTGATAATCTGTTGTGACTTTACTGGTGAGGTTTTATAGCAGCACTTTCATAATAACCATTGTTATTCAAGTCTGTGGACCTGTATCTCCTCCAGGAAAAGGTTGCTCTCCACAAAGCTGTTGCTGAGAAACCCCCCAGGGGCTCTAGAGTTCTGGAGAAAGCGGGCTGGGTTGGGCCTAGCTCGTGGGTTAGCCCCCACCAGTTCACAGTAATGAGGGACAAGGGCCTTGGGGATCTGTGGGCAAAAGAGGGCACGAGAGAGAGAACACAGCTCAGTGAACGTCGCTTCTCCATGTCACGAGCAAAGATCCCTTTCAGCCATCACTGAAACCATGAAGAAACTGTCAGCTATATTCCATGCTCGAAGGAGAACTTAGCAGCTACATACTGTATGTGTCTCCTTCACAGTCTCTGCTAACTCTTCTGAAGTGAATGGTGAAGTAGTTAAACGAAGGAACTGTTGAGGTGTCGTACCTTTCCTAGTGAACGAAGGGAGGATGTGCGAGGTAGTGGGCCATTGAACACCTCCCAGATCAGGCAGCCTAGCCGCCACACCTCCCCTGCCCTGCAACAAACAAGCACACAATTCAATACAAAAGATTCTACAGTAAACTGGGCAGTAACCAGGCCAGGTGTAGTATCACATCAACATTCCTTTACTGGGCACTCCTTTTATGAGCCTCTTCTTTCTGTAATTTCTACACGTTATCTGAATATTCTTGTTGCTGTTGCCCGTTTCTTCTTGCATAAAATATTATAACTATTTGTACCTTTTTATACGTCTTGCTTACCATTTTTCTCCACTGCTATTGGGCATCTCTGGTGGGTCATACTTCTCCATGTCTGGGTAAACAGCCTTGGGGGTAGGGAGTGAGGCCCCGCTTGGGTCACCCTGTTCAGGGACTACATGGTCGAGGCCCCCAAGCTTCCACTCCCCAGCTCGATCCACAAAAACAGACCATACACCCAAGTTGTTATGGAGCAGGTGGCAGTCGTTGACCAGGAAACTCAGAGCTTTCTGTGAGAGGAAGCAAACAGGAAGAAGTGGATAAGTGCTTACAGCGAACAAGGGACAGAACTATGACCACCCTGATTATGACATGGCTCCTATCCTTACCACTATCTGGTGCAGTCCCCAGGAGACCTCCAGTTCCCCAGCCCCACCCTTCTCTGCCTGTGCCTTCAGGTGGACTGCTAGGGGTGTCACCTGCTCTGTAACCAGGTACAGGCTCTTCTCCGTCTGTGAAACAACCACAATAAAATCAAATATTATTCTATATGTGTATTTGAAGCTATTGTGTATGTTCTATTGCACCAGCTTCACTGCAAAAACACCTAACTCGATATCTAAATGAAAGGGTTAAAATAATAATACCATAATAACAATAAATTGTACTAATGAACTGGTGCTCTGCTGTCTATAACCCATTTATACAACAGAACATTTTTACTTCATAAAGTGTATTGTTTCATCACCACCGATTTCTATGCAATTAATGTAAATACTGAATTATTACACAGACCTACTAAAATAGAGCGAAGAAAACATAGCACAATCTTACATACACAGAAGCATTTAAAAGGGATTTATGGCAGGAAGCTAAACAGGTTTGGGAACCTCCTAGTTGCTGCTGAATTCCAGGCACCTTGACAAGACGTAAACATCTTCTGAATTATAAGAATTATGAAAGATTCAAATTATTATTATTACCAACAAATATGGACAAGGAAGACAGAAAAATATACATACATTGTCTTCTGAGCTGGTAATCAGTGTTCACATTTGATTTTCAATTCATTCTTCAGGCAAAAAACATACTAGATGCACCACTTTAACAGTAATATATAACAGTTCTAGTGGCATAACTAGACTATTACTTTGGATATTTTATGATCTTTTTGAGTTTAAAAACAGTGAGCGCACTACAACTATTATACAAACATTACAGGCCTACAGTGGCATACTCACACTCACCTCTAGCTGAACATCAACATGTAGAGAGAAGCAGATCGTGGGGATGAGATACTAATTATATGTTAGTTACATGACAAAACACTTGTTATTTTGCTACATGTCACCAAGCAAGCTGGGTGACAGTTTCCTATCAAGGTCATAAGCAAAGGCAGTGTTTGCAGAGCTGCAGATTGGTGTAAAAACAAACAAACAAACCCTCTCACACAAAACACTAACCTCCAATCCATCGACATAGGCCAGGATGTTAGGGTGACGCAGGGTCTTCATACGCTTGAAGGCTGCCTTGGCCAGCTGGGTCTGCTGCTCTGTTCCCTGTGTCACCTCGTACAGAAACACTGACACTGGTTCTCCATTGGTCTGAGGAGACAGGTGAAATGAATCTTATAACTAACATGTGGGATTTAAACCATGTTAAACGTTTATGCTTAGTCATCAAATCAAACAGGAGTTGAAAAAATCAAATCAAATAGAGAACTTTGATGTCACCAAATGATATGTAAAGACATTACAATCAACATAATGAAAACAGGAAGCAGGTGTTGTTTGTCATTATCCGGCCCTGGAGGGATGTTGCGGACAGACATCCAGCTTGAGCTGCTGATCGATAATAATGGAGACACTTGTTTATATAAAGTGTCGTTTGTGATGAGGGACTGAACGTTTGTGAATGTGATAAAGCCTGAAAACGATTATTATAACAGTTGTTGACTCGGCTAAAGCGAGATGACGTGGCGAGAAATACGTGTCTGTCTCTCGGAGTAAACAAAGCCTGAGCTCACTTTGTTAGCTAAAACTAGAGCAAGCAGGGGAATATAATGACCACTGACACTGAATCAGAGAGAAAGATACTGATATGTCTGACCTGAAACCACGCTTAATTAACACCGGACGTCGTGTCTTAAGGCTAAATCAAAGTAGCGAACAGACACTAATGCTAGCTAGCCGGCTAAGTGATGGGCCTCCGGAACGATACGGGCGAAACTAACCGCGAGCAGAGGGTCTTTAGTGGTTTGTCTCTTTACCTTTCGCTTGCCCCGATGTAGAGTCCATATTCCAGACTTCTCCTGGGTGTCTGGCAGAATTTCATAGGCAAAGTCTTTGACAGGATCCCTGGCAAAAAAGGACCACATCTCCTCTCTCTTCCACACCTCATCAACACACACACAGCGACAGAACTACACTGACTGCTAAAGATGCTAGCTGGCAAATTGCACGGACGTATAATGGCTCCGCGTAAACTTTGTTCCTACACATTGGTTCCGCGGTAGGTTGATTTTCAGTGAAAACTATATTTAGATACAATTTAATACCGATAAGTTCATCTCAAATGAAAAGCTTCTTGGTAAAATCAAAATATAAAATTCTGTCCAAGCCTCTTTTTTAGTGAGTCACAACCTGATCTTAATGAGGCAACCACACAACCTTCCTTTAGAAATATGACTTTTTTTCTTTGTAGGAATGAACAGTAATCATTGTGAGTCAAACAAATGCACCAGCCTAGAACAATATTTAGAAATAATCAGTGTTTAATGACAAAATTGTTTGGCAGTATGCACCACTAAAGCACAATATACTCAAATGATCAGGTCCTGCCTTATTACCTGCAGCTGTCTTGTAGTGGGACTGTATCAAAATTGTTAATTACCATAAACAAAAGGGTCAGAGAGTGTTTGTTTTGACCCAAAACTCTTTAGTGGGTGAATCTGCTCATAATGGCCCTTCGCCCTTCCCACCTCCCCAACATCACCCGTATAATGATAGTGTTATCATAACAGGCACCTTGTTGGGAAATGCTTGAAGTGAAGAAGGTTACCATTAGTCAGACTTTGGCTTAGAGCCCCCTCCTGATCCACTGGACCCCTGCTAGATTCGTTTGACATCATGCATCTAGATTTCATGTCAGAAATTGCTGTGAAAAATGATATCACAGGTGTTCAGTGTTAAGATGATCGCTCTAAATGATTATGTGAAATATGTAATTAAATATTTTTGGCACATCAAGAAACTGCAATGGAATTAAGTTAACCTTTAGCGAGTTTTTTCTGCACAGTATAATTAACATCAATCATGCACAGAAATGTGTAAAAATACTGGCCATGTGCACACAGACTGTTCTGTTGACCATTTTATATAGTTCTTTGTTGTTGTGCATAATTAATTCTCTGTTAAATGTGTTTTAGCAAGACTGATGTCACATTTGGCCGGAATAACAAATTGGGTTTTATATTAGATGCATTTATCAACACTTCACTTAGACTCAAATTTGTTCAATGTGTTTGCAAACATCAATAACTGATTTTTAAAAACTACAAGGTACAGTATCAGGGTTCCTGCATTCTTCAATTTAAATCAAAGACTTACAGACATAATGTGAAAGACTGAAAACAAATAGTAAGTCAGGGTAAAATAAGTTTTATTGAACATTCAAACACACAAACATGTCTTTTTAAATTAGATTTCAAAACAAATATACAATTCACACAAAAGAAAAACAACGTTACATATGTAAAACATAACCCTGTTACCACTAAATTTCCTGTCTCATTCTTGCCAAATGCATTTTCGCTGTCTTAAATAATAATCCTGTTTCTGTACTTTTAAGCCTGAGACTGCCAAATCAAAATAGGACTGACCACATTATGACCATTTTATTTCATCCTGCAACAGTTCCACTTTGGGTTTTTTTTCCCCCCCATACAAATAACTAGTTGTGATACCCATATTTACCTTTAAAATTAAATTAAATAACCCTTGAATGACTATGCAGCACACTTTTAAAAAAGCAAGACACCGCAGGGGATTGAACCCTGTCCCGATAAAATCAGGAGTGCCACCACCGGAGTCTTTTGCTTTTTTGTTGTTGCTGTAAAAAGGGCAAAAGCAAAACCTGGAGGAACAAAACTAGAAGTTTGTTCCCCCAGGAAAAGAAAACCCCTGAACACCTGGCTGCTATATTTATCCTGTCACCACATGGGGATTTCTCTTGGTCACGAAGCTGAAACTAGAAGAAAGAGACAACTGGTTTCCCCAATCCCCAGCATTCCCCACGACACTGTATTGGTATGACTGATTCCACGAAATCCTTTTTTCAATCCATATTAAAGCCACGATACCAGCATCCCTGGTGATACTCAAAGCCGTTTTCCCTTTGCAATTGGGCAGGACTCGCGGGTCAAAATGGACAGTGAAGGCTTTCTTGCCAAGTTTACAGCTGTAAATGGAAAAAAGACAGACAATTTAAGCCTCCCACCCCCCTCCCACATAAACCCCACACTTGTACCAATACTCATCCAATAGAAAACAAAAATGATGTCAATATGGATATTTTTACCGCGACTGGTGTAGCAGCATTTACCACAGCTATTCTTCCTCAGTGACGCTCAATTCTTCAAAGTATTAAAGATTGAACCCTAGAGGCTGGCTGTACCAAGTCATCCCATGACTCCCTGCAGACGGTTAAGTCGCCTGGCTCAAGATCAAGTTAAGCTGAACGAGAAATCTGAAAGGAAGAGAGAAGAGTGTTGCCCCCCCAGAAAACCCCTGACCAAATACTACTGCAATGTTTGACAACGACTTCATGAACATTATGTGTATTACAAATGTTATGCAGAGCTGATGTGCATGCAACATGTCGAGTTACACATTAAAGCCATGGTATGTTAAAGAAAAATCAAGGGAACCGAAATTACTTAACTTAGCACCCATGAGACTGAAGTGATGCAGTATTAGCGAGACAAGCTTGCAGCTCTTGATCTTAATGTGACTGGATTCTCAGTGTTCCATCACAGGTTAGGCCATCCCAGATGACAAATTAAGACAATTTTAGGCAATTTGACCTGAGAAACCAAAGGGGAAAGAAAAAGGCACACACAAAACACAGAGAGCGGGGCTTCTGCGAAGGACGTCGAGGGTTCAGAATAAAGCTCAAGCGCACAGGGGGGTTGGTACTTCATTCAGTGGCCACACTCATATTCGCTGACAGCTTCCACAGATGGCTTTGCATTCAGAGGCAGGCGAGATCGGAGCGGACAGACGAAAATGATCTGAAACAAAGAGTGATCTACACAACACACCCACCACACAATACTCAAAGATTCGAGTTCTACTCATCTTATGGTTTAAGATGTAAAGCAATAGGGCCCCATGGCCAAAGAGGAATATGCTAGTAAAGCATTGTTGTTACAGATGATTTGAGGTTAACATAAAGCCAGTTCCAAGATGTCATTTTGTCAACTACAACATTGCAGAAGTTTATTTTGACAAGTTAAGCCAACATCTTACTACATGCTCCAGGTTAGAGGACTTCACTCGTGCTTGAACCAGTCTTGCACTCTGATTTCTGTGAAGAGAAGCGTAGGGATACACCCAACCAAAACCAATGCACAATATAAACTAGAGCAACACATTTGCGCTGCATTTCAAACCAAATTAAAGCTGCACCATGCACAGCTTTCCCCAGCCACTTCAATTTTTAAAACATCGCACAGTTGCGCGGTTGCAAAATTTTAACGTGACCGGCCTGCCACTTGCACATTTGCACAAGGGCTAGCAGCTGAGGACTAGCAGTTCCAATCTATACACACATCAAAAAACAACCTCACTCCACTTGTTCAAACTGCATGTTGGTTGATTTCAAAGGGCAGGATGATTCCTGTGTTGTCCTAGGTAGACTGCATTCTTCCTTTGGACTGTTCTGAAAGATCAAAGAGGCAGAAAAGAAAAACCCCTTTGCCCCACCCCCACAGTATCATAGAACTGACTATTGTTATCCTTACCCAAATGCTTTACTGCAGATAACGTCAGAATCAATGAGGGTCCATCAAATCTTCCCGTTATCACAAGAGACTTGTTAAGAAAGCACAACAGTGCTATTTCTACAGTCAAGTATAGCAAGTTGCTTTCATTTCAAGGACAATGAGGGCAGTTGAGCCCATTCAAGATAAGCGACCCTTCTAGGGTGGAGAATTTTCTGCTTTCCAACATCAATATTTGATGGATTCAACTTATCTGCCTTCAATTTCCACTTTGAAAAGGATGTCATTCGAGTGCAGGTCACATCCGTGCTCTACAAAGCTCCAAGCTTTAGTCATACCTGAAAAAGCACAAGAAAAGCTCCCCCACACAAGCCCCCAAAAAGAACAAATGCATACCAAAACTGTATTCAATCACAACAAGCTATGCATTTATTATGCAATAAGAATATCCTTTACAGATAGTTCACTCATTGTATTGTCAATACAAAGCATAGTAACTAATTGCAAAGGAATTGCAATGGAGGCATTTAGCCAGACAATGAATGTTAAGAAGAATGTGACACATTTAGTGACCTTACGTGATGCTAGATGCGCAAGGAAACTTGTGTACATACAATGAGTTAGGAGAGTTCCTGATGGTCTCGGGTATTGGAAAGCGCACAGGACACAGCACACTGAAAAATGCAAAGGAAAAAGCCTCTCTCCCCACAATACCCCTCCAAAGAAGCAGTACAGAACTACAAGACAATTATGGCATTACAACACTGCCTTAGTAAGGACACAACTGTATGACTATGAACACAATTCATAAAAGATTTACACTATTTTCCAGAAGAAGCATTTAAATACCGCAAGCCTGAACACGAGGGACTCCATCCTGTATGAACTGAAGACGTGGACTTGAATGTAGATTTTTGAAGGATGGGCCATACAACTTAATCTGCAAGAGTCACAAATACAAAGCCCTCTCCCAACCCCACAAAGAAACTTGAAGCCGTACAGAATTACAATGACTTCTAGTAAAGAGACTTGTTACCACATTCCCTGGGAAAACAGAGCCTCTTGCTACATCAGAAGACTAGTTTTGAAGTTGCTATCCTGCGAGGAAAGTGTCCACTTGAATCTTGTTGGATGCGCCTGGATGTTGCCTATTCAAGCCATTTCGCACTGGGTAACACGGAGCTGTGAAGTCTAGGAAAAGACTGATTAACGCCCCACAACCCACCCTCCCGTTACCCAAAAGATGTGCATGAAACCCCATTAACACGTTCCAAATAGTGTAGAATGGAAAAAAATGAACACTCCAATGGATTTATTGAACAATACCAAATACCTTCCTACATCTCTTTAAACCGTAGAGGATGGACATGATCATGATCCATAGCACTATAGGAAATAAGATGAGCTCAACTTGTACTGGCCGCTAGCACAGGGGGATTCTTTCGATGATCAGCTTTAGGGGGGCCAGGCCTGTGAAAAGAAGAACTCGAAACACGTTTTAAATACCCCCCTCCCCCTGAACCCAAAAATCTTTACTAGCTAGGATCAACTATTGGTTCAATACAATTTTCTTGGAGTTGCAAAAAACACTGTATGCCAGACAGCATAAGCAATAATGAGTTCATGTACAGGATAGTTACACCCACATGTACATTCCATGCATTAACTCACTGCTCGTTTTAAGAGGTAGATGTAGCGGACCTGTACCACCGATGCGCAGCTGAAGCACTGAAGGGTTGCGGTATACACACATCAATCGGCCGCACAGGAGACCATCCATTCTCACACTCCAATGCTGAAAACTTCTTTGGGGAAGACCTATGAACAACAAAGGATTGCCTCTCCCGCCGGCTGGGGAACTACTTCTGATTGCAGGGGGTAGAGAAGTCCGATAAGATGTTCCTCTCGCCAGCACACTACCAAGGCATTCACCACAGCAGACACCACCACACTCATGTCAGCGCACAACAGGAGGGGTGACCACGGTACAAAACGCTTTACACGGCTTGCCTGGAAAGAGGAAGAGAAAGCTGTGCGAGAAATTGTTTTCTACAACAGTTGTTTCTACAAATATTTTCTTTAATAAACTAAATTGCTGAGAATGTTACAGATACCTCTACCCAATATACAAACCGCCTTGCTTTAAACTTGTGAAGCTAGAAGACACTTGTGCGCCCTTTCCCACCCTCTCATCACTGGCTGGCTTGCTCTGGAACTGCTTCGGCGATGGCCGCTCTGCGCTGTTGCTGCTACCCTGCCCTGCGCCTCTGGCTCCCTCTGGTGTACACTCGCCGACAGCTGCTGTTGCCTGCTCTCTTGGGCCCCCTCTGCTTTTCCCTCCACGCCCTCTGGTCCTGTCCTGCCTGGCTCCACTCTGGTCCTCCCACGCCCTCTGGTCCTGTCCTGCCTGGCTCCACTCTGGTCCTCCCCGTGTCCCACGGCCTTGCTCCGCGCTGGTCCTGTGATCTTCCGCTAATAACTAAGTCCATTCTTCCTCACAATAACTAAGTCCATTCCTTCCCTTGACAACTCAGTCCATTTTCCCCCGAAAAAAAAAAAATCTTCTGTCTTCTCTAAGCAATACAAAAAAAAATTACAACAAAAAAATCCATATAGACTCATCTTAGCCTGTGACTCCATGAGTTACAGCTCTAGTAAAGCTTTGATTCCTTGCCAACAGGTTTAATAAAAAACAAAACAAAAAAACAGCGATTTTGGATTCTTTGGTTAAAAGAAATGCTATCATTTGATACTTAATTATCACAAGAACAAACGCATAATGACTGAAACACTCGAGCGCAACTCAAAAATAAAAAAAAGAATTTCTGTTCAAGAGGCCTGTCTAAACAATGGCATTGACAGCCCTCATCTACCATTTTAAATATCTATCAGGAAAAAACTGATTGTCTTCATTGCGTCTTTGGTTTACAGGCACAATTTAGGTTCTTTTGTGGAAAAGGTGATTCTATCCAGCTGTTAACAGATTTAATAATCATTATAAAAGTCCTCTGCTTAGGTTCCATTAAGTCTGAGCCTGGCATTTCTAATCTCAAAGTTATAAAGAGAATACATCCTCTAGTTCAATAGCACAACTAGTACTTTTATCACATTATTGCTCTTGCGAATACTGAATATTAAGTCTGACTTAGTTTTGTCTTAACTGACTTTAACATCCTGATCTTTCTATTCTGAGACTTCTTTAAGGCCACGTCAGTCCTCTCCTGTCTTAAGCCTAGTCAGTATCTCAGTTCACTGCTTGGATCATTTCAAAACAACAATGATATAGCTGGCAATAGTAACGGCTATTTAGAGATCTAATTATTCTTCCACCATTAGTTATTAAAGGCTAACAGAATAAAGTACTTGATATGGTCCGGAGCTTCTGTTGACGTCAAGTCCAACCACTCCCTTCCCGTAGTTACGTCACGCGTATTTTTTTAAATCAACCAATAGCCAACATTTGCAGGCTGCTACGTCACGGCTGCCATCTTGGGCAGACTATCGTCACAAACACGATAAAGAACTTGGAATCGCTTTTTAAAAAAAGACATAATAATGTTGTTGATATATATTTTATCTAATAGTCTAACAAGACGAACGTTTACAAGACGTTTAGACAAGGCTGGCAGTGCTATGACCCTGTATCTGGCTCGCTTAGCCTGCTTTTAGCTCAACAGCTAAGTAGCGTAGAAAAAAAAACAAGCCTTAGATTTGGAACGAGGCTAAATTTCAGACATGCCCGCTATGACATTCGATTAAACGTGAGTGACTGAGAACCTTAAGGCATTCGATATAAAGCTTAACAAAAATCGTTTTGAAAAAGACAATAGCAGCTAAAATGCGTATCTTGATATCGAAAATAGTTGCGTTAGAGTCAGGGCCTAATGCTCACTGACTCTGATCGAAACACAGCAAATTCAAACAATAAACAAATATGAAGCTATGTAGTTCAATTCTACACCTCTTCATTACTAACGACCGAATCTCGAAGTAATAAAAGGAAGAAAAATACAAAATCGGTTTAACCTGCGCCGCCTCACAACGCGATGAATTCGCATCAATGCAGTGTGAGTTGAAATGGCGTCACTGGTGGTATTTATACAGTTTGGTTAGTGGGCGACGGCGAGAGCAGATATTCGTCCGATGAAAAGTAGTCCCATTTTCGCATGGAAAAAAACGCCTACAATTCTTAATTTTGGCGTTGGAGTCGAGTTTACAACAGAAAATTGATAGACGTGGAAACAGTGTGAGAAATAAATTATTCATTGGACAGTCTTTAACGCGACTCTAATTCACGGAGGGGTGCTCCTATTCAAACAGGCTCAGTACGACAGCGAGTATACGAACTGATTGTGAACTGATTGTGTTAACATTGTCAGCTAAATCCACTATTTGGACAGTGGTGGAACATAAACGATGAGTTAAATTAGGGTAAAACGACATATTTCCAAATCATTTTTAAGGCAAAACAGCTGACGTCACAGGAACGACCGCGCGGATTGATCTTTACTTGAGTGTGACACGGTCCGACAAACCGGATCAAACTAGAATGTGGTTGAATATGCGGGTCTACTTTCCCATTTACCGCAATGATCTGCAGTTTGTGATGGAGGAACAATAGAAAAACAGCAAACTCATCTCCTTTAACCTTTAGATGGCCGGTGTCCAATAATGTGCTTTTCTATATGGTAGATTGCTTAGTAGTTGCTGGTGCATGCAGTACTTTTTCAAGTGCAGCATGCAGTATTGAGTAGTTATATATCCGTATAAGCTTTTATTGTATTATTCTAGCCTTTAATATCAATTTCAGATGGGCTTCACCACTGCAGTGTTAGTGTCACCTGAAGACTGTACGTGATAAAACTAGAAATATCCAGAAACATCCAGTGACAGAGTGGAAAATTACCAGCACAGCAAGGCCAAAACTGGAATTACTTTAGTACACCAGCAGGGGGCGAAGTGCAGAGACATGTCATGTATCACGTCCCTCCCCATGTGTTTTCATCTGCTGGGCTGGTTTTCAGTGTGGATAAATGGACAAGTCTGGGCAGCCTCCCTTACGCAATTCCTCTCATGATGCTCTAATGTTGTGCCATTGATCAGGCTGTGGGGCGTCGTCCTCTGGATGGGTTTCAGCCCCCACCTAACTCAACAAATTGATCCTTTTCAGGGCTGTTAGACAGGATATAGTCAGTGCAAGAGAAAGGAACATCTTCTTTCATGTGATAATCAAGCTACATCAAGGCCTTTTCTACTAGAGACTCCTCAAGACCTTTGTGTGATACCCCCAAATCAAAGTTATTATGAAGGAGTTGGCCTCAATTTGCATCGAGTGACTCAGGGATTGTGTTAAAGTTAGTTAGAAGCATCAGTCATGATAACAGTCAACACGTTTTGAGTGAGAGTTGTGAAAAGCAAAATAAAGCACACAAGAACAAACCTGGAAAATCAACTGAGAAAGCTCCTATTGAATAAATGAATTGACAAAGAAGAATGTAAGGTCAAATCAAAGCATTCATCGCTTCCATCCAAAAATCTTATGTATAAAGTCATGTCATAATCAAATCATATAAAGTTTTGCTTATTGATTTGCAACATGGCCAACAATGATTTAATACAACCAGAGACACCAAAAAAATGGCTGCCACATTTACATTTGACATAATGTATCATGGCAAACAACAAATTTTGATTGTCCCATGGTATATATTGCCATATCGCCCACCCCTTGTAAATGTAACTATGTAGGCCTCAGCCAGATGATAACAGGAAACCTCTCAAAATCAATGGGGCAGCTGAGGGCAGTTCGATAACTTTGGTTAATTCTCATACTTGCCTTTTGTATATTAATAACAACAGTAATAAAAACAACGAATGTCACACAAGATTACAGGACATGAAGTTGAAGCGCCAGGCAGCATGAACATACAGGCAAACCCCACTTCTGCAAGTTATATCAGTGGTTAAATGAACCCTGTTATAGATCCTGTCCCACAGGGCCTGATTCGATTGTCTCCTGTATGAGGACAAAGGTCTTGCTCTTTTAGCTGGTTCAATGAGCACCCAGCTGTTACATCAGGCGTGATGCAAAATCAAGCCACCATACAGGAATTCATACATTCCTGCCCACGAGCTGCGATTCCATTATTCTGCTGCCAGCTGCCGAGAGACACAAACTTATTCATAAACAATCCAACAACTGGACACTTTGCTGAAACACCTGGAGATTTATTTCCTGCAAACCTGTTGAGGACTTAACTCCTTATTAGCTCATTTAAAATCTTATCTATTTTCAAAATACGTCACAACATGCTGTACCTTATTTTGTGGTGAGGAAACGGCAGTAGGTCAGGTCTGAAGTGATGATCTCTGCGGTTGACATCGACAGACAAGTTTTATAGAGAACAAGAGCAGAGCAGAGGAAACAAGTACCAACAGATCACCATCAGTGCCCCTTGTTCAACTCAAACGGGACGGCATCCTCACCCACCACCACCATGGAGAAGTTTTTTAAGCCTGTTCACAGCCCCCATGGCCCAGACGAGATCAAGTCACGGAAAAAACATCATCATCATCATCATCATCATCACCAAGACGCTCAGTCACACAGGTAGGATGGTTCACTCCAGTCTACCAGATTTGTATTACTCTCTGATGGAAGAGGTGTTTAGAGATAAAAACATACATCATGACTTTTGCCTTATTGAGTGACAGCTACATCTGTGTTTTGAAATCAGGTTCAAGTTATAAATATGCTCTGTTACTAAACCATACAATGCAGTTATTTATGTGCAGAGGTGTCATTAAAGTTGCTCATATTCTCTCTGCGTGTGTGTTGTAGGTACACAATGTTTGATGACACAGACAGGAATACAGATGAAAGTCAGGGGCACCACCGTCACCATCAACACAGTCACCATCTCCATGACAGCCCTCACCACAATGCCCACCATCCTCATCAAACACACTCTCACCACAGTGAGGAGGATGAGATACTTTACAACCATGAAACACCTGTAACTCTCTCCAGGGCCTCCTCCTCTTCGCTCTCCTCCTCCTCCTCCTCTTCTTTTTCTTCCTGGTACACAGAGTCGAGCGCAAACAATCACTTCTCTCTTCGTCATGCTGAACAGCCGCAGCATTCCCTGTCCTGCTCCAACATTGCAGATGTGCGCAGAGGGTTCAGGGAGGATGACAGCAGCGAGCCCATCGTCTTCGCCACCATCAAGCATGGAAAAAACGGTAGTGCTTGTAGGGAGTTACATGGGAGCTCACATAAGAGGGGAAAGCGTGGTTTTTCCTCTCTTGACCGTGGTCACAGCAGAAGTGATGAAGGTCTTCTGCAGGGCAATGAGAGCGATCTTGGAGGGGAACGATCCAGGGTGCAGCACATTAACTATGGACCTCTGTATAAGACAGCTAGTTTGAACCGAAGCCTGGCTTTCAGTGAGGAGGACATTCTGTTAGGGGTTGCAAGGGGTCCTAAGAGAGCGGTGTCCTCCAGCCAGCTACCCAGCAAAGGCATCCTCAAAAACAAGGAGCCTTATACTGACATTCGCAAGACTAAGTCAATGGAGGTACTGTCCCCCAGAGTTTCCAAAGGACAGGATCCCAGTGGACAGAAGGGCAAAGGGGTCACTCAGGTGGAGATAGAGCAAGCCAGGGCAAATTTTGTGCAGGGGAAGTTGCAATTCTCAGCCTTTTTAGATGAGATTACAAAACAGGTTATAAGTCCGTCAGATCTCACCATTTTGGGTGTGAACAATAGTAAAGCAACCGTGAAGACACCTACCCCAGTCCAAACACCTGGACCAGTCAAGCCTCAGCTCCCACCCAAGAAGCACAGAGAGAGCTCAGGGGAGGAGAGGGAGCAGCATCCGAAACAGCACAGCCGACAGGAGAAAGCATCTCGCAGCAGCTCTGGCAAACACTCTGACTACTCCAACCCTGACAAACTGACCTCATACACAGCTAAGAACCACCACGGCAGCCCCCCGCCTCATCGCTACCCCCACTCTCCCAGCCACCACACTCACCACGAAAGCAACCGTAAAGGCAGGAGGCTGTCGCCCACTGGGGGCTCCATATCAGGGGACAGACATGGTAGATGTGGCCCTCACCTCACAGATGGCACCAGCACCAGCCCTGAGCCCAGCCAGCCCAAACAACGCCACCACTGTAAACAGCAACCTGCTGCCTCTTACAGCCAACACACCCAGCACTTCCCTCAGCGCCAGCCTCAACAAGTGTCCCCCGGCCCCGCTGTAGGACTAGGCCTCGGATCTGAATCTTCATCCACAAAATCAGACTCATCCAGGGCCAGAGATACAGCCTCCACAGCTACCAGCCACAGCTCGGAGCAGAGTGGACGACACCATTCACAGCATGTGGGGCACTCTAAACGCAGGGTGAGTTGACCTTAATGGTATTTTTGCTATTTTTAATAGGGTACAATAGTAGGAGACAGGAAAGACAGAAGTGATGGGAGATTCCAGGCCTCATCATGAATCTGAAAGTGAAATGTTCCAGTTTAGAAAAGTCAGGAAACATGACTGAGAACACGTTTTGGTTGATAAGATGGTTAAAATGTAAATAAAGGATCGAACGAGAATGAATAAATGTGAACAAAGGGACAGAGAAATCTTAGCATTAAACCACAAATTTAAATGGGGTATGAATCAAATTGTGACATAAATCAAATTGTGTCATATGCAGAATGCATTGTTTCAAGATATAGATATATACATATAAAAGCCCTGAAGGGAAGATATATCTGGAGGAAGAACAGGATGATAATGATTGTGGAGTGTTGTTCCTCTCTTGGAGAGGCGGTGTAGCTGAGTCACACGCTGTGTGGGATGTGTGAAAGACTACGCACTGCAAGCTGAGTCATCCTTCAGCAATGCAGCAGACGATAGTCCTGTTCCTTTTAGTGGAAACTCCCTTTGAAACTACCGAAGTTATCAACTTAAATGGTATAATAATGCTTGTTTTCAAGAGTCATCCTTGAGTGACTGCATGATCTATGAATCGACTACGTAGGAAGAGAAAGTAAAAACACACGTCAGACATGCATCACTCATAGTAGCTCACATCAGCAGCCAGCACTCAACAAAATGTGATATTGAGTTGGTTGGATAAGAGCTAGTATCACATTGCTCTTATGTAAGAATCTGCTCAGGCTTACACTCTCATGTACTATTAAACACACATAATATTACATAACATTGCCTTTTCCCATGTGCTTGCTGTGTAGGATTTAGTATCACTGAGATTGTCTTGTTAAGTAAAGGTTCAGTGAATTCACACATACACACACCTACATACACAAAATCACACACAGACACACACACACACATGCAAAAGGGAAAATCCTAGCTACAGTCTAACTTTGCAGAACTAATCAATTTTTCTATTTCTGGAAGCAGGTCTGTCATAACTCAATAGTTTACTCAGTCTGTTATGTTCTCAGTAATGGACTGATGACCCATCCCAGTGTATTCTGCCTTTTACACAATACATGCAGGACCAGGCTCCAGCAATCATAACCCTGAACAGTCATAGGTGTGTGCAGAAAAGAACTGTATGGAACGATGAATGCGATTTCTATATTTTCACTGTTTATTGTTCTTTATATTTTCACCTATAGCATCTGGCCTTCTTCTATCTCCCTGCAACTCTAGTGAAACAATGACTATGAAGCTGTAGTTCTGAGATCCAGGAATGGTGCTACTTGATGTCTCTAACCTTATGATTATTATGGACTTTTCTCTTATCTCTTATTTTATTCTGTTTCTAGGACACGCTGTGTGATGCCGATCACCTCCAGTAAGTGTCTAATATACTTTTACATTTCTCTCTGTCTCATTCTGTTCTCTCTCTGTCTATCTTGTGATGGGTCAGTGGTTATTGATCACACTAATGAGGATCCTCTCTCCCACTCCTGTTTTAACTACAACAGCTGTAGCTATGGAACTCATTTATGTAACCATCTCTGTGTCATTAATAACATGTGACAAAAAAAACATCAGAATTGAAAAAAAAGAAGAAGCAAAATGTAGGTACATGAGTAAATGAAAAAGATAATTTCTCCTAAATGGCTGCCTTTGTCAACTCAGGACCTTGATTCTTACTGTATTGTATTGGCCTTAAGAAAGAGGAATACACGTCTAAATAATCTCTCAGATAAATATATTCTATGACAGAACTCCAATCATCCTTTGTTTTCAGGGTTCTGCAGGAGGAGAATGCAGATCTGCACCAGAATTTGCTGCAGACTGTGGTTTGCATCGAGAGCCTGGAGGCGGAGTTGCAGAGGACCAGGGACGAGCTCAGTCATGTCAAGGAGAAATATAAAAGGTTTGAGATGATAAACAAAACAGAGTTCAACCTGCATGATGGATTAATATTGCTTATATGCTCTGACCTGTATTCACAAAGAAATCCTGAACAGTACTAGGGACAGGAACACATCTCTTCCATGTGTTGTGTGACTATTCAATACATAACATGCTTCTATAGGAGAGAGAAATGGTGTGATGTGTGCCCACATATTGACTCCAAAGCCAACTGAAATCAATGTTAATCGAGTCATCCTATGGCTTTACACAACAGTATCTATAGATGAATTGATCAGTGGAACACACTGGATAAAGCCCTTGTTCAGTTCTGTGGATGTGTTGGTTCGGCCATGACCACTTTTCTGAACAGAGTCAGAGGGACTCAGGCATCTGCCCTGTTGTGGCCTGAACCCTGTCAAGCCTGTTTTTTAATAACCAAACAACAGCTGCAGCCCACCAGGCGCATACCACACCTTCCTCAACAGATTGGAGCAACTGTAGTGAATGGTCACCTCACACTGGGCTCCAGTTTGGTGTCAGTTGTTGCATATTCAGTAGGAGAGTTTGTAGTCACCATTTGGCCTGACAAGCAACTGTCTTTAATCCCAGATAAAAGATAATGACACGGTAGAGTCGTGTGTGCAGAAACAATAATAACAGGTCTTAAAACATTGAAGATTCATGGTTTCTGCTTCTTTCTTCTATTTTCCTCTGTGTCTTGCAGCCTTCTAGAGACCCACACTGGGACCAAGCAGGCCAATAACCTGCTGGGGGAGCACCTGCACATAGCAGTGAGGAAACTTTCAAGGAGATAAGATTCAGGAAACCATGAGCAGAATGATAAACAATGGGATCTTGCCTGACTGAATTCACAAAAGCATGAATTGCTTTTGTATTAATGTCTCCCTATTGTGTGTGTGTGTGTGTGTGTGTGTGTGTGTGTGTGTGTGCAGTCAGAGAGCCTGAGCAGTGAGAGGAAGTACCTCCAAACCCGTGTGTCCCAGCTGAGCTCAGAGCTGGAGGACGCCCACAGGACCATCGCAGCCCTGGAAAACATCAATGTGAGCATGGGGCCATCTACTGGACATTCATGCACATGTCAACAGATAGCAAACAGTTTACTAAATGCATTATTGAGATGGATCACTCTTCTTTAAGTGTTTGTTAATACTTGAATTTTTAAAAATATGATAATATGAAATAACATCACCTGGTGTCCAAAAATGTAAGTCTGAAACACACATGTTTGCAATTGCACATGTGCTTAAACCTAATTTTTCAATGCTCCTGATCTTGTCTCAGAGTGAGCTTCACCACACTCAAGTTTAGAAGATAAAAGCTTTTGTGCGCCCAGAACTCTCTACTGATGTGTGTGAAAGGATAAATGAACAGGCCTTCTGTGCACAGGCCTGAGGGCACCAAGGGGTCACAAGGCCCCAAAGATAGACTCTATTTTAAGTAGCTGTTATTAGAGACAATTGTTAACACACACACACACACACACAGCACAGAGCTTCCTCAAGCCACTGTTAGCCTACATTAAAAATAGTAAACAATTCAAATATGCTTTCTAGCATATTAGCTTTACTTTACTAAAACATATTGTCTGCACCACACAGGAAACAAGAAAAAAAATGCTCTGTTTCAAAAATCTGTTTAAATTTTACCAATGTTCTTGTGAAATCTTCGACAGCGATTGAAAATGAAACCATATGTTTAGAGGGGAAATAAATCTTTAGTAGAACCCTCAACAAGTCATAGACACTTGAGAGTTGTGGGATTGAGTCACAACCAGACACCACTGAGTCACATATCACAAAACAGTTTGGGAGCCACTGGTTTAATCCTCAACATGTGTTGTAATTATTAACATGCAAAAAGTTACTAAAAAGATGCAAAACAACCTGGACTAATACAGGAGAGGGGAATGTAATGCATAGACTGAATTCAGAGTTTGTCTTGTGTTCGGTGTCTCTCCCCCAGGTGCCATGTTTGATAAAGGAGTTACTGGAGAAGCACTTCGATTCGGCTGAGGCCATACAGAAGTTTCTGATGACCTCTGCTCCAACCAGCCGTTGTGCCACCTCTTTACAAGGAGACAGCCAATCTCATGCTCCCAAAATGGAGGAAGCAACACATGATTGGTTGACAAAATCAGAATCAGGTCCACAGAGGGTCACAGCCTTTTTGCCATTTAAACAGGGGGTGCAGACAGCAGGAACTGAAGGCAGCCTATCAGGCCACCATGAGTCCAGCCACAGCCCACCTTTCTCAGCAGCTGACATCAGCACAGCTATCTATAAGAAAATGGCTGCCAGTTATGCTGCAAGACCACAACCTCTCTATCCCCAAAGCCAAAAGCAGCCTCCCCTAGGCAGTAACCACACTGAAAGCCCTCCAAACCCCCAACAGGCCCATGTGAGTGGTGACAGCTGGGGTGGGAAGGGAGGAGTGAAGGTGTCACTTTTGGAGCAGGACGTCGTGGATGTGACGTCCATGTCAGCCCAGCAGATCCTGGATGAGTTCGTGCAGCAGCTGCAGCACCATAAGGAGGCGGGTGGAGGGAAGGAGCAGCAAGGCAGCCAAGAGTGGGTGGGTGGACCTGAAGATACAGGCAAAGTGACAGACTGAAAAAGTCATCTGAAAACATTGGCTGGAAGAATGTACATTCTCATTTTATTGCATAGAAATATGTATGTATTCATGTACGTCATTGCTGTCAGAGGGAAACATTGTATATCCAAAATAACAGTTCTGTTGAAGCTGAGAAAATCGTTTCTTTGCTTCTATGTAATGTACTTTTTGGAGCTCAACAGATTTTATAAACTCACAGAGGAAAATGAAAAAAATGTTAATGTAAATATACCCTTATTCCAAAAAAAATGACTAACAACAGTTTTATGATGTGCTGAACCTCTCTCCATCTTGCTTATGAGCCTTTCCAGGATGAACCTTTCATACCCAATCATGATACTATCACCTGTTACCAATGAAGCTGTTTACCTGTGGAATGATCCAAACAGGTGTTTTTGGATCAGTCCACAACTTTCACAGTCTTTTGTTGCTCCCGTCTCAACTTGTTTGAAACATGTTGCTGCCATCAAATTCAGAATAAGCAGATATTGACAAAAACAATGAAATTGATGAGGTATTAAATACATTGTTTCTGTACTGTTTTAATTTGACTATATGTCAGAAAAGATGTCCAATTGTCACATAAGTTTTATGTAAGCTTTGAAAAGAGTCCCAACTTTTTTGGAATTGGGGGTTGTAATATAGCAAACTATTTCCATATATGCTTTATAAATTTATATTTCTGTTTAAGTGGGCATTTTAATAATGTGTCATTTACTATGTCAATCCCTTTCCCTATTACCCTATAATTTCCACCCAAATTAGCAGAGAGCCTGTTGATCACATAAAAAGTCATCTGCCGAGTCGCCATTGTCACTGCTGACAAGAGTGAGAATCAAAATGGCCTCTGTGCTGAGATAAGTACCAGTGCGAAGCGATGAAATGACTCATCCATTATTGCCAGTGATAATAGACATCAAGTTGATGTGAAGAATCGCTCTTTAAAACAGCCTTTTTAAGATTAATGCATCAGTTTGTTCGATAGAAATGGCTGTGAGCTCCACGGCTACGGTTGATCTTTTTTTAGGATGAAAGACAAGGTTTTTAAAGGTAGGAGACATCAAGGACTTCAGTTAGTGGCAAAGGTCCATTGCACCATCAGTGGCAACATCAATGAAAAGGATCTTATTTCTACTTTTGCTCTTTAAACAAGGCAGAATTACCCCTTGAAGTTTTTACACAGACATAATCTCACTTATGTTTCCTCATGTTGTTCATTTTAATGTTTGCATTGTTGAAGAATGTTGAACTGTAGGAAACAGATAAAAAGCTGATTAACAGGAAAACTGCTCTTAAAGTTGAATGAAGTTATTGACATTATTAAAAGTGATTTGATGATTTATGTGAAATATAATTTTAAGTAATCAGAAAATGTGAAATCTATTACTCTGTGTAAATATCTATTGACACTGTGTATTTGTATATATAATGCATTCCTTCTTTCAGAAATATTATGGGGTAGATATTTTAAGTAGTCACCACAACAAAAATGTCCAGTTAATGAAGTTTATGTGAAAGTACTGTCATCATGTAGATTTGAGGACAGCATGTTAATGTAATTTTAATCCGTAAAGCCCCCACCTCACATCAGTGTACACTCTCCCTGCTGCATTATGCAATTACAAATAGTCTGCTTCAATTCAATGTGTAACTGTGTCATTTCAACTCTTCTACCAATAAAAATAACCATTAGGTTAATGCAATATGGCATTTTATATTTCTTGTTTCTTTCTCTTCTTCTAAACATCATAAGGAGTAATCTCTTTAACAAACCAGCCGAAAAACAGCTTTGCTATTCTTAGCTGTACAAAATATTTAATATTTGCCCTTAATTTGTGAAAATTCATTCAATTTAGTTAAGATGTTTTTTAAAGAAAGTATTGGATAGACAGATGTCTCTGCCATTAGAGGACTAAGCAAGTTCCATCAGTCTTTAAAGACATCAATAGAAATGTGATAAATGGTGATCTGTTAAAATAAAACCTTAATGGTGAGATTGATTTATTCTTCTGTTTGGTCTGTTTGTAAGAGCTGACAACATGAGACTGGCTTCAACCTAACTATAGCTCCGACTCAAGCTGTCATAGATACTTATAATAACAGTTTAATCCTATTGATGCAGCCCCACCAGCCGCCCTCCCAATTGCACTGTATTCATAATCCCATACAAGCCTAACTCTCCTCTCCATTGTCTTACTTTCACTTTACATGATGCAGCAGCTGCCTAACCAACCCCCACAGGAGATCACGTTAGGGACAAGATTCACTTCATTTCAGTCAATAAATTAATCAGAGAAGCTGTGGGTTGGCTTAAAGAAAGCAATCACATGCGCTGTACAACATTTTTCAGACATATGGCGGAGTTACCCTTATTTTTCTTTTTCTCTTACATACATACAGATGAGTGTTTTGTCATCATGATCCTGCCTCATAAATACTGAAAGAGGAGGTTTTCAGCTTTGAGCAGACTTATCTAGTTTGGATGGATTTGTTGTGAGGCCAGTACAATGTTCAAGTTCATTAAAGGTGACATCACAAGTAGCAGATAGCAGCTAAGTGCATTTACTCAAGTACTGTACTTAAGGGCAATTTTGAGGTACTTGTACTTAACTTGAGTATTTCCATTTTATGCTACATTGAACTTTCACTCTACTACATTTCAAATAGAAATGCTATATTTGCATTTATGTGATAACCATAGTTAACTATCTAGTAAGAGTTCGTCAGTTATTAGTGACATTTACCCTCATCTCAGATGGTTTGATCGAAATAACTGTTCAAGGCTCAAGGAAGCAATTATCCAATAACATGCAAACACTCTCAACATAGAATGGAAAATAGAAGAAAGAGGAAAAGAAAAGTTAAAAAAAATTAATTAATTGGATATCAGATTTTTTCTGCTTTCCTCTCCCATTATTTTTCTCAGATATGTGATATTTCTCTGTAGGTTCATCACTACGAGCGACACCTCACACATTGTCTCATAATGTGAGAACAATGTGCTTTAACTTGGAGTATTTTATATTGTGGTATTGGTACTTTTATTTAAATAAATGATGACTTATTCCAAAAATGAACATTCAAACCTTCGGCCTGTTTTACTTTATTCCTCTTTCCTTTTGCTAAGCATCTTTGCCTTATTATGTAATAAAAGCTTTCAATATAAGTGACTAAGTAAATTAGATTTTCATGTCCATTTTCCTACATTCCCATATCTCATGATATTGCTACCATTTAGCCTCAGCTAACTGTGTCTATGAGTAATATCTATTGTGTCGCTGAGGCCTCCATAGTGTCCAGCCTGTGTTCATGGCTTTCAGGTAAGTCCACCTGTCATAATAGTCTAATAGTCCCTCCTATGCTACGTATCTATCAGAACAAGTTTGCTGATCAGACACTGGCCTGCTTTCCCATTGGTCCCTGGACTTTAATAGGATCCCAGGGACTCTGTTGGGGGGATTACAGTTCCAAACTCTTGACTTTGGCCAGTCTCTGTGTCCTCCAACCATGGGTACAGCGGTTTAGGGGGGCGCCGCTTATGCACAGACCCAGAGGGGCGCCATCAAAAGACAGCATCACATCAAGAAGAGGAAATCTTTGGCTTCAGCCTGAAGGGGGGCTCGGGCAGTGTGACCAACCAACTTGAGCTGAAAATCTGAAATTTCTGGAAAAAGGAATATCTCTTTTCTTCAATACTTCATCATTAGACAATTTTCTCAAATTTTCCCATGGTTTTGCTGCACAGCTTTGGATTATAAAAATCTTTTTGGGAGGTTTTCAGCATCCTAGTGAAAGCGTTTGGATTATCCTCTGAGGTCGACTGTGTCCTTTACCATCTAAGGGATCTACCTGCTTATCCCCTCCACCTGGAACAACTTAGATGAGCTCAACCTGCTAATAACTCACCAAGCAACGATAACAAGGCCTTTACTGAACACTGCATTTCTGCAACTTGAAAACACCCTCTTGTGACCTGTGTAGGGCTTGTCTTTTTACATGCAGCAGGCCTCCTCTGGATTGACACTCCATTTTTGACCAGACTTTACCGTACTCCTTCTTCTTCTATTCTGCTCCCTTTCTCTCACATCTCTGTGCTGATCGGTGCATGGTAGTGAACCATGGTGCTGCTGAAGATGAAGTTCACCCAGCAGCGGCGGGTGCGTCTGGCCCAGGGCCTGTGGCTGCTGTCCTGGCTGGCAGTGATGTGCGGGACCTTCGTCTTTTGTCTTGGGCTTTACCTTAAGACAGAGCTGCTCCGTAGGGCAGAGGTACAAAGGAGGAAAAATACTCACATACACGCAGAGATTAATAAAATGTTAGCTTAAAGAATAGATTGAAAGGCTGACTGACCTTTTGGTCCTGGTTGTTTGCTGAGTCTGTCGTGCAGCTGCAGTGACTTTTATTCAAACTTGGCTCTAAAGCTTGAATTCACAAATACAAACAAGCAGCACACAGAATACTAGTGTAAACACACACACACAGTGACACACTTTCACGCATGTTAAGTCATGAGGATGTTGTGTGCAAAATACTTTTATGTAATGTTCAGTGTGTATTGAATTTAGGTAACGTGACCAGCAGGTGAAGGTTGTGACCGCTACAAGACTGGTGCGTTTGCTCAAGCCAACCAGTCATTGGGCAAAGATTGATCCCTGATTGATTTGGAGAGGTTGGATTTTTGGTATTGATATCCAGTGGACTGCACAGGAAGGCTGCAGGCCATGTAAACAGACCTTCAGATATTTATTGATCTCCAGTGAGAAAACCAGATTCCACAATCTCTTAGTTGTATAGCAAAGTGTTATTGACTTAGTGCAGAAAGGAGTATGAGAAAGCAAGTGAATCTTACAAAATGATTCATAAGAGTTTAATCCTCTTTTACACTTGTTTTTAAATTATTTTTTCTCAGCGAACATCCACACACCAAGATTATTTGTCCTAAAACCATATTTGGCTGGACATACATCACAGGATGATTATGTTAGAAGGAGGCAGATCTGGGCTGCATTTTTTTAATGGTAATTTTAAAACAAAATTGGAGCAAAGGTGCTTTACAGCTGACATACATTTGAAACCTCAGCCAATGATAAACTTAGTCCCTAATTGACTTTTGCTATAACCAGGGCAATTAATTAAATTTGTCATCATATTTCCATATTAGCCTTTGCATCCGGTATATCAGCAACTAATTGAATCACCTGGCTGCCAAGGTCATTTTTAGACTAGATAAGGCTAATTGAATGCAGGGTTATTACCTGTTAAAGTGGGTACAGGAAATGACAAAGTGACCTGCAGTTGGCTGCTGCCCTTGTGGCAGTTACCTTTGACTGTGCTCTTCCTTTCTTAAGGTGATGGACAACACAGAGATCCACGTGGTGCCCAATATCCTGATGATGGTGGGCCTGGCCTCCATCGGCACCAACTGGGTTGCCAGTCGTGTGTGTCAGGACTCCTTGGATGCAAGCCGCTTCCCCCGTTGGAAAGTTTTCCTGCTGGCTTGGTTTGCTGTAGCTGCACTGATCTGCTGTCTGCTCATTGCTGTCGTGGTGCTCAGCTACGCCCTGCAAGGACGCCTGGAGGAGTCCCTGAAGGTGGGTTCACCAGGCTGGTGTAATGATTACGACAGGCGACAGGTCAGGTTGTAGAATGGTAAAGAGTTATGGCCCTTAACAGCGTGGTGCTTTCAGATCCTCTAGCGAAACACAACACAAAACCTTAAGTGGCTGAAAGAGAAAACCAGCTGTTGAAACAAAGAGTTTGGGGGCTTGGGAGATAGAGAAAAGGGTAATGCTTTATTTCTACAAATGAGCAATAGGTGCAGATAAATATAAAAAGTGCGCGTTTATCAATATAAAAGAAAACAGAAAACATTCACCAACATTTAATCAGCAATATAGTGAAAGATTTGAGCTCTCACTCTTCTTTAAAAGTTGCATTGAATCCTGAAAAATTAGGAGTTCTCAAATCAATTTAGTCAAATAATTAATTTACAATGCAGAAAAATCAACATTTAATTAAGAGGGGTTTCAGATTAGACTGAAATCAGCTGCATTTTCAACAAACACCATTCTGGAAAACATCAGATAAAGCACCCACTTCTTTCTCTCTCCACTGTCAGGTGGGCCTGAGAAATGGCATTCGGTTCTACAAAGACACAGACGTGCCGGGACGCTGTTTTCAGAAAGAGACCATCGATCGTCTGCAGATGGAGTTTCGCTGTTGTGGAAACAACAACTTTAAGGATTGGTTTGAAGTTCAGTGGATCAGCAACAGATACCTGGACTTTACTTCCAAGGACGTCAAGGAGTGAGTGAATCACAATGCAGGAATGAGATTATGGGATGGAGGGAGGCGAGATGACGAACTAGAAAGAGAAGACAATGGACTGATGAGGGGGGGTATGAAGGAAAGAGAAGAGACGGAAATAGAGGTCTAGATGAATGACAGATGAGTGGACTTCGCATCCAAAAAGGTCAAACAATATGTTGGAGGAAGAATGGAGGGTGGTCGAGAGAAAAGAATGATGTGAAGGCAGAGTGTATTAAAAATAGATCTGGCCTTTACTTTTGAAGCGAACGACAGAAATGGATGGAAAGGTTGGTTATAAAGCAAGCAGAGAAAGGTTGGTCAAAGATGAAATAAGTGAAAAGGAATGAGCAAACAGAGAGGTAATGACATGATGGCACTTGTATAGAGGCACCGCTCATTTCTCACTAATTTTAAGTGTTTATTGATCTAAAAGTCAGGCCTTTATCTGTGTTTCACCTCCAATATAATGGATCCACCTTCTACCTTCTCAACCTTTCTTCAGTCCTTTGTCTCTCCTCTTACTCTTCTCCTGTTCCTAATCTGTTTCCATCATGTATTCCAGCCGCATCCGGAGTAATGTGGATGGCCGTTACCTGTTGGATGGCGTTCCTTTCAGCTGCTGTAACCCCGCCTCCCCTCGCCCCTGCCTGCAGTACCAGCTGACCGACAACAGCGCCCACCACAGCTACGACTACCAAGCGGAGGAACTCAACCTGTACAACCGGGGCTGCAGGCAGGCTCTGATCGACTACTACATGGACCTGATGAATTCAACTGGCCCGGGTGTGCTGTCAGTTATCTTGATACAGGTGGGATACATGATCAACAATTCATTTATTATGTGACTGTGTTAAATATAGTCTTCATCCAAGGCACAGAGCATTAATTGATGTGACTTTGCTTTTAACTGAATATTTAAAATTCTCTGATGCTTGCTCCTCCAGGCACCCGTCACAGTGTGGGAAGTTTTTCCACATTAGACCCAAAATCACACACACATACAAACTCCAGAATTTTAGATTATGGTTTTGTACTGATGCACACATTGTCATGACAACTGACAGGAAGAAAACCTCACTGACGCACATTGATTTCTGTCTTTTAATCAAACATGCATGTTTCAGTCCTTGGCCAAATATATAAATATTGATGGCACACGGAAGAGGAAGCTCATACACATGTCTAACAGGACATCATTACAAACCGCCTACAGCTAATCAAAGAGTCTATACTTTAAAATGCAGCAGCTCACTGTGCTGTTTGTTTCTAGTCCATCATGAGGGTGAATATAAGGCTGCCATGTGAGGAGTTAACAAGGCCTTAAGCTGAACTCCAGGTCTCATCTGATTTCCAAGCAAAATCCACAGCTGCCTTTGAATTATGTAGGCCGAGATCAAACAAAAGAGGGAAGAGGAAGCATGAGATGAAAACAAAAATATGTTGTGCATCACCGACTGTGTCTCAGCTTATTTATTTTGTTTTATTTGGACTGCAGCAGTGTTTTCTCCTCATTGCTTGGATGCCAAAGTTTGTGTAAGGGACTGTGTGAAAGTAATTGGGGGTATTTTCTGGAGACTTGAAGATACTGTACTCTAACATTAACATTTAGTAGTAATATGTTGATGTGATGAAAATTGTACCCCCTTATATAACCTCAACACACACACACACACACACACACACACAATAGGGAATAACTTTCACATAGTCCCTAACCAATAATTTCATAAAGATTTGAAGATTTTTTAGTATTTGACTCAAACTCTTCATGATTGCAGTAAAACATAATTATTGATATGATCATGATGATTCTTCCATTGCCAAAGTGAATCAGCATCACTACTGAATCAGAATCAATAAAAACTTCCATTGCAAGGGAATGGAAATGTGGCTTTTGGCCAGAAGTTGTAAAGACTAACTAACAAAGTTAATGCTTCTCTTTAGACATCAGGTTTTGCCAGCCTATCACACCTTTCAACCTGATCTCATTTGCTGATACTGTTTTTAGATACAGTTTTTATGATCACCTTTCTTACATCTTTCGGTCCAGATGTCAGTGCTTCTGAGCCTGCGGTACCTGCAGACAGCCGTTGAAGCAGCCATGGCTCTGGAGGACCCGACAGGAGACAGCGAGGGTTATATCCTGGAGAAGGGAGTGAAAGAAACCTTTGAAGAACTCAAAGTCAATGTCCTCACCATGTTGAAGTTCGGGCAGGTTGACCCCAGCGCTGCTGAAAAGTCCTCTGAGGCCGGAGACACAGAGAAAGGCGCTGATACAACCGCGGAAAAGGCTGCTTCCCCGACTCCTGCCAGCTAGAGGAGAAAATGATTGAAACAGGAGCTGAGGAGGAAGGGATGTGGGGGTGGGGGGGTTGTCTGAGGTTTCTTGGTTGTGTGAGGTGACTGATGGCAGGTAGAACACCTGTTGGGTTTTGACAAGTTAGGCTTTCATTTACGCTCCACCAATGCAGCAGCCACATGGCCAAAACAAAGCAACACAGAGGGAATCTTATCAGGTCCTGCACAGACACCAGAACAAACATTTCCTCAGTGCAGGGCATCATGAATGTGTAACCATCAGAGAACCTGTTCAGGAGATGTGTAGTACCTTATGTAGTAACTAGAAATGAGTACATTCTGTTTAAATGAGTGTAGCACACACACACATGCACATGCACACAGACACACATCTAAAACGATTTGACTTTTGGCTCAGTTTTGATACGGCCACATAATGCTCATGTTCATCCTGTTTGCATTTATATTATTCATCATTCAGCTGTAGCATTTGTACTAAATTGCAATGAAATGCTTAGGAACCTGTTAAAAATGGAAACATGAATTATATATTAAAGGTAGAAGTTTTTAACTGCTAAGTAGTGTCTGCTTCCTTTTGTACACTTAACATAATAGAGGGGCAAATTCCCTGAGAGTGGGTTATCTGAGTTCAGCAAGGAGAGTTGGATTAAGTGTGTGTGTTTGTGCGTATATGTGCGTGTGAGTGTGGTGTCCTATATGAAGCTGTCATCTTGTCTATTCGGGCGGCTCTGAAACAATCTGATAATCCTGGTATAGTTAATCCCAGAACTGCTGCACAAGCAGTATGGGCACACACAGACAGCACACAGGAACACACTCAACAGCAACACTCATATAACATGATGGAGGTTATTTTGTAAAGCACAACAGCTTTTAAAGGCTTTATATTTGGAGAAAATACATCATGGTGATCTGTCCTATCAATGTGTGTTCATTCTTCTTAAGTAAAACTCTATCACTGAATCAATGAATGGTCAATTGAATGTTTTATCTTATTCATAACAAGCAGATAAAATGCTTTGACATGTTCTTTAATTATGAAACACAGGTTGCAGAGGTTGATTAAGGGGTGAGGTTAGACATTTGGTTTCTTTATTTAAACATTTTACGCATAATAATTAAACAATTAAAATTACAGTGACACAACAGGATGTTGAAAGTTAGTCGCCAAAGTTAGTTTTCTTAAAAATTAAAAGTAAATATTTGAGTGAAAAATAAACATAAATTAATTTGCCAGGGACAGTGAAAGAGAACACCTACTGAGGGCACATATGACTGTGAACACATCACATTAATAATAATAAAATACTCTAAATTTACAGCCCAGCTAGAATGAGTCTCTACAAAATGACACATTTTGTTCTTCAGAGACAGAGATCATTTCTGAAAATAGTCTTCACACTACAGGAAGTGCAGGATTAAAATATAAACAGGGCTGCTTGCACTTCCTACAATGATTTTATAGAAATAATGATGTAATGCATTTTTAAACAGGCAAACAGGAACTTTCATCTTTAACCACCAGAGTTCGCTGTTGCACAGCGCTTGAGTCTGGTTTGAATACGTTTAAATGCGGACTTGAAGCAAAACTGGCAACACCGCGACTCCTGAAACTTTGATAACTGCGATAAAAAGCGTCATATTTATGGAAAAAACTAGTACGTTATTGAGGAGCATCAACTTTTTCTTATGCTTATCTTTAAAAATGTAATTCACATATGCAACACGTGTTTCAATGATGTTTGTAAAATAAAGTCAAATGCATATAAATATTCGCACATACAGACAATATTCATTAAAGACAATTGTCACAATGAGCCAGGTAATTTATTTATTATTTGCACAAACCTCATTTCTCTTTTTGCCATGTTTAACATTCTTATACTTACACAGTATCTTTAAAGGTTTATCTCTGTAGGTTTAGCTGCTGTGTGTGTGGAGGATTTGTGTTGAAGTCAGCTTCAGAAAAAAAGGCAACATGTGCGTTTTGAAAATTCCGGTTGTGGTTTTGCAATGAAACTGACGCACAGATAGAGGAAGAGACAGAGAGGTGGAGGGAGGGGAAACAAATGTCAAAGTACTTCACTTCACACAAGATGGATCCTCTGCCCCTGATTCATTACATGCATGGTGCTGATAGTACTTTTTAATTAGCTGTCTTCTGTGTAGTGTTTCTGTGCAGCTCTTCCTACCACAACAATGGACTCTAACATCATGGAGATAATAGAGGAATTCATGGGAAGTGCGTTGGTGCAATGGGTATGTCATTTATCATTTATCACTTTCAGTTAGAGGAAAGGTCATTATTTCGAGAGACAGAGAGAAGAGAATAAAAATGTGTTAAAATGAGTAGAAATCCACCTTGGACACAAGTTCTTATTATATATATTATATGTATTATCATTTCCAGACACACATACTTCTTTTATACTTCAGTATACATTCTATTCACTCACAAGAATATGAAAATAAGAAAGCAAAATAAAAAAACAAACAAAAAACAAATATCCTAGATACCGTTTTCTTCTGTTGTGTACAGAAAAACAAACACCCTACTTCTCCTTTTGGCAGCTTCCCTTGCCTCTTAATGACCAGCTTTTTTTTTTCCCTCCTAGCCTTGAAACTTCCGTGTCCTTGGGCTGTCTCTGATTTGAAAATAATACAATCTATCTACTGTGTATTCAAGAGTATAGTCACTGAAGTCTGTTGAGGATTTGTTGGGTTTGTAACAGACTGAATTTCCAGCTGGGTTTTCCACATGGGAGAACAATCAACCCAGGGGGGATTTTTTTCTTCCCCCTTCTGGTCAATGAACAGTATTTATGATATAATGTGATACTGTGTTGAACCTTGTAGGGGAATTCACTTTGTTGTTGCCCTCCTACAAAGAAGAGGTCAGAGGTCAGGTTCAACAGGATGCCTGCAGCTGGAGTGTTTGGTCGAGGGCACTTCAGCAGGGAGGTTATTCACTGCCACAAGAGTGTTCACCCTGCATCAGATATACTGAAGGACGTCCACTGAAAGCGCTCTGTGTTTACCCTGTCGCGCAGGGTCTCGAGCCGCCTTGCCTCACCTTATCAGCCCAACCAACTCGAGCTTGTTACTCTGTTTACAGACGGAGCAGTTTTTAGAAGGTACAGGTGGGAATAAACCTCATTATACTGCAGTTTGCATTGGCACAGCCAGACAGAGAGACAGAGAGAGAGCGAGAGAGAGAGAGAGAGAGAGAGAGACCTTGGCTGTGGTCCTGCTTGGCTGCCTGTCACTGTGAAGTGCTTCCCAGTGTGAGAGCACAGATCCCACCTGTCCAGACAGGTGCGCCGACTCAAGTGGCTTCCTGTGTGAAAATGTATGCTCCTCTCCATCTCCCTCCTTGTCCCTCTCTCTATACCTGTTTTTCTGTCTTCCTCGTCTTCGTCAACCTCCTGGTACACTCTCATGCATTTCTCCACACATTCATGTCTTATTCCCTCCCTGTCTCTCGCAGGTTCAGCTGTTTGAGAAGATGGTGGAGACAGAGGACGGCATCTCGCTCTACAGTCAGTACATGGAAGTAAACTCAATTTCCCAGAGTGCACGGGATCGCTACATGAGGCTGACCAACGGGATTTTCCTCAATGAGGTCATGAGGATCATGTAAGATTGATTAAGATTTTCTTGCTTCATTGCCCTGTGGCTATTGTTTGGCTGCAATAGAAGTGACCACTAGACAAGGGAAAATAAGAACTAATGGGATGAACATGTGAGGTCATTTCCCAGTCCATCTGTCATGTGAAAATAAAAATAAAACAGCCTAAAGTACTAATTTTGTGGTTAATGTAGAAAACAGAGAAAATAAGCTTCTTTAACCTTGCAGTTAGTTACAAAAATTGGCCTTGGGTTTTAATAATAAGTTAAAAACAAATGTGGAGTTGGGCCCACAACCCTTTCTTCAATTAAACTAAAAGGCCTATTTTTGAGTGGAGGACCATTTAAAGTTGAGTGAGTCAGTCTGGAGGATTGTTGAAACTCAACGCTCAAACAAATACACCCATCCTTCAGAAGCTACACCTCCCACATTCACTGACATGCTGCTCATGCAGAGAGCATGAGACAGTTTCCTAGAACCAAGAGGTACTCACAGCCCTCCTACTACTATATTGAACATCACTGTAGTGTCTTGTCCTCTGCTTCTCTTTGGAATGTGGTGTTTAATGGTTTTATGGATTGTAAACCTATATTTGTCCCTAAATTAGAGATTGGGGTCAGCAACCAAATGGGGTTTTATGGTTTAGATGTTGTTGTCTATAGCTTAAGCAGATGTCTGACTGACCATCAGTATGTAGAAGGTGGGGTTTTGAAGGACAAGAAACCACATATAAGGATAGTAGTTTGGGTTGAAAGAGAGAGATCTCACAATTGGCATCAGATGCTCTCAGAGATTCGACAGGTTTTTGACACTGTTCTTTTTTGTAATAAAGACCTGTTTATATATGAGTGAAGATGTGTCAGCGGTGGTCACTTCTTCTCATCAACACATCAAGAAACAACAGCACAACTTGAAAGTGAGCTGTAATTTAACGTTACCTGACACACAAATCACAAACATAACGTCAGCAAAACATAGCAACACTAATGTTCCTTACCTGTGGAGCAGAATCAGAGGAGACATCCATCTTCATGCCTCTCAACTCTCTGAGGTCTCGCCGCTGTTGGGAAGCCTTGTCGATGTTAAAACGTTATGTTCTGTGCATGAACATGAGCGCCACCTGTTGCTGATGCTCACTGATGACTGGAATAGTGTTGTGTGACTCGGTCCGAGCCACTTTTGTCTGTTTCCCAGTTATAAGGGCAGATCTGTGTTTAACAAAAAGATCACTGGTTTACTTAGAAAGCTCACCTTTAAAAGCATTAAAATAGATGTATGGTTTGATTTTTAACCATGTTTTAACCAGCATTCCTTTTGGAAGTCTTGCTCCACCACTTTGGTCCAGATTGAAATTAGATTCATTGCTATGAAATATTTTTTACAGACATTCATGGTCCTCAGAGGCTGAACCTTCTGACTTTGGTGATCATCCAATATTTCTTCTATTATATTCACTTTTGTGTTATTTGATGGATGGACATATACACATTCATGCCTTTGGTAATCCCCTGACATGTTATCTAGCGCCATCATCATGTCAGCATTGTTATTTATCCAAATCTCTGTTTTATGACAAAAACAAACAAATGTTAGCACACTAACATACCAAACCAAACATACCTTTTTAACAGCAGCATGTTAGCATCGCCATTGTTAGTTTTGTTCTCTTCTTGCATTCATCACATTCCCTTTTGTCACCTCACATTGTTCTGCAGCCTGTTTGAAAGGATGGCACAAATGAATGGCCCATTCATATTTGCCACTAATTTCCAGTGAATCATAAAATGGGCTTCTGCGTACGTGCCAGCCTGTTAGTCATCTTATTGAATTCCTTATCTTCATGTTAAAATTTCAGCAGGATAAAGCCTGTTCTTTCTCAACTGGCAAGACAAGATCTTAGTCAGTATTTGCTGAACAGCTGATTAATTTGGCCTGACCTAAGCCACGTTATTTCAACCATTGCATGTGGATTCTCACTGCCTGCTTCTCAGGCTCATTAAAATTTTATTCGCTCTCTGCTTAAATGCACTGTTGCATAAGGATTTCTCATCTGGAGATGCTGGGCCGTTTGATCAGGCTGAAGTTAATTCACCGCTGTGTCTTTTCTGTGTTTGTCCCAGAGACCCAAACCCCAAAGTGGAGCGGCTGTACGACAGCGAGAGAGACGATCACATGCTGAGAGTCCAGAACTTTTCTATTTTAAATCGGCACCTCAGAGCCTTTTACCAGGTAGGAGAGGGTCACGGAGAGGATGGGAGGTGAGATTGAGGTGTTGTTGAGGAGTGATGGTCTGAGAGTCAACAGAGCCGACTCAGGTGTTCTCAGCGGTTTTAAACATTTCTACTCTGTAATGGATGAAACACACTGAATAACCTTTCAGCACATTTATGCACTTTCACTGTTGTTTGATTCCTGAGACAGAATTTGTAAGAGCTTCTGACCACAATGGAAGTAACTACAGCTTTTCTTTTATATCTATTGAACTGCATTTTTTGTGCATGTTCTAAATATTTTAGAAATGATTCATTTGAGTTTTATGTAAGCAGAAAACTACATTTGAATTCACATCAAGTAGCCTATTGATTGCTAAAGCTGATAGACTGATTCCAAGGTCAAGAATGATATTTCACTCCTAACTTGCTAAATATTGATATTTACAATCACTGTCAGCGAAAGGGAGAAAAATAATCTGGTTTTAAAGCTGCACGAATCAGTATTTTTATACAGTTAATGGATCAAATGGTACATGTAAGCCTAATAGGAAAGTTGTAGCGTTGCAGTTCCCTTCGGCACTATAGAGCTTTTTAGTGTCTTTCAGCTCATGGTTTTGGTTTTTATAGTCTGTGGTCTGTGTTCTACTTTGGTTCACTCTCACTGAGCAGAGAACCAAATAACAGACAATGTTAGCTGGTGAACAAAGTTGAGCACAACAGCTGCTACAGAGAAAATATTTGTCTCCTGAGTCGGTGAAGACAAAAACAGAGATGAAGGAAGATTGCATATAGGCCTTCCATCATTCATATCCCATGTTCCTCTCAGACAACACATGAGGAAATATTTCACAATTTTGGAAAATAACACTTATTGGCTTTCGAAAGTGAGATGAAAAGTTTACTATGATGTCTGTTTTCTCAACACTTAACTCACCCACCAGCACCTTTGAAGCGAGCTAATTAACGCAGTATATATTGTTTGTTTTACCCAAACAAAAAGCAAAGTGTTAAAGCAATTTCCTGGAGTCCTGAAGTCAGAGTGCAAGAAATAGCACCCTGTTAAACAACGACTTGTTATACACTTCAGTTTTGTTCTTTAAGAAAAGAGATACACGTGTTAATTAGTGAACTTTAAATGTGTTGGTAGGTTGTTTTTTATCTATTTATTTATTTTACCTTTTTACCTTTGGACAGAGCTGTTTTCTGCCTTTATGATAGGCCAAGAGAGTAGCATCAATCTTGTCATCTGACTCTTGGCTAGGAAAGAAAATACAGAGCGCAAACTATTCCTTTGAGACGTTTTTTATGGTGGTTTTATCTCTGTATAAGTAAAACCTCACAACCTCTCAGCTGTAATTAAGGCCAGTCATTACACAGCGAGGCAAACCTGTGACGCAGCGATCCAGACTATTCAATCATTCGACTCTGGATCGAGCTCCAGCTGATGTGTTTTGGAAAAATGTCTCGAATAGCTCTTTTTCGCTTTCTCTAGAATTTCCGGCCAAAAAGCTTTTGAAAAACACTGGTGTAATGGCTTTTTTTTTTTTTTTTGCGGATGGACTGAAATGACTCCCAGCTCATTATAAATAGAAACGTCTTGTAAAAAAAAAAAGCTGAAATATCCCTCTAAAACATAACTCAGGGCAACACCAAATGGCGAGGGAGAGGGGGTGATGGAGGAGGGCTGCCCGAGCAGTTGTCTCGCTGTAAGGTAGCGAAAACAGAGGACGAAGATGAAGCTCAACGATCAGTATGAACACAAATATTTTGCCTGAGGATACTGTAGAAAGTTTTAAGTGTAGGCAGGGGGAGGGGGGGGGGGGGGGGGGTGACTGAGCATTTGCACGAAAGAGAAGATGAAACACAGAAAATTTCCATCCTCAGAAAACATGTCCCTGCTTATTATCGGGCAAATGGGGTGAGAAAAAGTGGAGGAGTGGCGAGCTGAATGCTTTTTAGCTGCAGCTGTGGCTAGAGGCCCAAGAAAGGAAAGTGAATTCAAATCTATCAAATGGCAGCATCGCACATTTCATAATGTGCATTGTGGGTGCCCGCGGCATTAGAGGATGTGACACAATTCTTTCCCCGGAGGATGATTCAAAGGCCTCTGTTCTGAGCGAGGAAAGTCTCCCTAAGCAGCAGTCAGGTGGACTGATCATGCACCGCTCAGCTTGTCACACAACATAAGAACACGAGTCTACAAGGTTTCACTTCCTAATTTTCAGTGAATGGCTAATGTCCCTTGAAAGCTCAGTGCACAAAACACTGGCGATAATTGGGATGCTCATATCAGTCGGTGTTACACTAGAATTTCACCTGCTGCTCTCAGAATAGTCTCGACTGTCGCTGTGGACCTTTAGTTCCTCGTTGGTCACAGTTTTACTTCTCGCTGTCTTTTTTTTCCTAGCGCTGTTTTGCTGTGTGTGTGTTTGTGTGACTGTGTGTGTGTGAGATTCGATGACAGTGTGTGTGTGTGTGCGTGTTGAGTGTAAGCCACAGCAACAGTCGACAGCCTGGCAAGGCTTAATTTTCTCTGCTGTGACCTCGGTTTCTCTAATACAGCTACTGAGCTATTTGTGTAGATGATACAGGCTGAATGGTCTTTACAGTAAACTCTCTCTGTACTGTGGTGACATTTGAAGAACTGTGTGACAGTTTTTGTTGTCCTGTAACCTGTTGTGTTTGTTCTATTTTCTTGTTTTAGTTTCTCTTCTGTTCTGTTCTATTAACACTCTGCTCTGTTTGATTCTGTTCTGCTTGTTCTATTCTATTTGTTGTTGTTGTCTTCTCTTCTCGTCTGTACTGTTCCATAATATTTGATTTGTTCTATTTGTTCTATTGATTCTGTTCTATTCTTCTATTATTACTTTTCTACTCTTCTCTTATTCTTCTTCTTCTTATTGCAATCTGTTTGTACCATTCTATGATATTGTATTGAATTCCATTCTATTCTTTTCTGTTCTATTCTCTTCTCTTCCGTTCCGCTCGGCTCAGTTCTATTTGCTTCTATTTTATTTTATTCAAATATTCTGGTGTTCCATTCAATTGTATTCTGTTCTTTCTATTATATTCTACTAATTTCTACTCTGTTCCAATCTGTTCTGTGTTCTACTGTTCTACATTCTCTTCTCTTCTATTATTTTTTAATCTATTCTGTTCTGTTCCATCTAAAAGCCTTTAATGCCTCTGAGTGGAGACACTTCGTTTTCAGCCTTCTGTTAATGGGATGTTAAATGTTAATTCCTCCTGCTCACTAATTTATTGACCCTCTACATTTGAAGATCTTCGTCCTCGGTAAACCGTGATATTTTTAAGGCTACTGAACATCCAGTAAATGATGTTTGAATTAACATAAAAATCCACAGATTAAATCTGCTCTGCGCATGTGCATGAAGGCAAAAAGAGATAAAGGAAAAGGGAGACAGTCCACAGAAGCATTGAAATCTAAACCATCTGTGGGTAAAATGAAAACCAGCACCAATCCAAACGACATACAGCAGAATTATTGATGGAAAAGATAATGTTGCAGATGGATTTTAATTTCTGCGCTGCAGCCAACAGCTTGATGAAAAAATGTTATTCTTAATTTAGATCTACTGTAAACAACACAAGATTATTTTCTGAGGGACGGATAAAGGCTAATTCCTTTTTTTTTTTAACTGTGTAAAATGTCACTGGAAAAAATTGTCCCTCTAGAAATGAACCTTGAGAGAAACTGTTCTGGAAATCATAGCATAGCACAGATAATTGCAGCATGTATTACTCATATTATGAATCTCTTTCTTAAGCAGGGTATATAATTGCAGCAAATGATGATGTATAAAATATAGCACTGGAGGGATCTGAGCAAATACCACTCAGTATGTATTTTGGCTGAATAATGTTCATGAGAGGACGTCAGTCTGCCAACAACAGCAAGCAGCCTCTATGTAATTTCTCTCAAGGCTAATCTCTTGCAGAAGTCTGTTTGGCATCATGAACCATGAGCTGCACATTGACCGACACAAAGCTGCTAATATCCTACATGCCCTGAAGGAGCAGAAACTTTGGGTTGGCTGCACATGCATCTGATGCCAAACTCACAAACGATGGAGTTGCTGAAGGCAGCGCCTGCCTCTCAGTGCTTTTTGTCTCTCGTTGTATAGTGTATAAATTACAATAAGCAGCAGAGAGAGCTGTAATTGTGACTTGCGACTTGTTTGTACTCGGGTGATTTCGCATCGATGGATTGCAGGAGGATGTGAACAGGCTTTCAGAGCAGTTGGGAAAAGAGCTGGCCAACGCCAGAGTGTGGCTCTTTGACAGAGACATTTTTAATTAACAGGGAGATTGTTCTGGTATTTTCTGAGTTTAAGACCAAATGAGTAAACCAATAAAGTATCATGCAAAAGTCATCTGCCTGGACTCGATGGCCATGTAGGAGGAGCGAGGCGGTGCATGTCCACATGACCAATACTTATTTCTGCTGCCAGTGAAGCTTTCTGGACGGGGAATGTCCGAGGCATCTGCCATCCAGCTTTATTCAGCATCATCTGCCAGGAAACTAAAGTCGCTGAAACAAGCTGACCGGAGTGTCGATGGGCCTTCTGCTAGTCCTGAATCATGCCATTTACTCTTTAACACATTTTAATGCTTTGTAGCACAGGGCCATGCAGGACACATCCAGAGTCAAGAGCTCATTTAACCTTAAAGCTTATAGGAGTCCACAGCAATAATGTCATGACCTTTGACCTGGAGGGGGCAGGTGCCTTCTAGTTTTTGAGATTTAATGGCTTTAGTGAATGTTTAAATTGAATTCATACTTTTCATAAAGCTTTCTTTTTAAATTCAGAAACGTAAATAGCTTTTCTGTATTGAACACAAAGGTGAGATGAGATCATATAGTGACTATAAACAACAATGCGAGGTCATGACTTGATAATTAAACGTTGCATTTTTAGTATCATATAAGTAATTTTATGTTTAAATCAAACAACTGTAACTGTAACTCTCATGCCATCAACACACTCTATAAATAAATACACTGGATCCATTTAAATGGTTATTAAAGAATTGCGAGCTGGGCATTTTACAGTTGAAAAATAAACATAGAAAAGAGATTGCTTCTCTCTAAATGTCTTCATATATTTGACATTTGTGTAATGCATCATACATCTGTGACAGGCTGAAGTCTGCCATTATAATGGCCGTGATAACATACAGATGGGGAACAGGTAGCTTGTTGGCAGCAGCAATCTCTGGTTTGCTCTTCCTTATAGTTTCTGGTTGTTTGACGTCAATTTTGATCTTTGTGGCTCTGTACATTGCTGTCACATTACCCATATTATGTATATATCCTAACCATGAGGGCAACAATAGAAACACCTCAGAGATTTTATTACAGGATTGTTATTCATCTGATCTTTTTTTATGTCTTTATCACGTCTACAGAGTACTGACAGTAAGCTGCACTGAAATATATTAAATCTAATTTGTGAAAAGCCTCCTTGACCTGGAAGAACAAAAGTTACTCTTATCGGATGTCAGCTCTTTGTTTACACCACAAACTGCGGGAGGCTGGTGGAAAGTTTTTCCGTCGTTGTTTATCCAGGCTCACTGTGGGCAGACAGACAGGACGGGCCAGCTCATCACTTGAGATTTTTCCCACTTAACTCTTTACATTTATTCTTTTTCTTCAGGAAGATATGCAGCAGTTGATACTGATGCCTCTCCCAAATGTTGCCATACTGGGGCAGGACCCCCTCACAGGTACAAGATAACAACATGATCCTATCAGTGCCGTGTCTCTCAGCGGCAAGAAAGTAATTATACTTTATATACGAGTCCATATCTCTGCTATCTGTGAAACACATTAAGGTGATAATGATAGGGAGGATGGCGGTGGGGGGTGGAGATGATGATGATAATGACGATGATGACAGTTATTTCTGTGTCCTCAGAGGCCGCCGTGGAAGAGCTCAGGCGACTGCTGCTGCTCATTCTCGGATGTGCTGTGCAGGTGATCACATGCTCACATGACCATCGTGCTCTTTGAAGGTCGATAATGACGCACACACTATTGTTTGACCAAACCTGCAGACAACAACAACTATTTGTACTAGTGGTGTGGTCAGTCTGTCCATCAGGTCATTCAACGCTTTTGTTCAGAGTAAAATAATTATTGGATGAATTATTTCTGGTCTCCAAAGAATGAAGAATGAATCCTCATGACTTCGGTGATCTCCAGATCTTTCATCAAGGCCCAGATTTCTACTTATCCAACACTTCAGTTAATGACAGGATAACTCTAATTATAGCATCTTTCAAATTATTCTAATGGCAAAAGTATTTGTTTGAAGAAAATTTAGACAGTCCCGGGGGAAAATGTGTGTAGTCCCTTAAAAAGTCTTCTTTGGAAGTTTTTGTGTTTTAAAACTTTTCATCAAAACCCTGAATAATGACTTTATTGTAGGTGAATCAGCATTGCCAACTTTTAAACAAAAACTTATTTTTAAAAAACTCATTGCACATAAATAGATTGATTTTGGTTATTTGTTCAGTCCAGGGGTGCAACGTGAACTCTCATATTTAACAAAAGGATTGATTTGAAAGGCTTATTTTTGGTATTAATTAATAGTCTGACTGTATTAAATTAGTTGTTTTGATTGTTTAAAGTAAAGACTTGATTCCGAAAATGTTGGTGAGCTGTGTAAAACATGAACAGAACAGAATTTTGAAGAAGAATGTCATAAATTTGTAAAAGATGAGCCATCAAAATTTCTCAGAGCCTAAGAAAAAAATTTTGCTTAGAAATATGTGAAAGAGAGTTAAGCTGCAAATTATCACAATGGAAGAATTGGAATTAATGACTGTTTGGAAATAATGACATGGCATTTTTCTCAATTTGATTGATTATAGAAATAGTTGCAGATTATCTTTCTGTCAATCAACTAATCATTCATTCAGTATTTTTTGATCGAACACATACACACCTGGCTCCATTTCACCCCTCTGTGTCTGCAGTGTGAGAAAAAGGAGACTTTCATTCAGCAGATTCAGTCTCTGGACATTGAGACCCAGGCGGCCATTGCCAGCTGTATCCAGCAGGTAAGTTCAGCATTAATCAAATCAAGAACCCCCTCAAGACATTCACAGACTGACCGTCAGTATGAGGAGATATTATCCAGGGGAGACACTTCTAAGAGGATTTTTGTTCCTAAATATGATTTAGCAAAAAATGTCTTCACTGTCTGGCCTGCAGACAGACGGAAAAGAGAGAGTGAAACTATTATACCTTCTACTGGGGCTTCAAGTGAGTGTAAAAATGAGCTACTTGTTATTCTGCTGGCAGCCTTTGAAGGACCTCTGGGTGCCCCTCGCTGCCACCGTAGGATGGATCCTCCACCCCTCATGTCCACCTCTCCACCTCCACCTCTGTCACATCATCCTCTCTCCTTCATCTCTTTCCTGTCATTCTCTGCTTTCCTCACCAATAAAGCCTAATGCCAAATTGTCCTCTTTTAAAAATACCCCCTGTGAATAATTGCCGACATTACAAAAACAGCATGTTGCATAGCAGCGTGTCTGAATTACAGTAACAGCGTGTTGCCCACCAGCCTTTTTTGTGCCAGGCTCCTCAGCCTCATAAATCATGGAGGTGAGAGGTGTTCTTCCTGTGTGGATGGATGCACCCCCTCCTCGCTGCTCATATGCCTTCCACCCGAGGACATTTCAAACCTGTCTACGTGATCATTAGTTTCGCATGCATTAGTCAGGCATTTCTGGACACACATCCCTAACAGATATTCCCCGAGAAATATATGATAACTTTTCCTCGTCGTGCACAAATGCACCTCTGGTTGGTATTCACGCAGCCTTCACACTGCCCGGATTGTTTGTGCCTAGATCTGCCATTTCGTGTCATGTTTCCCATGCGCATTGATCTTATCATAGAGACCTGATAGACTGTCCTTGCTGCAGGTGACTCAGGATCCTCGCATGGTGCTGCCACTTCAGTGGGAGGAGCTGGTGGAGGCGGAAGGTGCAGACTTACAGCTGGTGTTCAGCTCAATGGCCAAACAGATCCAGAGCCTGCTGGCACAGAGGGACGCACACCTGGAGGTACACATGTGCACACATAAAGTCATAGTTAGACATTTTGGAGTATGCCCTCTTTCACTTTCTTGCTGAGAGATAGATGAGGACATTGATACCACTTTCATGTCTGAATGCTAAAATATGATCCTGCAGTCGAGAAAGGTATCGATCTTCTCATCTTGACAAGACTGTGAATAAATATATTTCCCTAAATGTTTTAAATCATGTCACAATGTTAACACCAATGAGAGACACTGGAGCATAAGCTATAGCCAATGCAAGCATCCAGTATTAAATAAGAGTACATACATTAAACAGCCAATAAATAAAGCTAATAAATTGTTTAAGTGGACACACATGCAGACACCAAACAGCTGTATCACTTTACATACATGTAAAGTACCTACATCTGTTCACACAGATGGAGTTAGACCCATGTATGGCTGCAGCTTCTGTGCTGTGGGAGTCTGTACATCACATTAATCTTTACATGTTATTGTGCCTTAAAGGATTTAAACATAAGTCGTCTGTGGTTGAAGACACATACCATATACTATAACAGATTCCTCCTGGGGACTTTTGATGCATATAAATCTGTCTGACATTCTTGTGTGAGACCTTTACAATGTTTTCCACAACACTGACATAATAATAAGAAAACTGTAGTTGTTTTCATGACGTTATAAAATGTAATTAAGTGAGAATTAGGGCATGCATAAGTAAGTGCTGCACTTGTTTCATCTGGGCTTAATTGTGTCACATGTTTGATCAACATTTTTTTATCTTATGCCGCTCAGATCTCATATTCAGTTTGTAGCTATTCTTCACCACTCGCAGTTGTAGTGATTCTGCCTTGTAGCCAACAAAAGCTGATATTAAAATGGTATCTCGACTGAGTAGGCTGTAGATATGGACAGATTAAATTCAGGACACTCAAGTATACTGTGGGATTTGAGGCTGATGTGAATAGCTTTGCAATTTTTAATGAAAATGAAAAATGAAAAATATGTTTCTACCCTACTCGGAAAAGGACTGCAGTAAAAATATTTTCAGATATACTATGATGAGACAGGTCATTTTATTTTTTAAAACATGAAGATTTGAGTCATTAGGCCATATGTGAATTTCCCCACTGTGGGACGAATAAAGGTTTATCTTATCTTTGGCTCCAACCTGCATCTTCAATCCAATGAGGTACCGCTGAGATATGTTGAGATATGTTTCCACCTTTTGTTGGAAAAAGGTTTTTGAATAGTGAATAATAATTTAACCTTAATCTGAGATCAGAACAGCATGCAATATTAAATTTTGATCAAATAATTTCTACTTTCTCAAAAAAGCCCTGATGCCTGTTTCATCACCTTGCTCTCCTGTATTCGAATCATATAATTATTGTAAAACAAAATTTTGAATTGTTGCGGTTTCAAAGAAAATGTTGCATAGATCACAGAGACAAAATTACAAACAGAGAAAAGTCATTTTTCATTAGTTTTACAGAACAACAAAGAGACTTTATTACTCACTGTAACTGTCTCTTAGCAGATTTTTGAGAATCTAATTTTTGTTCCTGTAATCCATTATTGTGCATATCTTTCCCTCTCTTCTCCTCCGCCTATCTTCCTGTCTCTCCCAGAGGATGGCAGAGCTGTGTCGGGAGCGGGAGGGCCAGGCTGACTCAACCACGGCGCCCCTGGGTGGTCGCAGTGAGGAGCCACCCCAAGGTCTGGCTCTCCAGCTGGCAGACAGCAAGGCCAAACTCCGCCGCCTTAAACAACAACTGTGAGTGTTTCTGTGTGTGTGAGTGAGTGTGTGTGTGACGGAAAAACTCAAAAGAACCTTTAGAAAAGTTGTGATAAAGGTCAACATGAAAAATGTGCAAATGATTTTGTCGCACTTTGCAACTGTGAGCTGTTACTCAGCAACAAGTGGGGAACAAATCAGGTACTCGCTGCTATAATGTAATTCACACAGTTTATTAAAAAGACTATATCATAAAGGTCAGTGCCAGCCAATTATGATTTCTAGACATGTTTTTTCTAAATATTTCTAGCAATATAATATACTCGAATCTTATTTTTATCAGCTAATGCATCGAATAAAATAAAAACAACAGCAAAAAATCCTGTTCTGGAAAATTGTGTTATCACATTTTTGGTGCTGATGCTTTTATGTTTGACTTATTTTTTTTAGGCAAGATAAAAATGATCACATACTGGATTACAAGCAGGAGATTCAAACGATGGAGGAGCAGCTTAAGAAACATCAGAAAGAGGTACAGACAGGCTGACTTCAACTGTCAGATTCATTTAGAGATCCTTGCTTTGGATGCACAGAAATACTTAATCACACATAAAACTTAATTAGCTTGGCAGCAGCTATAATTGACTGTATATTAGGCCTGAAAAACAAAACAGCACAGCCAACAGCTCAAAACACAGGTGGCTTTTAATAGCCAATAAATTCATTCCTCTTAGGTTATGTATTTAGCAGAAATTAGACTACACACATTGCAGCCAGCTACAATTTAATCCAGAAGAACATACTGTTAAATCTTTTTCCTAAATGAACATGACAGTTTAGACATGATCCAGATCAAAACTCCAGTCATGATCAGGGGTTGTATCAGGCCATGCCAGAGAAGAAGTCTTCCTCCAATCATTTACTTGCATTTTTAACCCGTACCTTAATCTAAACGCAGTCCCAATATTGACTTTAAACTTGGCTCTTGTAGGAAAGAAGATGTCAAAACGTTGTCTATTTCTTTCTATCCTTGTGAGGACATTTCAGTCTCATAAGCACAGTACACACAAAAACACACATACATACACACTTTTCCTTCTTCCTGTATTAGACTTTGTCAACATTTGCTTTGCTGCACATCCAGATCTGTTCACAGCCTTTTTTGACCTCATCCCCACTGGTACATGGCTCTGTGTGTGTGTGTGTCTGCAGAACCGAGCTCTGCAGGGTGAGGTGAGGGGCATGCGTGCACTGCGGGATGAGCTGGACTGCGCCCGAGAGCGAGCGACACGGGCCGAGCAGCTCCAGACTGAGCTTCAGAGCTGTAAACACAGATTGCGCAGCCTGGAGCTCACACGCACTCAGCTGAAGGTACACACACACGCATACACACTCACACACACAGACTGCAAATGCACAAGTGGCTACACATTCTTAATAAGTCATTTTAACTAGACAGAAAAGAAGCTGCACAATAACATCCACATTATGAAATACATCTTAATTGCTTTGCCATTAAATTACATGTTGGAATCTCTCATTGTGTATAAAATCAAACTCACAGTGTCTTTTTACTCACACACACACACACACACTTTTACAAGGCCCTCGTATGCCGCGAAGGTCACATCAAGAAAATCCCCTTTTAAACCTTTCTACGAGTAGCTATTATTTTTTAAAAAAGAAGTACCGTGCCACTTAATCTCAACAGCCATATATACCCTCTCACGGCATTGAGCATTTCAATCAAGTGCGAGTATGAACAACTCTCAAGCTCAAAGCCAGAGAATGAGATTATACCGTGTGATGTCATCAGGATTTACAGCCCGGAGCGGCTTCATTGACAAGGAGCAGGAGTACGGCTTCAGTTATTGGAGCTTTTACACCCAAATGAGATTTATTCTGAGGTAGTATAACTGTTCTGAGGCAGAAAATGTGCTCATATCCTTGTAAAACACCTCAGTGTGTCCTCGCTGTCACCTTCTCAGTCTTATGTGATTTACTCTGCCTTCATCCTCAGCCTCCCTGTGACGGCCCAAATTAGCTGGCAGGCAGGCGTTTTTTTTCGTGTGTTTAGGTTTCGTAATTAATTTTCTCACATTCACATAGAACTGTTGCGCAGTTGTTAAAACCACAGGAGCGAATGTTTACATGTCAAGGTGCTTTTTTTTTTTGACACTTAAGGAGTCATTTGTTTTATTGCATCTCATTTGCATAATTTTGCCATTATTCCTATTCCTATCCCAATCGTTAATTCCTAACAATTGGATTGTACAGACAAACTGACTCACTGAGATAATTGCAGAGACCTGAGAATGTGGACATATTGCTTCGTAAGAAAAAGGCTGAGAAGTGAAAAACCACAAGCAGTCAGTCTTTGACCTACATGTTGGGTGTGCTCAATTTTGGTTTAACGTCAAGTGGTTTAGATAATGTGGCTAAACTGTTGGCTTGTTCTAAACCTACCTGAACAATGTTGCAATGTTCTCACGTTTCCTGATCTCAGCTTGTGTCACTTGTGTCGTAAAAAGTTGCAAAAAAACGTGCAAGAAATGATGGTCAAACTTATTAAAATAAAAGTCAAGTTGTTTGAAGTAGAATATTAATTTCCAAACTGTCAAACATGTTAAATGGTGTATTTACTGGCCCCTTGTGTTGCTGATGGTTTTTATAAGTAGAATCCTGGTCACATATCAGGTTTTGGTGGTCAAACATAACAAAGGTTGGAAGGCAAAGGGAGACCAGATTCTTCGATGAAAACGTAGCCTGAATAGACCAAAGTAGTTACAAGTATTTATGGTTTAAAAACTAAATTGTTGAAATTTTCCAGCACCGGTGTCAATACAGTTTTTACATTACTCATTCCCAACAATACTTTTTATTTAGCAAAATATACCAAGCTTCTTATTTGCTTTCCTGAGATGAGATTAGAAGATCGATGCCACTCTTGTGTAGGAGACATGTTTTGTTAAGTTCAATACTGTGGCCTAGTTGTGACCCTTGCTTTGTGTATATACAATAAAAAAAACCCCTCTTCACTTTCTAAACATTTTAAAATAAAGGATGATGATAAGAGGCTTTCTCGGATATCTAGGAGAATAGTGAAGTAGAAAAAAATGTGACAGGTAATGAGTGGGTACAGAACCAAGTACATTAACCTTTTCTTGCAGAACACATGATTATGGTGACATTGTCTGCTGAAGTCAGGTGGCTGATCATTGTGGTCAATCATGTTTTTGCTCTCAGCTGAAGATCAGTTCATTCTGAAGGCTGCAGCCACAAAAGACACATAAAAAACAATGTGATTGCTTCAGAAAGCACTTGGTCTGAATCTTGACCTTCTTCGGGTCTGGCTGAAGTGACCGCGACTTCGCTTCATGTTATAGTTACATGTTTCTGGTCTTTCTGTGCACGGCGCCCCCTGCAGGAGCAGCAGCAGCTGTGTGCAGCGCTGCAGGAGACCAAAGCTCTTCTTGAAGGACAGCTGGCGGACGCACGGGCGCGCTGTTCCTTGCTGAGGGAGCTTGAGAGGGACAATCTTCTGCTGCGTCAGAGAATTATAGATGTGGAAGTGGTGGGTGTAACTTAATGTTTGAGTGTGTAAATGTTTGTCTAAATATGGTGTTACTGGCTATGTGTGTGTGTTTAATATTTGAGGAAATCACAGTCTCCCTTTGGATCTGGGTAAGAGTTAGCATAGGGGCAGCATCTAATGAAAAATGTCTGTGCATGTTGTGTGTGTAATGAATGAATCTGTGTGTGTGTGTGTGTGTGTGTGTGTGTGTGTGTGTGTGTGTGTGTGTGTGTGTGTGCAGGAGCGGGACACCGAGAGGCAGCGCGTTGATGAGCTGCTGGAGATGAACATGAGCCTCGAGGCCGACCTCAGGCACGGCGACAGTGTTCCCACTCCGGTTCACCGACGCTTCTTCCAATCAGAACTGGACTCGGACGAGGAGCTGAGCGAACTGATTGGTCAGAGCACCTGCCTCTCTGCACCTTGTCATTTAAGACATTTTAATTAACTGATAAGAGAAAATATGTTGGGGTAACACTGGCCCACAGGTTATCAATCAACAATAACCCAGTGAATCTCTTCGAATGGCTACTTCTCTTTTTCTCCATTTCTTTTTTTCCGCCTGTCTGCCTCTCTCCCTCTTCTTTTTTCTGCCTTTTAATGCTCTATTTTTTACTTCTCCCTCTCTGTCTCAGATCAGAAGCCGCTGAGCGTGGAAGTGGGCGAGGCTTCAACGCTGAGGCTTCTTGGAGCGGAGCAGGAGAACGCAGAGCTGAAGAGACGTTTGGAGGAGCTTCAGGCCCAGCAGGAGGTCAGGACTCAGGGGTTTGATAGCCATAACTCAGAACTAATCTATAACAGTTTAGTTTCCCTGGTTAAAGGTTGAAGCAGGTCATGAATAACAGGAGATAAATGTGCTTGTCTGCACTCTAGAAGTCCAACTTCAGGATGTGTAAAGTACATAAAGTAGTTTCGACATGCTCCGAGTAGGTTTTACAATTGATATGATCATCATATCTAGGAAGAACCATTTCAGTCAAAAATATTTATTAATATACCAGTAAAACCTTTCACATCAATCTGGCATCAGTAAAGTCAGACATGAAACTTCTCACTGTTTGGTCTCATAGTACGTAGATGCAAAGGAGACAGGAAAAGCAGGAAGCAACAGTTGAAAGAGTTAAACTCACATATCCTTTCACTGCAGGCTGAGTCTCCGGATGCAAAGGATGAGCTGGTTTGCCTGGAGATCAAGCACCAGAACACACTCAGAGAGGTGAGCAGAGAGGGAAATAAAGGCTGCTACACACTTGTACATGCAACGTATAGTAGATTTGATTATTGGTTGATAACATATACATAATGTCCCTACACCTGCTACCCATTTCAGGACCTAAAGATACCATAATCCACAACGTGACATGACAAGAAGCAAGACAAAATGAAATATTGAAGTGAAATATAAAACATACAATACACAAAAAACTGCAATATACTATATAATAATGTGTACATGCATACACATACAGACATTTTGTGTAATCAATTAGTCAACAGAAAATTAATAAGTGAGTAGTTTTTTTTAAAATAATAAATTAATAGTTTAAATATCTCATTTCACTGTTTCACACCATTTTAGGTTGAATGGCTGTGTAATATCGCATTTGACGCTGATAACACTGTGAATGACATTTGTTGATATTTTAGCATTGTAAAAATGAAAAGCTTTTTAAATGAATCGGAGACGACCGGTCAATACTGTACTTTCCATGACAGTATGTCATTAAATATAACTGAACTCACGACTGAAAGTCTCATTGTAGCAAACAAACATGCTTTTTCTCACCAGAAACAGTTTCAAACCTCTACAGCAGCTGCATCAGTGGTATTGAATTAACAATAATGAGCTTGTAAAATGGATCAATCTACAGATCAATGAACAACAATTGCAAGCTGTTCAATTAGAGAAAAGGTGCAAAATGATATTTTTTTTTACTGTGTATTACGCATATTGCACTGCCTGTCGTCCATTTCAGGCAGCCCTGTCTGAGCTGTTTAGAGTTATTGTGGTTATCTGTGTAGACGAGTGGATTTGTAGACTCTTTTTATAACCGAACAAAATCATTTAAATCAATCTCTACTTTCACTGCTGGCATTTATCTTTTTTTTCATTTTGGCTTTGCTTCTTTTTTACTCCCTTGTATTGAATCTGGATGCATTTTGAGTAAGAACAATGCATTCAAGTTCAGTCGTGTTCAATACATGGTATGACAAAAAAAAGAGGCAAAAATGCAGGTGATTCAAAGCTTTGAAAACCATTGAAATTGCACTTCCATTATAATTCCTTTATATTTTTCAGTTTCAAAACTTGAAGAATGAAAATGCCACTTTGAAACAGCGTCTGGAAGAGCTGGTGACCAAAATGCAGCACCTAGAAGACAAAAGGACGGAGGAGAGAGTGAAGAAGTCAGACAAAAAGGAGGAGGAGAAGGTGGAGAGAGGAGTCCAGGGCTCCGAATCCTGCAGGGGAGAGGGAGAAGGGAGGGTGAGGATGATGGAGGACAGGGAGAGGAGAGGAGAAATCATTGGGATCCACAGGGAAGCTGGAGTTGGGGAAGAGGTTCTCCATGCTCTCATGAGAAAAGGAGAACCATGCGAAGAGGAGGTCAAGTCCAAAAGGAGAGGAGAGGCAGAGGGAGGGCAGAAAGACAGAGAGAAACAGGAGAAAGAAAGAGAACTAAAGAAAGAACAAACTGTAAGCTCAGAGATCCAAAAGCATCCAAACAGTGTAGACGATAATACACAGACCACAGCTGCAGATCATGTGTGCTCCCTGTCTACTCCTGATGTGGAGCTTCTGACAATCCGGCTCCAGGAGGCCCAGGAGGAAGCTGACAGACAGGCCATGGTGGTCCAGGACCTGCGCTCCAAGCTGGGAGAGCAGAGCAAGAAAACCTGGGAGGCCGAGCAGAGGCTGGTGGTCCTGGAGGCCGAGCTGCAGCATCTGAAGAAAGCTGCCGAGAGCCTGGGAGACGCCCGCAGGCAGATAGAGGTATGGATGGATGGGTGATGGATGGATGGATGGATGGATGGATGCATGGATGGATGAATGGATGGGTGATGGATGGATGGATGGATGGATGGATGGATGGATGGATGGATGGATGGGTGATGGATGGATGGATGGATGGATGGATGGATGGATGGATGGATGGATGCATGGATGGATGGATGGATGGGTGATGGATGGATGGATGGATGGATGGATGGATGGATGGATGGGTGATGGATGGGTGATGGATGGATGGATGGATGGATGGATGGATGGATGGATGGATGGATTGAGGAAAGAAAATGTGGAGTCAGCGGCACACAGATTGAAGGGATGAGTGGTAAAGTTTGGGGGTGAATGAAGTGAATGAAATGAATTACAGACATGTTGGACAAACAGGTGATGAATGGATGGTTGATATAAAGTCTATTAAATTGAATTTGTCAAGTAAAGAGGTGGACGTTGTCTACATCGAGCATATGTGTTCATATTTGAAACAGCTTGAAATTGATTTAAACTGGTGTGATGAATATTCTTAGGTAATGATTCAGAAAATAATTCTGGTAGCAGCTCTGTGGATTCATTTTAGCACAAAATTTGCATGGTGGTAACATCATTTTGTAATCATCTATTTCACAGGTCTGTATTTTTGTCCCAGGACTGTGTAATTTGGTGTGAATTATAGAGAAAATAGATGCGGTGACATTTATTTAGTTTGATGTGTTGCGTTAATAAACGGTTGTTTTTAGCCATGCTAGTGGTGTTTTGGTTTTCAAATCCAACTATGTGATGGATTGCCATGAAATTTGGAACATATACCCGAGGGCCAAAGAAAATGAAGCGGAGTGGTTTTGGTGATCCCTGTCATTTTCTCTGTTATCAAAGTTTTCACTCATCCATTAAATGTTGATGCACTGAAACAAAAACTGAATCAAAGACATTCATGTTCCAAATAATGAATTGTAATGACTGGTGATTTCATGACTTTTCATCTAATGCAATCATTTGGTCAAATTTTTATTTCTCCAATACTTTGGTTAATGATCAAAAAGATGCAAAACAAACTAGAAAAGCACTCGGAGAGCGCAGACCTCCGCCAAGCAGCACAGTTCCCCCAGCTTATTGTGACTTACACCCCAAGATATTAGTCCTACCTTTGATTTATCTATTTCAATGGATTCCAGGACCATAACAACATACCCTTAGCAATTGGAATCACATCGATATCATTTTTAGTTTGATAGTTATACCTGAAAATCGACATTTCCGTAATGGCGGTTTACCCAGATCACCTCCAAAATTTAATCATTTGTTCCTTGTCACAGAAAGGACATTTCCTGAAAATTTCATCAAAATCTGTCCATAACTTTTTGAGATATGTCGCAGACAAACAGACAAACAAACAAACAAACAAACAAACACCGGCAAAAACATAACCTCCTTGGTGGAGGTAACTACATGACATGTGAAACTGAACATGGTGATCACTGTGCCTGCTGAGCATCACTTTTAACCCCAAACAGAGCTCTAGTCTAGTTGAACTGTGCGCTTGCCTATAGACACATTTCAGATGTTTTCATGCTCTGCTGAACTCTCTCCATTTCTCTTGGCTAAGAAAGTTATATATGTATTCCTTTCTAGGTGTTTATATGGAAGTACGTGACCCATAACATAAAACATAAAAAGTAAGCTCCCTACCCTTGTTCTCTCAGGCTCTTCAGTCCGAGGGTCTGGTTATGGAGGAGGAGCTGTGTCGCCTGCGGAGCCAAGCGGAGCTGCACAGGATGCAGACCACGGTCATCGCCACCCTGGAGGGAGAGCGGGCTGCGCTGGAGAGAGACAGGGACACGCTACGCAGCACCGTGGATGCCATGCGCACCGCCCAGCGCAAGGTTGAACACTACACACACACACACAGCTGTGACACCAAACATTTTCATGACCATGGCAGATGTCATTTTACTTGAGGGAAGATGTACAAGGGGCAGGGCAACAGAAATGTACCGACCAAATGAAAGAGAGTTTTTTTGATGTAACATGAATCTCCAGTAGCTGATCTTTTCATGCTGTAATCTCTTTAAATAATTACTTGCTTACATTAAGTACATTACATTAGATAGGGGTTCTATAATAAATAAATGACTTTTGTCTTTCATTTATATCAGAAATCTAATTATACTATTGCGTGAAGAAATTGTTCAGCAGGAGGTAGATTTGACAGCGTGAAGTGAAACGTGAGATTCAAGCTGCTGTGCGAGAGTGAATGTTTTCATACACCCAGTATTGAGAGAGCAGGTCTGTTTTGATCTGCCATATTTACAGGTTGACAAAAAAAGTCATCCACACGGAGAGGAGAGATCACAGGTTAGGGTTTCACTACAACTTACTTAAGGCCTTTAACAAGATGGAAATCACCTTTTTCAGACACCTCTCTGAAACCTGTAGACATCTTCGAGATTTGCTAAAAAATGTGATGCAGAACGTAGTGTTTAATGTGCGATTTGCAGTAAATTTGCAAGACATCAGAGAAATTGCAAGCCAAGAGAAAAAGCAGTGCTAAGTCAGCATTAAAAAAATGCCACCAAAGGGAGTCGTGAATACCTCCCATTCAGAGAGTCGTACATAATCCTTCTGAGGTTGTATGTGTTTGTAATATTCTACTGTATCACCCGCCCTCTTTTTAGAACGACAAGATCAAGTCTATACTAAACACTGAAGCATTCTTTTAATTTCTAAACACTGAAAAAATCAACTCTGTAATTCAGCAGAGGAAGTGTTGTTCTATCATTTACATATATAAATGAAATAATGTAAATTTGTACATCATCTTCATTTCGATGCTTGATGGTTCACTTCATAAAGCAGAACAGTGTGCAGCATGTGTGAAGTAGAGTTTGTATCCTGACCACCAGAACGAGAAGCAAAGAATTAAAGGAGATTATATGTGTTCAATGAAACATGAATTGCACTTTGTGCTGTAGGCGTGAGTCAAACCCAAATAGGAAATTACTCATCTACATCCTTTTCCTTCCTTCTCCTCTCTGCTTCCTCATTGTTTAGTGTTGTTGGGTTTAGTTTAACTCTGCACTGAAACATAACCAAAAACATTGTGCTGATTTTTTCACTTCATTTTGTGATATTTTTTAATGAAGGAATTTTACTTGTAATCTATTTTCTTACTGCAGAATTGTGGAAATCATTTTTGGAAAGAGCTTGAATGTATTTGAGATTGGGGTTGTTTTTTTTGACAGATTCATTTCATATTTATTGTTATATGTTTTATTGGTCCCATTTTAAGTGCATCACTTTTTGTTGACCTTCTATTTGGTAATTGCCTTGCTGGTTTTTGTTGAGTGGCTAGTCAGGGTCCTGAGCTACATTAATGTCCTCTTGGAACATGTGCTTTAGTTTGCATGGTAATTTTACATTACATCTTTCATATTGTCTGTTGTGACCTGTCTGATGTGTGTGTGTTCTGCCACTGTGCAACCAAACTAGTTTCCCTTATAAATGTCACCATGTCTAAAATGACTAGTAAGAATCAAATAGCGTTAATCATCCATCTTCTCTCTTTTTCCAGGGTGACCAGTTAGAGCTCACCGTTCAGACTCTCAGGGCGGAGCTGGAACGTCAGGGTCGGAGTTTGGAGACTTCTCGTCGTAGGGAGGAGGAGCTGGATGTGGAGCTCCGCGAGGCTGCCTTAGAGGTCCAATCTCTGGCCCGGGCGCGAGACCAGGCCCTGCTGGAGGCCTCGAGGCTGGAGCAGGAGAAGGAGACGTGTCAGTCGGAGCTGGACGGTCAGCGGAAGGAGGGGAGGCAGAGAGAGAGGGAGGCGGCAAGGCTGAGGCAGCAGCTGGAGAGCACGACCCTGGCCCTGGAGCACAGCAACCAGAGAGCTCGGGCTCTGGACGCCGAGCACAGGTACACACACTAATGTTCACACACTTAACCTTAATCACAAGCTGAGGTATGCAATTAACTTAACAAGGCATCGGGGAGAGCTACTTGGCGGCACAATGCATTTATCTATAATGTCAAGTCTATCTTTATTCAACCTGTGTCTGCCCTGTGTTGCCGCTGATGCGTGTGTGTGCGTGCGCCCACAGACGTGTGTGTCAGCAGCTGTCTGAATCCAAGGAGCTCTGCACTGGGCTGCAGGACCTGGAGAAAGAGCTCAGGAGTCAATTAACCAGCATGGAGGAGGGTAAACAGCAGCTGCAGGAGCAGTGCGCAGACGCTCAGGCCAAGATTAGCTCACTGTCCCAGGTGTGTGTGAGTGTATGTGTGTGTGTGATGTGGTAGTTTAGTCACTGACAGTAATCACTGCTGGAGGGATGTAGTGGAGGATAAACTCTCATAAAATGAGATTTGTTCTTATGACGTACATTCATACTTTTCGTACTGGAAAAGTGACACAATTTTTTGTACTCAAAGAACATGATTTTCCCACAATGCAATGCACATAGGGAAAGAAGACTCTGGTCACAAACGGCAATTGAAACAGCGACAGGAACACAATAGTTGTATCCCAAAGTCACTCTATATGTACTGTATAAATATATACAAAAGAATTTTCACGGTGAAATGAAAAAGTAGTGTCCGCTGCTTTCTGCTAACAATCCCACAATACAGTGCAATGTATTTTACAGATACAGTCAGTGATGATGATTAGTAAGTGTCTGAAAACTCAATTTACTCCAAACTTAAAACAAATAATTTCTTCTGGTTAAGGATGGAATTAAGACGTGTTAATAATATCAAAGAGATGCTTTGAAGACACCAACATACTCTCTTACAAAAAATTAATTCAGTGTAGATTTGTACTTGAACGTTATCTTATGAAAGATCAACATTTTGTTTTCCACAGTTAATCTCTTAACACTGCATTGTCCCTTATCTCTCTCTTATCAGGAGCGATCCACTGAGCAGGCACGTTCTCAGGACCTGTCTGCTGAAATCCAACGTCTGAGCCAGAAACTACAAAAAGCTGAGGCTGAGCTAAAGACAGCAGCCGGCTCTCTCCACCAGTCACAGGAGAGAATCGAGTCGCTCTCCCAGCGCCTGAAGAGGAGTGAATCTCTCCTCCAGCTGGAAAAGAGACGAGGAAGCGCGGAGGTGGACGCCACATCAAATTCAAATTCAAATTCAGACTCATCAAACAAATCACACAGTTGTCAGACGTACACCCCGGAGATGTCACATCTGGATCAATCCCCTGAAGCTGGCAAAGGTCTCGACCTTTCCCTGACCCATGATTATGCCACAGGAGAGACAGAAAGGCAGCTGAGTGAGAGGTTGATAGAGCTGGAAAAAGAGGTGTGTATCCGAGTTTGAATGTATTTCCTGGAATGATGTGTGGGCACGCGTGAGCCTTTGAATCTCATTTACAGGATGTCTGTGTGCTTCAGTGCAATTTCTGTGTGATGGAGATGATCTGTATTATGTTGAAATTCTTGCTCTGGGGATGCTTCACGACTATCAACTCACAGTAGGCCGCCACTTCCCCGAGTGCAGCACTTTATTTCCAGAACTACTGCTTTATCTCTGCTCATCAGTTTTTATAATGTCACTCCGGCTACTGTTAATCTCCCTTATCTCTTCTGCTGCTCTCGTGCTGTAGCTCTTACTCTTTCTCTCGCTCTGAAACACACACATACACACACCGACACACACTTAAAGTCTAACATCAGCTGTGAGGGGGCAGCTCCAGCAGAGCCAAGGTCAAGAATTTCTTTCGCCGTATTGTTCAGTGGGGTTTGTCCTGCAGTAACACTGTCGGGATGTGAACTTTTAGATTAGGATGGATGAAGCAAGGCACAGCACCTTCAGTTTCTACTCCCACCCGTACTTCATACAGGTGCAGGTACACTTGTTGATACATCACCCAGTAGTGGAAGAAGCCTTTACTCGAAAATGATGGAACCAATACGACAATGTAAATATACTCTATTACAAATAAAACTCTTGCACTATTTTTGCTTTTTTGAGAAATATTGGATAATTAAGACGACTTTGGGCCTCAAAGAGTTATTTAAATAAAACCACTGCATTTTTTGTCAGAAGCCAAATATGTTGGAAAGCACTGTTTTAATCGTTAACGGTCTGTTGTATTTTATAGGCTCATCAGTCGTTTTCAGTATAAAAACTGTTGTAGCAAAAACAATATTTCCCTCTGACATGTTATGGATTTGAGCATCATGTATGTATGTATGTAGCATCAGTGGAAATACAGTACAAGTAGAAAGTGGCATGAAAAGAAAAGATCCAAGTGAAGTACAAGTATCTCAAGCTCTTGAGTAAATGTGCTTTGTCACATTTCCACCACTGGGATTGGAGTTAATGTACATAGCTACTTTCCACTACTGACACTGGCAGAGAGAACAGTAAAGTGAAAAAGAAGCAAATGTAAAAGAGACAGTGAAAAAAGCAGGAATCCCCTGTGTAACAGTACAATTCAGTCAGGTTCTGGTAGAAAATGTGAAAGAATCCAAAATGAAAAAAAAAAAAGAGCTGCCACACACCAAGACTGCGCTCCAGACCCTCCAGATGAATCGCACATGAAATATGTCACTGTGCCAGTACTTGCAAAAAATGCTCAAATAAATTCAGGCACATTTTAATTTAGGTTAAAAACACCAGAATAATAAGAATTTACAAATACAACCTCTTAGATTAATTTCAACTTTTTCCATTGCAACGGCCAATCAGCACACTCCTGCAGTCAGTCAAGAATAACAGTGTGATTTTCTGATTGAATAGATTGAAGATTCCACTCAATCAAATCTTGCAATAAACAACAGATATGGACTAGTGGTTTTTATTCTTTACCTTTATGTTGTGCATTTCTGCAAAGTAACACACACTGAATTGTATCTCTGTATTTACACATTAATATAATATGATATAAATCTGCTACCCGCTGAGAGCGCTGCGAAAAATCAGGTTCAGATTGTGTTGAGGTGAATCTAAAATCAGCCTCTGACGCAGCTGCTGACGTGCAGTGCTGCCGACTCATTATGAAATGTCTCTCCCTCAGAAAGCGGTGGCGGTTGCGGGACAGGAGGCTTTGCTGTCGCGGCTGTCCCAGTCCCAGGAGGCCTGTGAGCACCTGAAGGAGCAGCTGGAGGCTCTGCGCCGGCACTCCCTCAGCCTGCAGGACTCCTGCACCAGACTACAGACGCTCAACACCCAGCTGCAGGTGACCGAACACACAGACAGAGAGTGTGAGCGTGGCTGAGTTTAACCATATTAGGTTTTGATCATTAGACCCTTGCAATGAGTTTGGATTTCAGCTCTATACTTCACACTGTAAGTGGCAAATTTTTTCAATAAATTTTTCTTTGAAATTGACCACATGGAGCAAAAAGAGAAGAGTCTAATCTTTTGATACTTATATAATCTGTCATATTAATTTTTCATCACACTTGCACTTTGTGAAAGTTTTTCTGTAGGTAAAATGTTAATAAACCTATTGTGAAACTTCAGATGTTTGGATTGCTGGTCAGACCCCTAAATTACACATACATGTTCTCTCTCTCTCTCTTTTTTTTTTTTTTTTACCACTTTCTCACTCACAGGTGGATCAAGCATCCCTGAACTCCCAGCATGCAGCAGCACTGGCGCGCTGCAGCGAGAGCGAGGCCCGGTGTGCAGCTCTGGAGGCAGAGTCCAAGGTCTGGGCGCGGGAGCGGGAGGAGTCAGTGACCAGGACAGAGGCTCTGAGGCGGGACCACGACAGGATGACGGCGCTGCAGCAGCGGCAGGAGGTGGAGCTGGAGGAGCTGCTGGACAAACACTCTGAGCTGAGAAGCAACAATCGCAGCCTGGAGGCCCAGCACAGGGAGCTGGAGGCCAGGTGCAAACACACACTGACTGCATTAAATTAGACTCGTTTATGAACTGAAGAACATGAAATCTGGACTGTGGAGAGTCTTTTTCTATCATTAAACTATGCACAAGAACAACACACACATACACTAACACAACCTGCATCCATTAAAAACATACACATTTCTTTGTGTTGTATATTTTGAATCTTTTTTTTTAAATGTTGGAATAATTGTTGTTTTTACCCTCTCAAGGTACAAGGAGCTCCTGGATGGTAAAGCCCAGCTGGAGGAGAGGGAGCAGGAGATGAAGATGGAGAGAGAGGAGATGGAGGCAGAGGCCCAAAGGAGACTGGAGACAGAGCGAGAGCTGGAGAGGCTGAAAGAAGACAGTGAGAGGTAACAAATCTGCTCACCGGTCCACATCAGCTTCATGGCTTTCACTCCCCTTACTGTATGTCTGTTGCTTTGAATACGGAGGAGCAGCAGCATGAATGCTTCTATATGATGCATGGGGAGAAAGACAGGAGCTGATCTGAATGCAGAAGTGCCATAGAAATGCACAGAACACATATTCAGTCCTGATTTAAGGCTTTTGAGCATGAAACAGCCGTTCACTCAGAAAAAACATATGGCAAAAACATAGATTTGTTGAATATTATTCCATTCCAAAAACATCAAAAACAAAAAAAAGAGGGACTTTCAGACTCAAGAAATGTATCATCCCACATGCTTACTTACAGAATTTTCTTGATCACGTCTCTGTGTAATTAAGCCTCAGACCAGCATTTCAAAGATCTGAGGTTGTAAAACCGTTCTGAGTGCCTCTGATTACATTTTATCTTGGGGGTGGTGGGTATATAATGATGATGATCATCAGCATAAGATACCATAATTATTTAATCAACAAGGATTTCATCATCATCATATTGATGTAATTGATTACTGACTGACTGTTTCAGATGGTGGGTTGCCAAGGTGGAAAAAGGACGATTAGTATTAGATTAGTATTTCCACTGGTCCAACAATTACCAGCTCTGTGTTGAGTTGCTAAAGAGCCAGCTATTTCCCTCAGCAGTTGGTGGAGACCAAAAACAGAGTTAAAAAAAAAGTATTATTGATATTACATTCACCAGGTGGTCAGAAAAATGACTCCAAAGAATGATCATGTTGTCCAATTAGCAACTGTTTGCTAACAGTTTATCAATGATTTATTGTACAGTGGACAAAATAAATCTGTATTGCAGGTTTAAGAAAAACTGACAGAAACTCACTAACTCAGCTTCTTAAATGCAAATGTTTTCTGGTGTTTCTTATCTCCTTTGATTGTAGTTTAGTTTATTGGAACTTGTCATTTTTTACTATTTGTTAGACCAAATAGAAAATAATAGATTGGATCAATAATGAATTTAATTGTTAGTTAAAGCTCTAAAGAAAATATGCGGACAGCGGTGGATCAGAGTGTTTAACACTGAGCGATGCCGCACACTGCTTCAGTTCTAACTTACACAGAAAAGTTTAATACCAAAACACTTTGAATCCACATTGGGAAAATAAACGGTGTGATGTTTATTACTGAATATTACCAACTGCCCCCCATGGTGATCATTAAGAGTTTCATCTCATCTCATTACAGTTCTCAATACAAAATGAAACAAAGATGATTGCTTACCTCCATAATGCTACTATTTTGTAAGCAGTGGTCTAAAACTGCTGAGTGACCCTGTAATGTGCTCTTCAACCATTTTGTCTGAAATAATGTCAGATTTTTTAGTTGCATGTTATCAGCCTTTGTGTGGACTCATCATGCTGTGTAATAACACAATAATGAGCTTCATTTAGAGAGCACTTATCAAACAATGATACACAGCACTTTACAGGACGCACAACATTCACAGCGATGAGTAAAGCCGGTGTGTGTGTGTGGGTGTTGCAGGCTGCAGGCCCAGCAGAAGGAGGGGTTGGCGTTGCAGGCCGAGCTGCTGGCTCAGGGCTCGGTGCTGAGGGGGGAGTTGAGCGCTTCCCAGCTGGAGCGGACGCGACTGGAGGGGGAACTCAGCTCGCTGAGGGAAACCAACCAGAGCCTGGACCTCAGCAGTGCCCGTCTCACCAGCCAGTACCAGGTATTAACCAGACATACACACGCGGAAATGTATCTACACACGTGCACACATGTTTTGTATTCAAGCTGCCTGTCGACCATTGACATGCAAAAAAGGGATTTAGTGTTTCACAGCGGAGGCACTCAGATACCAGCGTGAAATAAAAAACAAATTTATTTAAAGCATTATTGGGCAATTAAACAAAAGTTATTGGGAATTCATTGCAGGTTTTAGAGAGTATTTTACATGGTTGTGGTCAGGGAGCAACAGCCATCATATCATCAGTGGGGAACAGTGAGTGGTGGATTTATAATACCTGATTTAAAGCCAATTTCAGCTTGACATATCAGAAAAAAAGTGATACGCACAGAAAATGAATACCAATTAGCTAATAAGCAGTAGGTTCATCTTTGCCTTCAGAACAGCTTTAGTCTTCCGTGTAATGCTGTCAAACAGGCACTGAATATTGAAGACGTTCTTCAAGCAGGAAAGTCACCAGCCATTTGAGGGATGAAACAGGTGGAAATTGACTTCCTGTGCCGAGTTTAAGAAGTTAACCAGCAGATGTTAACCTGTCGCTGCTTCTTCCTGCTGCTCGTGAATCCAATCGTGAGTCATCTGGTCCTGCAAAAAGCTGGTGCAGGGCTTCTGGTCTGACGAGATACGTCTGGGAATTTTGTTCAAAAAGAAGCTGATACGCAAGATTCAAGAAATAGGCAGACCAGTCTGTTTTCTGGATCAGTGGGTTGCTCAGTTTTCAGTTAGAACAACAGCTACAGCAACTTTTAAAGGAATAGTTTGGGGAATAGAGTTAGATCAGATGGATACCACTCTCATGTCTGTATAGTTAAGACCAGAAATGGGGAAACCATTAGCTGTGTCCAAAGGTTTTACAGGAGGTTATGTGCCAGAAATGTTGTTACCAAGAAGTTACTGCACCCGACCAAGAAATAGTTCTGCACACAACCATCCGTAAAATGAGCAAATGTCCTTTTTATGCTTCATTTACCGTACAGATAAATGAGAGGAAACACAAGGTGTTAATTAAATTTGCATCTGGAGGTGCTTGTAGGTGGATTTCATCATAAAACTATTTATATATTCTTACTTAAACAACATCTTTATGAAGCTTCTCAATGCTCTGGTTTTGTCCAGACACCTTCACAGAGCAGCTGACTTCATTCTTTGGTCAGTGTGGTTCGTGCCTTTCAGTCAGTCACTGCTGGCGAGATCTGACCTTTTGCGTCCCAGTTTTGTCAGTTTTTATTAAACACTAACCAACACTCACCAACTTTGACTTTGATATCTTTATATGATATAAAAGTCTTGATTTTGAGACATTTTTCAAAGCTGACACCTTCAGTTCTGCCAACTGCTTTTCAACAAATCAACCTGCATAGAGATCGTTGCAGATCCATTCAGTGTTTTCTGTTTTACATGTGCTTTTTCTTTGTCTTATTTGCCCATTTCCTGTGAATGCACATGTGCACACTCACATTCTCAGGCATGTTATTTAGTTAAATTTACTTTTTGTAATATTGGATTAAGGAAATAAAAATGACTTGACTATAACAGATTAGTTTATGAAGCCTGTATACCGATGCAAAAAAACGAACAAAAAGATTTTGGTCTTACCCAACTGTTTATCTTGATTGACATTGCTGTTTTTTTTGTGTGTAGCTGTTGACCCAGCTGAAGGGGAACATGGAGGAGGAGAACCGACAGTTAGCAGAGCAGAACCAGAGTCTGCTGAAGGAGAACCGGGCCTTACTGGAGCAGAGCCTGGAGCGCCGAGACCAGCACTACTCACAGCAGAGGGAGTACCAGTAAGTACACACACTCACACACACACACACTCACACATAATCAAGATAATTTGTTTTTGCTGGGATTTACTGACAAGAAAACAGAGGAAGAAGTACAAGAGGAATTCAGGTTTCATCACAAAGCATCTTAACCCTGTTGTTCAAATTACAGCAGCAAAGCAGGAGCAAACTTTATGGGATGTGTGTTAGAGCAAAAGCAATTTGTTAACATTTCTAACTCGGTAGGTGGGAACGCAGTCTGCATTCATATCCGAGTACATAAAAGCACTTACTGTATGTAAAGGTTTGAGTCTGCGAGACAACAATTTCACAGTCCAACTGCACTCAGCAGTCGTCCTGTTAAATTACTAACAGACTGGTAACAGATTAATCCAGAACTAATAGTAAGCATGCAGAGCTGGCTTCACCCTTTACGACCAGACTCTACAGGAAATAACATTGCTTTTTTCATGCACTAGTCAATTTTGAGATTTTGGGCTATTTTGTTTCCGTAACGCGTCTACTCTCAGACTAGTGGAAAGAAAACATCCAAAAAGCACATTTAGGTGTTGGTTTGAATTCAGTTTCTGTCCTGGAAATGTATTCAAATTGCTGCACGTTCAATTAAAAAATGTTTGCAAATTTCAATATAAAATTTCAAAAGTAATAAAAAAAAAAAGGTCTTAATGTAAGTAACCAACCGGGGTGGTTTCGTAGTGATGTAAGAGTTTTACCTTATTCAGCATTCGTGTCTTATGTTTTTCTAAAAATGTGTGGAATTTTAAATACATATCTTCAAAGACTGTTTAAAATCTCCATTTCAGTAGCACAGTCTTAAGGTTTTGAAACAGGGTGAGGTTTGTTCATATATTATTCATAGCCTGATTTTTTATAAATTTAAATTTGCGCATATGTAATTACACAAAGCCATTTCCATGTTTCATGAACATTTTCATGTTCAAACTTGAACCTAGAAAACTTGTAATACGAAATGAGTAAGTAGTCACCTGGAGATGTTATTATTAATTTTCACTCTAAAGAAAAGATAATCGTTTCCCATCCACGTTTCCATTTTTTTCACCTCAAGTTACTGAGAAAAATGTCACTGTTAACGTTTCACATTTCCATGTCTTTCATGGCACATTTTAGTTCAGCACCCTGCCGCCTCTTACACCTCTAACACTGGTGGGTCTATTTTGAATGCATGATTAACATACATACATTGTTCAGACCAAAAGAATGGTATTTTACATTTACATAATTACGCAAAAATGCCCAATGCATGCTGGGATAATGGGATAAAGAGGATATCAGAGTATACAAGATGGAAGGATGGATCTTTGGTCTGACTAGTTGTAGCTCTACATAGAAGTTTAGCATCTTTCAGCCCATTGTTTTGGCTTCATGGGCCAAAATTACACTGTTTTGATTCTCAATAACCTCTAAAATCTAACAAGCATCAAATGGCAGAGAAAATTAGCAAATAGCTGGTGAACAAAATAGAGGATTTATTTGCTGAAAAGCCAGATTTTCTCTCAGAAGTGAGTTGGAAACTAAAAGACAGCTACAGAGAGAGTAAATATTGGATTTCCATTCATCAGATGGCCAGAAACCTGATTGCAAATGAATACTAATGTTGCTACTGTGTATGTGTGCTGTGTAACAAGTTCACACTATAAACTTGGTGTTTAAATGGTCAGCGTTGTTTTTATAGCTTGTTTTGCCAAGAGTGGCCCAAAAAACAGCTCATGCAAGTTTAAGGATACAGGGGGCTGTTGCTGTTTGTTTTCTTGTGCACATAGTTGTTAAAAAATTGATCATTACAAAAAAGCCAGCATCCCTCAGGTAGTGAGTGCACGGACTGACACGGACACGGCTAAAATTTAATTAGCTGGAGTGACACAATCGGGAACGCTAATATCAGGCACTTTTGATGTAGACGGGGCTCGTTTAAGATGCTGTTGCATCACTCTGGGGGCGACCTTCAGGGTGTCACTGCCAAGTTTGCATTTGACCGTTTGAGTCAATATCAAACCTGACTTGACAGTATCACCCCACGCTCTCCTACTGCTGTCGAATGCATAAAAACATGAGTATTATTGAAATACATTTGAATAGAGTGCTGTTGTTAGATGTGAATTAGTATTCAGAGTAATGCTACGTGGAAAAAAGTTGAAAAATATAAAAACACAGCAGGGCTCTTAAAACCGCCTCTGAGTACAGAAAAAGAATTTGCGCCTTTTGTATAAGCTTTAACCTCACCAGATCCACATCCACCAATAGGCCTGTCTCCTTCTGAATTATCTGATGAGTTATTATCATTCCGAGGTCCAAAGTTCAGAACCAAAGGTGCATTTATAGAGCACTTTATATAAAGTGCAGTGTTTATTCCTGCAGCTCAGGTCTGTGTCCTGAGCCAAGTAAAGCATGGTGTGGTTCATCAGGAATAAAAATGTAATCCAAACTAACACCAGGATATAAGTCCAAATAGGGTATCAGGGGTGGAAGGGGGGGCGGATGTTATTATCTCATAGCCAGCAGTTTCTCCAGCTTCAAAAAAAAAGCAGGCTTGAGAACATGAGGTGGAGGCAAACTGAGTCTGACCGAGGCTCATATTCAGCTTTTTTTTGTGTTCCTCGGTGGAATAAAGAGCAACACAAGCTCATAATGAAAAGATAAAATTACAAACAGGATGACATAACAGTCCAATGAAAATGTTACATATCAGTCCGTGTGATGGGATGTGATATTCTTGTCTGGAAAAATGCTCCAAATAGCACATGTGCAGTCTGACTCAGATTAAACAAACTTAGTTCTAAGTCTGCCTTTAATTGCCTTATAAACACGACACACTTTAGCAGTTTTACTTATACACTTCATGGACATTTGGCCTTCTTGCCTCATCAGTCTCATCTCTGTATTTTCCCTGATGTGTCTGGCAAAATATATTTCAGACCTTGGAAAGTGGAAAAGAAAGCTCAGATTGTTTTGTGAGTGATGATGATCAAAAGATACAGCGAGACTTTGCCCTTCTCAAATAATGTTGGAAGGAATTCAGTGAGCAAACATGTGAGGGGGCCTCATAAGCTTTCATAAAGTGAATCCAAGTGGCCTTCAAGAGCGCTTTATCTAACTCCAAACTTATCTGATGAATTTGATGCTGGTCAGCTGGAAACTAGATGCTTTGGCTTGTTGATACACAGACTGAGACAGGAGGATTTTGACCAGGTAATACAGACCAGAACAGACCATGTTCACCATTTTAGTTTAGAGTGTGAGCTAACATTTGCTAATTTGCACATAACACAGTTAAAAGGTGCAGCTGAGGCTGATGGGAACATCATTAGTTTTACAATTTTTCCTGAGGGAGACATCAAAGTCTGGATCAAATTTCAGGGCAATCCATCCAATATGTTGAGAAATTTCACAAATGCAAACCTCATGGTGGTGCCAGATTAAAATCAGATCATCCTTATATTTTCATAGCAATCCATCAAATAGTTGTTGAGACAGAGAGAGAAAAGATGTGTGGTGGTTGAGCGAGACAGAGAGTATATGAAGAGAGGGAGCAGCGTTTACAAGAACAAAGCAGCGAATCAGAGACATATATATCTTCTAAAGCACAAATAAACATGCGCACATCTTTGCACAACCCTGTGAGAAGGTGCCACATTTTGAGTGATTGGTGTCAAAATTTAAAATGAGCATATATTTTTCATACAATAAAATCTTTCAGTTTCATTTGATATGTTGTCTTTGTACTGGTTTCAATCAAATATAGGGTTTATATGATTTGCAAACCATCAAAATTGGGGTTGTATAACAGAATCGCTCATCTCTAACAACCTGTTGTGAACGGTCAGATCCTGCCATCGCAGACTGTGTTTTTAGTTTCTTTAATCTGGGCCGTCTTTCATTCAGCCAAGGTTTGCTGAGCGCACAGGCTGTTTTTCAACTCCGCTCTTCTTCATGTTTGTCTACACTCCAACCAGCAGTACATGAACGTTAAGATCCACATGTGGTCTCTTTACTGATCTGCTGGTTTGAAAAGAATCCAGCTCAAGCAGCAGAGGAGGCTCCATCTCTCAGTGGTGAATCTATAGGAACAGGCTGATTCACACACTATCACACTTCCAGAATAATCTCATCTACTCGCGCTGATAGTAAATGCATGAAATGAATCAAACAGACCCTCCCACTCATTTTTTTTCCTCTCAGCTGCTTTGTTCTAAAGCCTCATATGTTTTCCTTCAGGGAGAAGCTGAGCGAGCTGCGACGGGAGAAGCAGAAGTTGGTGGAGAAGATCATGGATCAGTATAGAGTCCTCGAGCCCAGCATGCAACCTTCACCAAACAAGGCCAAGTACTGTATAGAAACATATATTCCTCTACACAAAGCCACTGGTTTATTAGCTAGAGTAAAGGTATGAAAGTGAGTTTACTCAGCAAAGCTCATAGGCAAAGACTATTCAAAGTGCTCTACACAAAGAAAAAGAAACACAGAGAGATTCAAAACATTTAAAAAGTAAAAAAAAAGAAGCAAAAACTGTAAAAAAAAAGAATGTCATGGAATTTCAGTAAATAAATGATGAATTACTTCAGTCAAACACAGTGAAATACAACAGTTTCAAACTTGTATTTTAAGTCAAAGTTGGACAGGTCTTGTATATCATAATAGGAATCATCATCATAATAATATATATCAATACATTATGAATAGTAGATGGTTATAATGTTCAGTTGATCCAACTCTGTGCTGCTGAATTTCACTGCATTATATGAAAAGCTGTTTGAAATATTTGTTTCATTCCGTTAGGTATGGACAAAATATTAGAAACACCACTTTAACCCCAGGTTGAGTCAGCATGTCTTACAACAAAAACTAAACTTTACAGACTTCACAAACAGGATGTATGTCACTGTTGTGCAGATACATCTTTGACAGCCAAGTGTCTCTTTTTATCAAAACTAAATTTATCTTAATTTAAATGAAGAAAATCAAAGTGGAATACTTGCACTCTAATTGGTAACTTGTTGTCATATTAAGTTTTTAGTTACTCGGATGAGCTCCAAAAGCAAACAAAAAAAGGTCAATACTCTGGCCTTGAGTTTACCATTTTAGGATTCTTCCACTCTTAATTCAATTTTGTTGGAAAAAGTTTCAGCTCTGAGAGATGGTGGTTCCTCTCAGGTTTTGACCAGGAGAGAAACGTTTTGGATTTGATCAACTGAATAAAATGCAGTAATTTCGATTAAATTAGGATTTTTCGTTTAAACATTTTTTAAAATTATTATTATGGAGGCTTTTTTAACAGACAGCTTGAGAGACACAGACTAGTTTATTTTTCCCTGTTTCGGTTTTGTCAAGTATTGGGCTCCCTCAAGCTTACTTTGTATCTGAATATGTTTTGGTTGTTGTTAAGTACGGCCTCAAACTGTGTCTTGGTTGTGTGCCTACTTTTGCATTTTGTACACAAAATTTGTTCTACAGGATGTCAAAGTTTTAGAGTGGGATTTGAGCTCACAGTGTAATAAAAAGTAATAAAACTTTCTTTTATATATTATGTCCATTATGGGAACAGAAGTTAGTTCCAATATACCTGGGGATAATGACCTAGTCTCTATACCTAGATGTGTTTTTTTCTTTCCTTAGATATAAAGTTTTGAAGCTATTTAATTTAATTTTACCTTCCATTGTGTTTTTTGAATTGTCCCTAAAACCCTGGCTGCTTAAAGTTTGTGTATCATGGCCAAAACAGTCTTTAAAAGATGGACGATGCCACTCAGGTGCTCTCACGAAGGCTTGCATCCATGAATTAATCAAAGAAAGAAAATAAAATGCTAAACTGAGATCATATTTTGTGTATTTGAGGTGCAGCTGTCTCAGTTCATAACTTTAGCAGAACGCCCAGAGGAGGTGTACCTGTCTTGTGTTGGACAGCTGGCAAGCATTTTGTAACATAAATTAAATCTAAATGATTAGTACTGTTGCGTAGGAATTGTTCAAGTGTCATGTTGTCCCTACTGCTGCAAATTAATATGCTAATGACATTTTAATTATAACATTTCCAAATTGATTTTCTTGATGCCATGTTACAAAGTGCTTTCTTTGGCATAATAAATGACAGTTGGCACCTTTAAGAACATTTTGTGCTCATTCTAAATTTTCATTTTAGGAAGCATTTTTTGAACAAGATGCGACTGTCGTGACACTTGGCATCCTCCTACTGTTTTCTGGAAAATCAGGTCACACACACACATACAATCTCCTAACTCATCCCTCTTTATAAATGCTCCCTGTCCTCTGTGTCCTCGTAGGAAATCTAACTGGATTGCAGACAGGATGAAGAAGCTAATCAAACCCCGGGGAGGAGGAAGAGAGGGACGCGCCCTCTTCACCGCTGCGGGCAGCGTGGAAAACCTGGCCGACAGCACTGAATTTACATCAGACACACACACACCTCACCCTGGTGAGACCACACACACAAACACCAGCCGAACAGTTTTCACAAAGATATGCTCACATGCTCACCCCATCAAGCGAGGCTACAGGCATGCATACAAATCATCTCATGACTACCAAGTGTGGTCAGCATTGATACCACTCTCTTCTCCTTAGATGTCTCCCTGCAGAGCGCCAAGACTTTCTGAGGCTGGCTTTCTCTGCTAACCACATGTTGAAAGGAAAAGATTCGCAAGGCTTCATTCTCTTTTTATTCACCTTGACTGGTGAATGAATTTACTGGCTGAGAGAGGGGGAAAAAAAACTCTCTACAGACATTTTCAAAGCCAGGATTTAAGCTCCAACCGGCATTCATGTGCTATTTTTTTTCCCTCTCTTTTCAACCTACTGTTATTGTCCACATTTAATTTAATTTTTCCTCGCATTGTGTTTCCTATTATCCCACCTAAATCCCAGCTTTCCTAAACTGTGTGTCAGGACCAGAACTGGGAGGCCTGGCTCTTTCTGCTCCTCAGTAAGAGGACTACTGGTTTTTTATTGAGCCTGAATCCCAGAGAGAGACTCAATGTCTCACCTACAAGTGAAAGAAGCAGAAAATATCACCAATTTATAATTTGTAAGATGATGCATCTAGCAAACACAGTACAGAACAGTGGAAATAAATCAAATCCCAGTTTAATTGCTCTAAATAAATCAGATGATCCGAGGATTTTAACTTGGAACTGAGAGATTGTTTGAGTCAGCCAGGACATTTCCCACAAACTCCCCTCTTTCCTATCTTCTATGTTTGTGGTGACATTTCCCACAACACCTTCATTTAACCCTGAAGCTAACCTGCTTCACGGCTGGTTATCTGAGATCTTAACTGCTGGTCTCAGGTCAGTTTTTTAGTCTGCACTTGAACTCTCGGAACAAACTGGACCAAAGCAAGTTCTGCCCCAGCAGTTATTTATATCGTTAAACTAATTTAGAATTTATGAATAATTTTCATCAAATTAATTCAGTGTGATATAATCTGGTGTTAAAATGGTCAGGATTGACTTTTTTGACTGTAAAGGTCAGGCTTGTATTCACATTAAGCTCTTTAGTTAACTGCTGGGCTTTTAGATTTTCTAGAAAATCTAAGTTATTCATTTTAATGGACTAAAAAATTACACTAATATCTTGTCCATGCTATTTGAAAGGAACATTTTCAGCATTATATATTCAACATCATGATTATAATTCTCATTTTGAATTCCATACTGTGTAAGAAAAAAAGCAAAGGTAGTAAAGTCCTGCACACCGTCGGCACTGAATTTATTGAAAAAGCCGATGAGGCATGAAACTCCTTCAGTCTGTAGCTCGAGCATAAAGATGTTGTTGTTTCATTCTGTGACTTTAATGTCTTAAATGTTGCCTTTTCAATAATGTTAGTGCTGACAGCGTGCAGCATTTCTCCAATCTCCTGTGCACCTGTTGGACAGGAAATATTTATCTTCAGTGCCATAATGGCAAAGTGAAATATATTTAAATGAAACTGAAATATGGAAAGGTTGCGACATTTAAAATACAACAATAACAGTTTATACACAGTTATTGATGCGGTTTACAGATGCATGGATAAATACTCAACATATGTGCTAGTTCATTACAGAGCATGTACATTTAATTGTTTATGTACTGCTTATAATGTAAAATAGGGGGTTTAATTTAAAGGGTTAAGCACTTGCTTTACAGTGTTTTCCTTGTTCAGCAGAACAAAGCACTTCACAATGCTTCTCATTCACATATTCACACGCTCACAGATCGACGGTTGGCAGAGCTGCCTGGCCATCAGGAGCAATTTTCGGGGTTTAATGTGTTGCGCATCACATTTTCTTAATTTATTTCTGCACCTGCCATTGTCAGAGTCCCTGAAACTGCAGCGGCCCTGAATAAAGTTTTTGTGTACAGTTCCTTCCTGGTTTGTGCTGTAAGCTGCTGCTGAGGGTTCTTGTATTGTAGATCTCAGAATGAATGAGTCACAGATTCACTGATGTCACATTGTTAACATTACTACCACGGCCTTTGTATCAAGGTGGGATTTAAGTAATAGTAACCTTGGATTCATTTCATGCTGTTTCAGACCCCCGCAGTGCTCCAGTCTCTCCCTCTCCCATGAGAAAAGCAGAACCGGACATATCGGTTCCAGGGACTCCAGCCACACGCTCTGGCTCCGGGGGCCGTCGTAAGCTGGGATCCCGTCACGGCTGGGGGCTCGGGTTGGCCAAAGTGGGCTCCGGGGTTTCCCAATCATTCAGTCCAGGTGACCACAAAACACCGCCCCGCCTGCGGCTGCGCTCCAGCCAGAACATCTCCACTGTCCTCTGGGAGGGAGAGGGAGGCAAAGCAAGTGCACCCCAGGCCGCAGACGCACCGATGACCAGTCAGGAGAGTGTCGAGGAAGATGAAGGCAGAGGTGAGAGGAGAATAAAGTGGAATGAGGACGTGTCCGTGTCTCTACACTTTCAGAAATCCCCCACACTAACAAGTCATTTAGTCAGACTTTCCTAAAAAGAAGGAAACAGCAAAAAATAACTAAGATAATAGTGAGAGTTTTTGAGAGAATTGTTCATTTATTTTCTGAAAAAAGGAAATAAATGGCTTGTTCAGACGGAGTGTTTGCAGTTGCTAGTGTGCTACGTGCACAGCATCGTGAAAGGTCTTTGGGGTAACAAGTTAAATGTCAAGCTGAACAGAAATTGGACTGTAAAGTAAAACTGTGCTCAGAGAGCGGCCGAAGCATCTACAATGAAAATACAGCTAATGTTCTTTTTAATAAAACATGCCTATTAGACTGTGATCTTCTCTGCCTTCCAGACAATCAACACACCAGTGACGACACCACGACGGACTGAGAAAGAACTACACTCGACTCTCAATTTTTAAAAATTAATGTTTTATATTATGTGCTCCTGGCAAACTGTTTTGATGCTTTTTGTATGTCTGATTATTTTAAATATGAAATCCTTCTAGTATTTTTGAATACATGAATGAATAAATTCTTCTGTCAATGATTTCCAGTGTTGCTGAGCTGTGAAGTAATGAAGCATCTCTCTGGTGTGGAGCCCAACACAGACAAAATGTGGTAAAATCTAATTAGACGAGTCAAAACTGAACTGAATACATCACTTATTAAAATAGCTCCTTTTCCTTATCTACAGCCAGTTCAGTTTTTGTCTTTTAAAACAAAACAAATTTAATCATTTATCTATTCTCTGTTACCTGGAACATTTGCACTAACACATAGCTTCACAGACATCGTGCTGCAATTAGCAAAAGCTCATACAGCAGCTCTGCAGTGTGTATGGATTCACTCAATTACAGATGCTTAGCGAATAAATCAGGAATATCAGAGTAGGTTTCATTATGAACATCATATGTATAACATAATGTACGTGTAGTTCCGCGGTGGAAGAAATACCCATGTGGAGTAGAACTGGTACGAGTAAAAGCTCTCAAATGCAAATTTCACTCAAGTATTAAAGTTGAGTGCTCGAAGTGCTTCATCTCATCTTCCATAAACCTTTATAGGATTAACTAAAAATATTCGGTATTCCTGCTGTTCCTTCTGATCACCTCCTCTTTAAGTTGGCTCACTAAAAGTCAAAAAAGTAGCACTTTTAAGAGCTGATCACATATTTTGCTTCAAGGTAAAAAGGAGAAGCTGTCAGATACCCGGCATCCATAAAATGTTGAATATTAGCGGTGAAACAAGGTGAAGCTCACACATAAAAATCTCTGGAATTGACATAGCCTACTTAATAAAGGTGCTACCAGAATGTGTTCGAGACAAGTATTTAAGGAAAGAGCAAAGAAGGAATGATGAAGTCATCTGCACTCCAGTGTGAAGCATCACTTTAAGGGTCGGATCTCTATGCAGGAAACAAATAAATAAAATTAAAGATAAACCTTAAAGCCCGGATCTGATCCGTGCACGACAGGATAAACATGGAGAAACCCCACCATCTGGCTGCATATGCTTGAAAATCCCATTTCATTTTAGGGCTCCTGTGTAAATCCAGTCATTGATCTAATGGCAAATGATCTGCACTAGTGCTTTAATGAGAATCCTCTTTAACTCCTTTCACTGTTGCACCAAATGGTGTCAGTGTAGAGCCGGGCCAGGCCTCCGCCAACAGACAGACCGACAGACGGATGAAGAGGGGCGAATTAGCATGCAGCTTTCCAAATGAGCAGACCTGAGAGTTCATCATGAAGCTAAAAGGGCCCTCTTATAGGCCAGGCAGCTTCCAAAGAGCCTCTGCCTCCCAGATTAGGACGAGGATACGTCAGCATTTCCGGTAGGGGTTGTTTGTTGAGTGTGTGTGTGTGTGTGAGTGTGTGTTTGTGCAGAAGACAACACTAAGCATAATGGCAGGCCGTAGCTCTTTTTCACCAGCCAGCCCTCCCCAAACACACATCCTGAATTATGATTTGCAAATGACAAATGGATCGCTAATACAATTCATGAATTATGTAGTTGTCATGGTGACATTAATCAAAAAGCAGGCCCCTTCTCCCGGCTCCGAACATTGTGTTTGTGGAATTGAGATGCATGACGGGGGCTGCACACCGAGCCGCCTGAGTGAGCGCAGGGCAAAGCGATAGCAAGATATTGGTTCTGCCAGTCACTCAGAGGCTTATTATGAGTGCAATGCAACAATCACACGCCCTCAGGCACACAGACAGACAGCACCGACAGACAAAAAAGTGAAGGGTAAGGCTTTAAATCCTCATCAGAGCAGCCGCACGGAGAGAGCATTGAGGATTTTTTTTTTCTGTCACTCCCAAACCTCTGTGCATCATCAATGAAATCTGAAAGATGGACAGTTGAAAAAGAGGGACAGGACTGTGATTCCACTGTTTACTCAGCAGCATGCCTCACTGAAATAACTAGCATTTATCCTGCGAGGATAACAAGCATCAGCAACATGCAAAACTAGTCAAAATAACCCTTGGAGAAAAAAAAATGTGCGAGAAGTCTTGGCACAAAATGAGTGATTAAGTGCCATCTCCACCCCTGATTCCTAAAGCGATGAATGATGGATGGTTGCCTTGGTTGACATCACAGTTGGATCTCAAGAGTCTGCTCAGCTGCTTAATTATTGAGCACCTGAGGGGTGTAACACTATCAGCGAACATCACTTTTTCAACCCTCCTTTTCAATGTTTCTGGCCTTCCTCCCCTAGGTAAGACCTCCTCCCTCTCTCTCTGTGAAGACTCACTATTTCTTCTTCCTGTCTTCTCTCCCTCAGCTTCCCATGTATCTTTCCTCATCAACCCTGTCTGAACTATTTACCTCCACTCCTTGCCTGAGCTATCAAATTTTAATGACTCTGTTTTACTAAAGAGCTTCTAGTAACCAAAAAAAACCTCGCTTCGACCACTTAGTCCACTAACTGAACAGGCAAGGCATCCTAACTACTGAGCTGCATTAGATTTGTGTTTGGTCCTCGTGTTTACCTCTGAGATGAATCTGTGCAACGATCAACTGAATCCAAATCAAGCTGTTTTTTGACTCTTTTCCGGCCTCGTTTCCGCAGTGTGGCTGATTTAGAATCAGCGCACGCCACAGAAGCTTCACTTTGGGTTAATACAAAGTTGTAATTCATGCATTGTTGTTAGGCATTTTCTCCCAGCTGAGGCCCCCGGTTGGGCAGGCAGCGAGACAACAGAGCGGCGAGGTGATCTTTGATCGAGAAGTGGTGGTGTAATTCAATTAATTATATTTTGCTCCAGGCAACAGAAGTCGGGGAGAGGATCATTGAGAGGGAACACAATACAACTAGGTGGAAAAATAACAAGTGAGCGGTGTGTGTGAGCACACACACCGGCTGGCCCTGCAACCTCGCCTCCTCACAAAACTGTCAAAATCTCAGTGCTTGCACCAGGCTTTTACTCAATGAGGTTAGCCCAAAGGTGAGTCTGTTCATCTATAACTCCCCCTCCACCCCTCACCCCTCCATCCATCTCTCCATCCCTTCCTCTCAGCCCACACTCCCCTCTCTCTTCTATTTCATCATCGTCCTCCTCCTCTCACTCTGCTTCGCTCAGGATCGTTCTTCCTCTCCTAACAGTTTGTCCCTGCTGCCTCCCCCCCTCCCTCCCCCCCTCCCTCCTCCCTCATGCACTCCCTTTCTCTCTCCTAGTGTATTAAGGGGCTTTGACGCTCTCAGTAAAAGCTGATTTATTCTCTTGGTGGTATCGATCGGTTTCTGCATTAAAGATTATAATTCATTACCCCGGCCCCTTTTAATACATTAAACACTCAAAATAAAAATAAAATAACCACCATCCCCCCCCACCAGACTCCCCGTGTCTCGAGGGTGCAGGAAAACACTCTTGTCGAGACGTCCGGCCTGTCGTTCTGGGCCCCTGAGCGCCACCTGTGTGTGTGTGTGTTTTATCCACTCAGACACAGAGATACTCACAGGAACACACTCCTCCCTTCACACACACACACACACACACACACACACACACACACACACACACACACACACACACACACAAAGTCCGATATACAGCTAACACAAACATACTCACATAGATAGATAGATAGATAGATAGATAGATAGATAGATTTTCCACGAGTCAAAATTATGTTTCAACACCTGCTAAAAAGATGTGCTCAAAATGTTCACAAATATTCATGATTCTTAGATGATTCATCCTAACGACATTGTTGATCCCCTGACTTTTGTTCTATCGACTTCTTTCTCGCTCTGTAGCCACCAGCAGCTTGACATTTGTGGCTCTGAGTGAAATGTCTCAATAGCTATAGCCACATTTTCACAAAAATTAGGTTCAGACATCCAGGTACCTTTGAGGATGAACTGTAATAACTTTAGTGCTCCCTTAACTTTTCATCTTGGGCCATTATCAAATATTGACATTCCCATCATCCTCAGCTGTACTTTGGAATTAGAGCTCATTAGCAAATGTTAAAATAATCATAGATAGATAGATAGATAGATAGATAGATAGATAGATAGATAGATAGAGAGAGAGAGAGAGAGAGAGAGAGAGAGAGAGAAACACATTTCTGTTACCTGTAATTGAATCAGTATCAGGAGAAAACAGTTTGTTCTACCTCAAAGTCGTCTTCTCATCATTTACATGAATTTCCTGAGGGCACAGCAGAAACCACCACCTTCACCTGACTCCGCTGATGCTTTGGCCACCAACAGAATACAGATTCCTTCCAGGCAGGTTAAAGATTTGTGTACCTCCTACGTAAACTCCCCTGTTAGTCAATACGGCCGGCCTCAGTGGGATAGTAAGGATTTAAGAAGCGCCATGTGTCCTCCTATTGATTTTACCCCAAAATGGCCGCACCAATTCCCTGCACAAAACAAGATTGCCCTTCCCCATTGCCTTGACAGATTGATTTTGTATCTCGGCCGTGAGGACTTGAGGAGCAATCCCTCTGATTCTGCCTCCTCGCACTGTCACTCTGATGGACAATTTCCCTCTCCATCCTTACCTCTCCTCGTCTCTCCTCTTTCTCCTTCCATTAAAGGACTCTTCTACCTCTAAGCTCTAACTTCTCCCTGTCCGGCCTGCGTCCACCCCCCCACCCCCCCTCCTCCTCTGCCTCTCTTTCCCTCTGACAGGCTTTCAGACAGTAAATCAGAGACATTGATCCAGCGCAGCGCCCAAGTGTCCTGGATTCTGCTAAAGAGCCATTTTCATTTCACAAGCAGTTTACTGGCCTCGCCGCCCCCCCCACCCGTAAACATCGCCCTCCTCCCTCTTCTCTCGCTCTCTCCATCACGGCCTCATCCATACACATCACCCATCTCACCTAACTGCCGGATCCTCATCCTCCCTGAGTGCCGGCTGCTGTTTTCCTCCCAATTTTTTTGCTGTCGACTCACAATTTTAATACAGGGAAAATACCTTGAAAGGCCTGAAACATTTCATTAATACTTACTGATTGCACACACGCACACACATACACACACACACACACACACACACATTTGTATAGTGTACCTATGTTTTTCCACAACCAGAGTAGCTCAGCAGGACTCCTTGAATTAGCTCCAAGAGGTCTGACTCCAGCAGCATCAGGACTAATTTAACTTCTCTGTAATTTGTTTGACATCAGCAAAGTGAAGAGACGTGTTACTTTGTTCACAGATCTCTCCGCCCCCCCTTCCGACATGATTTCTTCACCGTTCTGAGACGGTTCTATAAGGCCGGATTTTAATCTGGGAGGAACGCTACAAAGAGAAAGCAGATGCTGTTGTGTTCCCAGACAGCTACACATCACACAAACGTCAGAGATGTGATATTTATCTCTAGGCTCTGGAGGAATAGCTATACACTGTGTTGACATTTTAATGTAACCTGCCATTGGTGGTTTGTGACTATGGTTGTGCATGATAACTTTCTGTGTGCGTTCAAGCATCTGCTGTAGTTTGTGTGATAGACAGTAGAGTCTGTTTGCTACAGTTTTGTTTTTGTATGACCACATTTGATCTTTTGGGGGGGATCACATAGGTTCAACAGTGAAGGGATCAATCTGTACTTGTTTGCTTGCACATTTGAAAATACAAATACTCGCTCCTCCATATACTTAGTTAACGTACTGTACACAAGTCTGCAAATACATTTTCAAAGCTCGCATTCACCCCAATTTATGGACAGTACAAGAAAATGTACAGGGTTACAGCTCCTACACTGTTCACTCAGTATGGGTCCAAAATCTTTGAAATTATAGTTAAATGTCAGGAATTAAACTTGATAGTCATCGTTTCATTCAGTTCTAATGTACTGGAGTAAAAAGTTAACATGAAAAAAGATGAGTCATGGCTCAAATATTTGCAGATGGAAAAGTAAAGTACACTTTGGCCTATTTGAGAACTGGATTGTGATATACTGAGGTAACACTGCATGTGTACTGATGTAAAGTCAATATCTCTATAGATAAGAAGCCCTAGATGGTGAACTTTTATGGAAACTGTGTCTTGAGATTATTTCCTCAACTCATATTTTCAAGGTCAACGATGAACTTTGAACCTCTCATTTCAAAGAAGTGCTTAAAGCCATGATCATTATCACGAGATGTGATTGAAGGCTTCAGAACAGCTGTTGAACGGACCTGAGAGAATATTGAGCTCAACAATAACCTTTCAACCTCAGCTTTAAAGAAAGTGTGTTTCCGGCTCTGAATTTAAAACTCATTTCAGATTTATGACTAAATTTCACAGGCTTGCTACTCAGAGCTCTGCACTATAACCAAGTAAGTGTGGATTTATACCATAATCAAAGGGCCAACTGCAGATGCCCATCTGGAGGATTTCAAGCACAGTCAGAGTTGAAGGCAGCAAACAGGGTTGAGAGACTTTACTGCTATGTTTTTTGTTGAGCTTCCTGACATTGGGTCTTTTAAGCTGGCGTGTGTGGAGGGAGAAGCTTGGCTCGTGTTTAGTGCTGCAGGAAGGCGGAAGTGTAGCCTCGACAGAGCAGATTGATAAAATAACATACTTTCTTTTACCTTGAATAAACTTGCACTTGTGGATCACAATACTTTGAAATCCAGTTTCTCCCTTAAAAGCATTTTGTCTGTTTATGTTGTCATGATCTTTCTTGATGTATAAAAGCAAGACTCTGGAGCTCCATTAGTTTTATCATGTCGCTTGAAAAACTCACATCCCACGGTGGTGATTGTCACTGCTAATTGGCATCTTGTCTAATATGAGCCACCTTCGTAGCAGTGTTTATGATTGTGATTAACTGTGATTAAGTAATTGTGATTAATTGAGCCCTAAACCCCAATTTATTTTGCGGTTTAGTGCACTTTCCAGCTGGAAAAATACCACATCTTGTCACTTTTATAAAGCTGTTCATTCAAAGCTGAGCTCTTTGCTTTGAATGGTAACCACCTTGAATGTGTGATGACCTGAATCTTAACACTGGGAGCCATAACCCTCTGCCTGCCAGCAGCCTGCAGGTCTGTAAGGCCCTTCAGGGAGATAATATCCCACAAGTGGAGATTCAGAGGCTTGCAGACCAGAAAAATGTCTTCAACAGGCAGTCACAAAAAGCACTGAAGGACTGGAGGAGGGCTGCTGGCAGCTGTTCTTGTGTCCCTTGTTAATGCTGTAATGGTTGATTTTCTTGTTTATATGTACAATATATACTGTATTTATCTATTGACGGTTGACATTTCGGCCCAGAATTGTTGTTTCTTGGACTTATAGTGTATTATATCTTATAAAAATGACTTCTCTAATGACTATTGCACCATTTATGAACTGCCTGCCAAATGAGAAGAACAGGAAAACCTCCCTTTATTATTCCAAGATCATTTTCCCCATGGCCTGCCTTGGAGTCATCATCTTAATGGCTTAAATTAACTGAAGTGAAGCCACATGCAAACACACAGTAGCTTCTTCTGAATTCACTTAATGGACTGTATTAATGTTAATAATTGATTTTTGTTGCTGTTCAGGTGGCTGCCAGAGGTGGTGGCTTCGCAGCCACTTTGTCAAGTTTGTTGACATTTTGGTAGTTCCTTATGCCAAGCGATATCATCGCTGTCAGAAATTCCTGATATCTCCGAATCGGAATTACTACTCGGAAGATGAAATAGTTTTTCCATTCGGTTGCTTGCAATTTCAGTCTGAACGATAAGGCGTCAATATGGCATATTTCTGTGTACATGTTGATACCATGTCCTGCTCTGTATGTCAGTCAGAGCATTGCTGACTTTTATCCTTAAAGGCTCTTCACACCCACGCAGCTATTTTCACTCTCATGAGAGATGTGCTCAGGTGCTACATATGCTGGACACGCATGAGCTCACCTCACTATAATAACAGCTTTATTTCATCCTAAGTGGTGCAACAAAGCTAACAGGAGAGTCGGTGACATGTCAATCAAGCAGAATATATAAGCCCCCACACAGTGCTGAGAGTAGTGTCTGAAATCACTCATTCACTACAACATAACAGACGCTCGGGACTCTATACTGAGCACAATATGTAATCTTAGACACTTGCACATGAATCATCATTTTGCATCATAACTAACATCATAAGCATCATAATGCATTGTGAGATTGTTAGCAGACAGTAGTGCACATGTCATAAACGCTATTTGTTTCACTCAGGTATATGCAACACATATATAATAACTGGGACACTGATTATAATCAGCAGTGTGCAGGGACCTTAAGAAGGCCATATGTGCCAATGTATTGACCTTTAAAGTTAAAAGACTCTATCAGAGTTATGCACCACTCCCCTGCTTTCTTTCAGCCCATAACTTCATTGCAAAAGCAAGTGTGAAATGTGTGACAATCCTCCGAGCCTGAGTGATCAAAATGGCTGCTGTCAGGCCAGGACCAAATTTTTATTTAAACAAATAACTTTTGTTTTGAAGTGTTTTGTTTTGCACCATATAAATAAATCCGTCTGCCAGAGACAGGTTTGTGACACCTTGTGTAACAGCACATTTTTTGTGCCACATTACGGCATATGAAATAAACAAGCTTACACACACTGCAATTAACTGCACTGCCCAGGCCTGCCACACAGACACAATGAACAGCTGAGACACAGCATGATGAAAACCACATAGAGAGCTCGCTGCAATAAAAATAAAAACATTCACCAAAATTGCCAAAGCACCAATTTTCCTCATTCCATAAGAACCAGAAACAGTGCGACCGCAGACACATAACATTTCTGAATGAGAGACACTTACATTGAAATGACACAGTGCAAAAGCGATAAACAAAAAAAAAAAGGAACAATTTCAAATTTCCATCTCCCTGCTGGAAGAAACTCAAGCAGAACAGCAACAAATATGTTTAAGTGCCAAGAAAATGTTGACAAGGCAGTAACCTATTAGACTGCAAGGAACAAAGTCAGCAGCAGCAGCAGTCATCAGCCTGAAATAATTCTTCATCAAACACCTGAGAGTTCACCGCCGTCGGATACTGTCAACCCAACAAGCAGCGGACATTTTTCAACACACGCACTTCCTCCCTCACACACACACACACACACACACTCCAGCCTCTTATGCACAAAGTCTTTAACTATGGAAGGTATTAAGGCTACACACACACACATGCACACACACACACAGGTGTATTTGAGGGCCATGAGCAGCGAGTAATTTCCAGGGCCAACAGGATTATCAGTGTATGTTCTGGAAGATGGCAGGGAATCAGCCTTCAAGTTAACAAAACAGTTAGTGTAATTGGTCTTCATCTGTCATCTCAAACAGAGCTGTGGACTGTTTGAGTCCCGGAGAGAGAGAGAGAGAGAGAGAGAGAGAGAGAGAGAGAGATTACTGACGGGACAGTGATGAAAATTGGTCGGAGGATAATGAGTCTCGTTGTCTTTTCATCCTCTCATCCTCTGTCTCTCTCTCCCCCTCGCTCTCATTACTCAGAGTGACTGGTTGGAGAGTAGCTTCACAGTCTGCTGCTTATTAAAAAACCCAGAGCGCCTTTAGATGAGTTCATCAGGCTCTCCACCCCTCTTTTCCCTCCATCTCTCCATCCTCCCGCCGGCTCTGCATCCTCTCATCCCTTCACCTTTTTTTTCCCTCCCTCCCCCTCTCTCAGTTTGAACTCCTACATCCTTCCTCTCTCTGTCTCTTTATCCCTCCCTCTTCCATCTGTTTATTTTTTCCACCATCCTGTAGAGTGAAACAGCGAGAAATAGATGAGGAGGAGGAAGGAGAAGAAACGAAGGCCCAGACAGGGAGGGAATCAAAGAGCTCAGGAGAGGAAAGACAATCCCCTTTGTGACAGATGATGCTTTTAGAGAAAAAAGGGGGCTTTCTCCCAATTTCCTGTTGATATTCTTTGTAGTTTATTTTCCCCCCTGCTACCCCTCTCCTTCCTTTGTCCCAGCATCCCTCCACCTCCTCCTCCTCCCTGTGCGTCTGCGCCACCGTGGCAGATTGTTTGGAATCAATAAAGATGGTTGTTGGCAGATGAAAGTCGTGGGGCGGGACGGTGGCTCGCTAAACACTCAATTCGCTTCACACAAATCACCGCCTGCGTCCCGCCGACACGTGACGGCTACATCCTGCAACAAACAATTAAAAACTCATGCAAATGCACTGTAGGGAGAAGCATGATGGCGCTCACATAAACACACATATGGTGTGTTCTGACAGGCAGACAGGCAGCAGGGCAGATGGGATTTGAACAACATGGAGACAAAAAGGAAATAAAGAAGAAAGAGAGGGAAGGGGGGGGGGGTTGATGATTGTTGTTAAAAAATGAACAGGTGCTGTGGTCATCCAGAAAAAGTGAAGTTATGAAAGTGGAAAAACTGGCAGTAGAAGTATTCAGAACTTTTACTCAAGCAATGGAAGAAAGCTACAATACAATGATGGCAAATTATAAGTAAAAATTCTGCATTCTTACTCAACAATCCTGCAAACTTACTCAAGTAAAAGCGTAGTATTAAAAGCATTATCAGCAAAATGTACATCAAGTGTCTATGAGCAATACTTTTCACATTCTCAATGTTGCAAGCAACTAAATGAACAGGGTAACAAACAGAAGTAAAAATAAAAGTGCTTATGTTACAGAATGACATCTATCAGAGTAATATACTATTGTATCTTTTATTTTTGTTGTAAATTGCTGGTTATGGTTAATTATAATGAAAAGAACTAAGCTAATAATTCCTTGCAAATTTTGATTATAAATACTACTTGTAAAGCTCTTTATTTGCATGTGTAAAGAGATTTGTCTTGCATGATAGTGTAACACAGTTCTCTACACTGAAAAACCAATTTGATTATTTCATTCTTGATTTTGCATGTTTGCTATAGTAGCTATATATTAATCATGATATTGATATCAACTATATGACACAGGCCTACCGATGCTTCAACTGCCATAAATTCATATATTGATGTGTAGTTTAATCCAACAAATTATTATATTTTAGAGACAAAAATGTTTTGGGTGTATAATCTGAATCTTCAAAGCAACTTATAATGATAATAATATCATAATATAATGCAGCAAACAGAAAAATATTTCCTTCTGAAATGTCATGAAGTTCTACAACATAAAGTAATATAAAATAGATATACTCAATGCAAAGTACAGTGCTTGAGTACAGCTATTTAGTTACTTTCCACCTCTGCTGGCTGATACAGAAAGATCCCTTTTCTGCCTTCTTCACATACAGATGAGAGAAAACTACAATAAGAAGGAAATATTCATGTAAAGTGTTCCCTCGTGACACCGCAGCTCACTGACTCATATCGCATCCTCAGAAATAATCAATTCATACACACCAGAAGCCTGTGTGATTCGTTTTAATAAGCTTTTGTCATTGTCTCACACACATGCACGCTCACTGGAATCCCAATATTCAAATAACACACAGCTCAGAGGGGGTTGTAAGCTTTATGCCACTGATCATAGACAATAAAGGTCACGTTACAGTGCAGCTTAAGGTACACACAGTCCATTTCTCACAAGAATTATCAATATGTCTCACACCTTCATCAAAACATCTCTCTTAACCTCAAGCATTAGGGGAAAAAAACAGAGGAACTAATCAACAGAAGAGCCTGTGTGCACTTCAAAAATGCAATCATCCATTTAGGAGTTATCTTCCTGCTGAAGAAGGTCTTGATCTGTGATGGCAGCGAGGAGGAGGAGGAGGAGGAGGAGGAGGAGGAGGAGGAATCTGGATGTTGAGTGGAGCGGTGTGTGTATCCACAGCAACCAAATCTGACAAATCCACTCTCTTAGAGTTTACTCTTGACAGTGGCCTCTGTGGGAGCTGGAGAGGGAAAAATTAAACTTGTAAGACAAGGAACGAGAGCATTTTACCTTGGTCGTGCAGTGGTTAATAGCATTTTGGCTTCTGAGCGTCTGGTTGCTTCAGAGGGATCTGTTAGCGAGGATTAGTCACTCTCAGTCCAACATGGCTAAAGACACACTCAAAACATGCAAACACACACACACACATCAAACAGACAGTGTGGGTAGTGCCAGGTGTTGGAGACACATAAGGTTTATAGCGTGGAGTTGGAGGCCTGCCTACAGCAGCTCTGTCACACAGACAGACAGTTCCGGTCCATCTACCAGCCAAGCACCGCTACTGCTCGCTCACTGCTGCTACAAAATCTGCTGCACATCCATTAGAGGAAAAAGACACCAGCAGCTAGCACAGACTGTTTAAAGGGACACACCTGCATTTTTGGAAAATAACCTCTTTAGTCGAGCGACCCAGTGTGAAGATGTGAAAGTGCTGATTTCATGCTCCAAGTGAGGAGTTGATGCTGGGTCACAGTTTGAAATTGCAGCATGTTGAGTGGAAGCTCAGACTTTGCCTGATCACGAGTAAGAAAACAGACCCTCTAACTCTAAAGCTGGGTGGATTCATTGTGCTCATTATATAAAAGCTTATATCACACATAAGCCTTTAATGCAGCATTTACTGTGATTTGAGGTGAGCTGGGAGCAGAGGAACGAGCTGTAAACACTGATACCCTTTTCACATTGGACAAACTCCCACCAACACCCACTGACATCTGGATTTTGTCGACAGTGGGAAAGAGTACAATGTGGATTCATTCAGTCAAATGACTCAGTCGTAATCGTGTATTTATCAAGGAACTGCCTCTAATTAATTTTCCTTTACGTTCGTGAGCATATTTGGGGAATGTGATTAATGACAGATGCTAAATGCCAAATATGCTGCTAATCAGCTGCTGCAACATTTTCACATTTACATGCTAATTTATTGTTTCCAAATTCTCGGTGCTGTGTTGCTCAGGGAACTGAGATTTATTACAGACTGGTGTTACTCTACATTGGTTTTAAGCTTACATTTTTCTCTGTCAGGAAAGCTCACGAAAAGACCAAAACCAACAATGCAATAGTTCATTGGTCAATACTCTCTAACTTTGCTGCACTGTGGCACGAAGCCCCAAGCACACTGGAGACATAAATCTTTAAGAATGGGTCACAGACAGATAGTTTTACTTTCTAAAAGGCTAAATAAGGCTAAAGCAGCTGGGCACAAGAGTAAATTCAAAACGTTAAACAGGAGTAAATATCACATTTATTAGGGACTATTTCAAGCAGTGGATTAATACACACTCAGTCCTTGTGAGTATTACCATCAACACAACTTTGTATGTTGGACTGACATTAAATATTAAGTGACTAAGTTCTTGTTAAATGAAAAAACATGTTGCCCAATGCAACATTTGGTTCACTGATGTGTTTTTAAAGAAGTTCTGAACTTAAACATGATTTTTGAGCTGTAATCTAAATGTTGTCACTGTTCTGTACTGAAACACATCAATGCTGGTGATAATATTGTCTTACTGCATTTCAACAGTTAAAGATGTCTCAACATACATCTACTGTTATTATTGCCCTTATCAGAGGTGTACAGCCCACCTCCCCTAGCCCCCACCCTGTGGAACATGGTCGTTTTTAAATGAATGCTGATTTAGACTCATCGTTCATAGGAATTTCTGCAATTTTTTGCGAACCTCTATTTACAATTGTTCAGTTTTGGCTCAGTGGTTTGGACTTGTGCTTTTGACTGCTGTAGAAGCACCACCAGACTCCATTCATTCCCTTGATGATGATCCCATGATAAACAGCAGGACTGCGGCTACATATTGACACACACACACACACACACACACACACACACACACACACACACACACACACACACACACACATACCAGAGAGCCTCAGCTTCTCTGGGCTGCTAGCTGAGCTACAACACAGATACCACACAGAAACCTTAACAAAGGCCCATCAACGTGCTTCTACTGACTGTCAAAGCTCGAGCAGACTCTCCGTGTTTCCGGCACGGACACAGAGTCTGACAGGAGCCAGACAAGAACAGAGATCTATGGCTATATCAGGGCTTGGATATACAGGCACAACGTTGGCTCTGGCATTTCCATGGGATTTGTTGACAATATGAAAAATATAGAATATCACCAGCCTTATCGTCTGAGCTCATAATCACAATTACACATTAGTTATTGCTACTTCTGCTTAGTCACTGCTACATTTTTATCTGTAAAAGCCTCCTTCATGAACTCCCCACAGTACCTATTTAGGTTTTTGTATAAAGTAGGGAGTACAAGGACATCTCAGTTTGAGATCCCATTATTTTTAGCAATTGATCTTCCCTGAGGCCTGCATTGAAATGAGAGAGAAATCCTTCCTGGAATCGGCCACTTCTGGTCAGATTCGTCTGCAAAAAGATAAAAAAATTAAGACCCTTGTCTGAGTCAAAGCTTGTGTGAGAGATACGGCTGCAAAGTTGATTGGATTCTGCTCTTATTTTTAATAGGCAGCTCTTCTTTTCTCTCTATCCCTTTTTGTCAGAGCATATATGTAAAATACATTAAATCCTCAGTTCTTGGTATATATGTATATACATTTTTTAAATGTAAAACTGCTGCTGTTTTCCTGCTGCATTTCTTAAAACACACTCTCGCTTATAAAGGTAAGAAAATGATGTTAAATGTCACACATAGTGTATACATATTGCCTTGAACTGTTAAGCAGCATGCATATTAATGTTATACAGAGTGATATATTCAATCCCCAGAGGCATTTCTCCGTTGCTTTGGCTTCACTGCCCATGAAATTTCTCCTTTCATTTAAAATTAAACAAAACACTCCCTGCTTTGGTTTCAATGTCACCCTTGCTTCTCTGCGCTGGCTTTCTCTTGTTCTGGCTGCCAAGTTTCTGTTGACAGTGCAGTGTGTCAAGGTTTGTCTGTTTTTATTGTGCTAAATCTTCGGTGTCAACTTTTTCTCATTTCACTTAATTTATCGCTCTTATTTTTTCACACACAACTCTGTAAAGTGGAAAAAATGAGTAAAGCCTGATTATTTTAATTGCTTTGTAAGGTCTAAAAGCACAGACAGCGGCCAGTAGTAAAGGCACTAACTCAGAGTTGTTCACGTTGCCAACTCTTACTGTGTATTGCGATATGAGTTTGAGTGACCCCGCTCCATCTGAATAATTCAGGTAAATAGAAAACTGTAGCCAAATTAGATGGAGGACTCTGCAGCAAAACAAAACTTGTGGAGGTGAACATTTTTAGGATTTCTGCTCAGAAACTTTGATTGTTTTGTTGGTCTTAAGTTTGGCCTCTGCAGCAGCTGTGTGCCAAGCCATACGAAGAAAAAATAACTGTTTCATAAAAGCAGCAAGCATGAGATGGTTGAGAGCTCATTCTCAAATGTTATGGAGACAAGAGGTGAGTTTGATTTATAGATGTGGTCAAGCAAGACATTAGAGGTTAAGGCTGCAGTTGTAATACCAATGCTTAATTTGAATAATTGAGTGAATGACTGATCATGCTTAGAAGCCCGGCCTGCTCGGCATTATAACACTATCAATCACGAGAGCAATCAAAATAAATGGGCGAAGTCACCACGTCACGACTCGAGCCAACACAGAATTTACGTATTTACTAAACTTCATTTAACCATACAGATCAATCTGCAATAATGGCCAACAGCTTTCTTAGTGTATTATGAAAAGCAGGTGAGACAGGACTTGTAGTTTAAAGGAAGAACCTTGGATGCGTAAAACGGGGTTTTTATTATTTTTCACATATGGAGGAAAAAGCTTTTCACGTTTTCTTCCTCAACCACATTGTAAACTAGCTAGCTTAAGGCCAGCAGTGCCCATTACTTGCAGACATTTTCATTTGACCGAGGTGCAAATACTGGCAATTTATTCCCAAAATATGGCAGGTACTGGTTAGAGGAAATGTCAGGGTTTCTCTCTGTGAACACATAATTTGCATTTTACACAAACTGCCATTCTACAGACTAAATGTAGTTCTTCCAGTTGATAAAGTAAACTTGTTCATGCTGGTTTCCTGAACAACCAGCTGCTGTCACTAGTCAGGCTGAAGGGACGGACAGAGAAATGATGGAAAGACACAGGCGATTGGCTAAGGAATGTCTCATTGCATGTCCCATTCAGTCCACAAATATCATTTAGCAAACACACATCCTTTACTGTTTTCACAGCCTAATTATTAAAGCCTAAGTATTAAAGGAACAGTGTTTTTGGAGATACAGTTAACATCTGGTTGGACAGTCTGAACAATGTGATTTCTGTCTCTAATGCTACTTGGTTTCATTTACACCTCGATTTTTTTGCATATGAGCATGAAGAGGGTGAACTCTAAATCTGGTCATTGTGTTTGCCAGGTTTGGTCTAACAGTGCCAAAACATGAAGTGACTGACTATATCTGGCTGTTGAGTTACAGTATAGAAGAACTGGCTGGATGGATAAACTGTTGTTTATCAAGAGAAAGTTGCAGCAGACAGTAACTGCCATATTATTATTTCTGTTTATACAGGAGTCAAACAAGTGAGATACAGTGTGTAATCACTGAGCTTTAAGGGTGTCGATGCATTTTTGAACTTTGGACAGAGTCAGACCAGCTGTTTCCACCTGCTTCCAGTCGTTATTCTCAGCGTGGCAAACAACAACATCCTTACTCCAGCTCCATACTTCTCATATCTGATCAACTAAGTGTCAGATATAAAGCATATTTTCTAAAATGTTGAACCAACTTAACTCCTTAAGTCTTCTTATTATGCAGATCCTTAAATGTTTGGCTCACAACACAGGTGACTGAGGACAATGATGGATTGTACTTACTTCTACACTTGTATCTCATAAAATACATGAATGGCTGTTTCAGTAAATACATCAGAAAAGGAAAATAACAAGTGTCTAATTTTAATGGTGCAATACATCTAAAAAGAAAAAAAACCATTTGTATATATCTTCTTGTTTGCTCTGCTTTGCCCCTGACATAATTTCAGACCATAACTTAGATGATGTTCTGTATGTGGCAGCACAGATCACTATTTAACATTTAGCAAAATGTCTTATCTCACAAATGTGAGACATTTGTTGCAGCAAGTTAAGACACGAAGACAATTACTATCAATCAATGGAGTTTGTGTTCAATTACATTTAACAGATTGAGTAAATCAGATAAATTCATGAGTGAAATAACAAGGCAGCTAGTCAGCTTTGGAAAAGGCCATTTCAATAAACAGAATAAACATCACAAGTGTGTGTGTGTGTGTGTGTGTGTGTCACTCTGCATTTTTTGTGCTTTAAATATTTTATATGTAACTGCATGTATATGTGTGAAGGGATATATATGTATACATTTACACTATAAATATTACATTAATTAAAACAATTAAATGTGCTATATAGATGCAGTATTACGTGTCTAATGGCCTTGTGTATGTGTGAATGTACTGGATGTCCAACTAGCACACAGTGGATGATGCCGAGTATTTATCATACGATTGTGTGCTTCTCTATTTGGGTGTGTGGCTAAATTGAGCCGAGCTGAGCTGTCATCACTGTATATGGGCGAGTGTGTATGTGTGTGCCAATATAAGAGTGTGTGAGTGTGTGTGTGTGTGTGTGAATGAAAGAGGGAGAAAGAAAGACAACTCACCAGCAGGGAAGTAGAGCGGGAGATTCTCCAGATAGAGCTTCTCATCCGTCGGCAAGAACACGCAGAAGATGACTCTGTCCAGCTGACACACACACACACACACAATGACCTTTATTACAAGCATATGCAATAACCGTGAATTCATCAATAGCAGGGGGGAACAATGTAACAGCGTGTGACATTGTGCGGCGGCGATATCAGGAGAATGCAGCTAATGCATCAGTCCATTACTCCCCTATTAGCTCCCTATTATGATCATGCCACAACACAGCGCTTATTACACTGCATGCTGGGAATGGAGTGCTGCAAATGTACGATGTGTGAGTGAGAAAGAGAGAGAGAAAGAAAGAGGTTGGAGAGAGGAGAAGGTCCAGAGGAGGCCTTTCAGAACTTTATTGTTGAAGGGTTTCTGTCGATGAATGTGCGTATAAAGGACAGAAAAATAATGTGTCTATGTGTGTGTGTGTGTTTGACTGGGCCCACCATTTCTCTCATTACTGTGTGAGAAACACTAGCCAACTCAATCCAGACTCACCACGACACAGAGAGCACACAAAGCCATAAAGACAATAGATTTCAAATAATATTAAGACACTGGCCGGGTGAGTGCAGCTATATAAACAGTCTTTATGCTCTGTGCTCTTGTGCTCTTTAGATCCTGGCTCGGCAGTCCATAATATTTACTTTACATTCTGTATCAGTGGACCTACAGTATAGTCCGCAGCACTACTTATAGTCCTGGTGATTAAAGTTACTGTAGCTACAGTAAAAGATGCTTCCAGGGATATCACCTCCACTGTGTGCACTCTTCTCAGTCTCTGACAAACATTGTTACCAGCCTAATGTCTCTACAAAGGTTCTGATTTTTCCGTTTTGGGTGAGGCAGTGCAATTTATAGCCTGGCTGTTTCTATCAGTTTGTGTCTGGTGTGGGAGTTTAAGTCTTACTGCTTTCAAACACAGACATTTCAGCAGCCTACTAGCCCGCAGCCTGTGTTTTTCAGTCCCGGCTTGTTGCACAATTACCATCACTCGCCATGATTTGAATGGAGGCTCAAAGGGAAGATATGGAAATGTGCAGTAAGTAACTACATCCCCTGGGCGAAGGTTCAAAATCTCTAACCTCCACACTAAGTTGCCTCCACTTGCGCCATTTTGCAACCTCACTCATTCAAATTGAAGCAAATGCTTGTGAGGAGAGATGCAAAATGGCCTCTAGAAAACGGTAGCAGTGGGGAGCTCATTTGATACTATTGCAACTGGGACCCTGGAGATGCTAAAGATAATAACATGAAATGAATGGAACGGGCTCTCGGAGCTGCCAGTGGAAACACACAGCCTGTAAATATTGCCTTCTCAAACACTCAATCTGTCCTCAGCAAAGTGTATTTTTCGAAACACGCTCTCGTTTTAACCTCACTGACATGACCTGGAAAATATAATGGAACTAACAGGCTTCATGCAAACTTGCATTTTTAATGTACATGTGATACTACATTTTACAAGGTTTTAGTTCGTATTTAATACATTTGAAATAATAAGATTTTCAAACTGTAGTACACCGACTGAGGTTCAAAGTTCTTGTCACCACAAGGTCCATTTAGTAGCTGTTCTGGAGCTTTCACTCATTTACAGGATACTTAGCAGCATTTCTTTTTTCAGTTTTTCAGAAATAATGAAGCATGCTCTTGGAGTTTGCTTTTCATATTCTAAGATAAAGTGGCATCCACTACAGCACTCAATTATAAGAAACGGAATTGATTTTAATAAGTTAAACAATGATTTTGTTAGCACTGAAAAAACTACAGCTCCCATGAAAAAAAGCAAGCACAAGAAAGTACAAGCAAGCAGCATGGGCACATATGTTGGTTAACAGGAGTGAAGTGAAAAACTGAACAGGTCTAGCAACAGTAAATAAGGACAGGACCTAGCCACACTTGTCCCATGACAACTGGGTAAATGGCATCTGCTGATGAAGATCATGTGAGATGATCGAAAGCCCCAGAACAGCTAATAAATGGCCTTCATGGGGTCAATCCTTTTTCTCAAATGTCACACATCAGTTTTATCTAGATTTTCTGGTCAACTGTAAATCTGGTTTGTAAAATATAACAACTATCAAACTGCCTCGGGTATTACTTTCTTTACGTATAAAAGATTCACGGCATTTTTATTATTGCACTTGATGCAGAGTGTTGGCGCTTTGCCCCGTTTCTTGAGTCCATTTGTGTCCTACTGTGTCTATAATTTTCAATTTCATTTTCTGCATTACTGCACTCCAAGCTAGAGCAAGCCTGACAAAACACACTGTAAAAAAAGTGAAATGTAGGGGGGGGGGGGGGTCAATTAAAGAATAAATCCAATTTCCTCTGGTGAACATTCTTACTTTATATGCATGCAAATAAACTCTGTCTCATTTGTTCACAATAAAACTTTTCCCCCCTTAAAAAGGACACAGTGGAACTATTCCTGGGCAGGATGTAAATTAGTGCCTTGTTGATTTGGCTTTTTGGTCTTATTTTCAGCCGTTTATGTCTTGTTGACAGTTGTCCTCTACAGTGAGACACATAACGTTTAATGTTCGTTTGTTGAGCTCGGCTGACGGCATCAGTCGACTGGTGTTGCCACAGAGACTCTGGAGACTCCGGCGCTAACAATAACATCGTCAACAGCCTCTCTGGGAGGTGATACAGCACGGTGGGTAGAGAGGGAGCGAGAGATTGAAAAGAGGAGTGGGAGGAGACCTGAAAAGTAAAGGAGGAAGATGGGAGGAGAGTTTGGAGAATGTAAACGACTGATTGGAAAGTTTCCTCTTTGTTCCCCACATCAAGCCCCCCCCCTCCATCCCTCCCCTCCAGTCATCTATTCCATCATTTTGTCTTTTCTCCGCTTGCTGTTTCTCCGGAGAAAAAGTGTGTGTGTGTGTGTGTTTGTGTTAGTCAGGTTTAGTCCCGCAAGGAGCCAATTAAAACGCAGACTTGGCCATGAGCATGAGAGCCAGAACTCGGGAGTGTGTGTTTAAATGTATGTATGCGTGTGTGTGTGTGTGTGTCGCTCTGTGTGTGTGCACGCTTGTGTGTTTTCTCAGTACACCCTTCTCCTCACTCCCACCAGAAAACAAAAACAACAGCTGTGAAAGGAATAATACCTAGAGGAAATGGCAGGGAAAAATTGCCAATCACACACACAAACACACACATGCATACACACCTTGTCATGGTGCTCTTCCAGATATTCCCTCACAGTTGCCAACGCCTCGTGCACAGCCTGTTCAGGTGGATATCCTGTATCGTCACACACACATACACAACAGCAAATATAAGCACGCAGTTTGCTCGAACAGGTGCAGTGACAGATCTGCGTCTGCATTAGGTCGCTGTCTGCACCATTTTTTTTTCTCACGACAGGTATCTGTTCTTCTTTCCACTATTCTGACACTTTACGCTCTGTGTTTTCTCACTTTCTCTCATCCCGACTCGCCTATTCCAGCGAGACGCAGACACAACACACTTGTTGGCTACGAGGAGACAGATGGAGAATCACGACAGCAATTCTTCTATATTCATTCAGCAGCCGAGACCTTTCAGTGGAGGAAAATTATCCCCACTGCTGGAGACACAACACAAAGACAATAAAAATGGGTCTTCTGGCCAAACTACGCATTCATTTTGGTTGATTATGCAGTGACTGTTGCATACATCAGGAGACAGGGTTGAACATGTGAACATAGGGGAATACATGAGAATGCCAATTAGCATTGAACAATGTTGCAGCATCATAATACACACATTGACGTGATGTACTGCTCGATGTGAAAAAACACCACCCCATGACTAATACTAGAGTGTTGTTCATCTGGTGAATAAGCGTCTCTCAAATGAACAATCTTTAAAGCCTCTGCCTACTGATGGTCCACCTACACAGGTGCTTTCACTTATTTGCCTATTCTTGCCTGTGTGGGCAGTGCAGTCTGGGTTTGATTGGCACCTGCCTCCCTCTTCTGTTAGCTTTTTTGAAAATGACATTCATATTCTACTAATTCCAACAGGAAACATGTTTCGAAGGAAAGCAATGCCACTCAAATCACGATTAATCAGCATGACGTGGAAATGTTTTTTAAGGAATGCTAAGAAAAGTTACACAATGTTCAGACTGACTACATCAACTAAATGTTCAATGACAAAGTCTTTGTTTGAAAGATCATAGCCTTGGTTAAATAATAAAAAAGTGACTTGAGGCACAGCGCAGGTTGTGCTCACTTGTTTAATATTTCATCAAAACTATCATCTCAACAATGAACCTCCACCGAAATGTTGCAGTAGCCCTTACTAAACTTACACATATGATGCAAGCTCTGGTCTCTGGTGTCAAAATCCCACTGTCTGTAGGCCCACTGTCCACACTGACCACTTTCAGCAACTCTACAAGAACAAAATCCTTGCTGGACTGGTGAAAAATGTAGCTACTGAGCAGAATGAAGGCAGCAATTACCTTGAAAACGTATTATTACCTTCATTGGTACATTGATTTAAGTGACTTTGTAATTCCTAGTATAGGTCTTCCCACCTAAATTATAATAAGGTCTAATCAGACAGAATGATTGAAAACACCTGCCCACTGCCTTAAAAGGCTGATATTTTCTTATGTTGGAATACTTTTTCCTCTCATGGTTGCTCAATTTACAGCAAGCTCTAAGGTGGTTTTTGTAGCATTATTGAAAAAGCGCAGATATGATTGGCTGGCAGTCCTGTTGGCACCAGCCTCCAAACCATTATTTTTCAGTTTCATGACATCAAAGCGTTGGTTGATACAGTGAAGAGCACCAGCTTCATGCTTTAACAGCTGTTATGTAACATGAAAGACTGCGAAATCCATCTTAAGTTTAGACAATTTTGTTTCTCTGTCCTCCAGATGAAAGGGGCGCGACAGAGAGGGAGACACAGATAACACACTGAGTCAATCACAACTTTGGCCTTTTCCTCTATTTAGCAACAGGGAGAAGTGTCGACAACCAGCCCTCACACCCAAACTCACCCCGGGGAGTGTTTAAGCACTATCCTTAACTCTCTCTCCTGCCAGTGTGGAGGGGGATTACAGTCAATCTGACACAATCTCCGGCCTAATCTATCTTAATCTGCCGGTCTTAATCCAAGGCCTTAATCTGAGAACCACCTCTGGGCTGCAGGAGATAATGTGACAAGTGGCACAGGGTGGCTCAGCACTCTGGTTAAACACAAAGACTGATACTGGAAACAAGCATGCGATGGAAAACACTGGCTGTGTGCTCAGAGTATAAACACATAGACACACAGATGTATTGTTGCTGCTGCATGGAAATGGATGCCTTTCCACTATCGTGCAAGAAGAATTGCCAGTTTGAGTGAAAACCTGAAGCAACCCATAAACACTTTGAAAATGATGATAACACACAGCACAGCAGATGAAAATGTCATGCATTAGTTCTGGGTTTTTGGAGGAGACACACACACAAAGACACTGACCGTAGATTCCAGTGGAGATACAAGGGAAAGCCTGCAGAGTGAATATGACAAAGTGGTTACAGTCTGTTGCTGATCACATAACAGCCTGCTTTCATCTCACACACAAACACACACACACCAATGCACAGAAATCACACTCTCTGCTGGATCTCGATGGAGGCTTTCTCCTGATTGTTTTTCATGGGGGCTTTTCTTCTCTCTGATTTTCTATTTAAAGACCAAACTGTTGATCATCTTTTGTTATAGAAGTCTGGTGTGGAAGGGCTTCCTTCCTCAGATACAATGTCCAGTACAGTTGGGCCTTAACCAGGACTTATTATAGTAATTATAAAAGTGGGTGTTCAAGCATAGAGAAAAATATCAGTTATATACTGCAAGTGGTGACATTTTAGTTTAAAAAAGCTATAACATTTCAGTCCTGCTTGGTGCCACCTTGCTGTGGTTTAACAATACAGGTGCCAGAGTTACATTCAAAATGACACAAAAAATACCAACTTGGTGTGTGATTACAGTGCAGCCCAGCAAACCGTGGGCTGGGTCACGCCGAGGCCTCATATTATCTTCAGCCGAACCTAAGACGACTGTGGATTTTGTTGCCTATCACTGACACTGATTTAGAAAGGGACCTCTTTATGACCAGGATGACAATTACAATGTACATATGAACATGTGAGTACTGTCATAAGACAAACTTGAAAAAGTGTGAATCTCTACTTTAGTGGGAAACAGAAGCACTAAATGTTCTGTTTGCATTAGGAGTTAACACACCTCTGTAGGAGAGTAATCAGTAAGTTAGAAGGCTTCAATTAGACAAAATTACAAACAGTAACATTTAAGTACATACAAGCATCGTTTCCTGTGAATCCCTTGTGAGTGAGTAGGTAATTTTAAACCTGTTCAGGAAATGCAAACTAAGCCAATAACAATAAAATCTGCTAAATAATTAGGGAATTACTGAATATAAATACATTGCACGGCTGTTGCTGAACCATTAATAGTTTAGGTTTAGACATAAAAATGTATGGATAATATCTGCAAGGCAGGTTCATGCTACACCACTGGTTGAGAAGAGCAGCCAGTAAACTTCAAAGTAAATCAAATCTGGCAGATTCTCAACCTGCTGTCAAATACTGCGGTAAGAACAGATGCCAAGATGCTCTCTGTGTCTCCAGATCTGTTCGTTTGACCAGATTGCAGAGTTGGCAACTCAAGGTGAGAGCAGACATGACTCCACAAGACGAAAGGTAAACATAAAACCTAATGGAAGTGAACTAATAGCTAAAAGCGAGAAGGGCTGGATGTAAAAAAAACACAAGACTGTTGTCTGGTTGAAGTAAGGTTGTACTGAGGATTGATAGATTTTATCAGTGTCAGTAAGAACCTTTGAGGAGAATTTTGGGCTAAAAACTGACTTGAGTTAAAATCAAAGAATAAATAAAATCAATACTTTGCGATAACCTCTCATTGATTTTTCCGGCATGTTATTGACAATCATTTAGGGAAAAAATGTAGTAATTGTGTGGTAGAAAATACAAATTGTGAACAAGTGATAAATCTGAAGTCTGTTTTAAATTCTATTCTAGTAGCAAAACTACAAATATACATTTATCTTCACACAGCCTCCGTGGGACTGTTTTCTTCGACTGTACTTCTGACTTTATTTTCATGTTGCTTTGGTGTTTTTCTCTGACTTTAACACCTTGTTCTGTTGTGAAACCTCCTGCCTCATGTGTTTCATAAAACCCTCTTACAACTCATCAACCTACCTGCAGCTCCTGTTTCCCTCTCGCTGTCTATCTCAGTTTGGATGTAGTTTCCTTTGAAAAAAATCATCTTCTCTCTTTAGATCAGGTTTCTGTTTTAACTATATGTTTTTGCACAATCACAACTCAGCCCTTCTCTCTTTTCCGTCCTTCTTTCCTTCCCTCCTTCCCTCCTCTCACCTCCTTCCTTCTTCTGCATCCTAGCATTCATCCCCAGCTTCCATCATCCCTCCAACTCATCCCTCTATTCTCACCACAGTACGTGCAGCATTTTCAGTGGCTGCTTCCAGGCTGTTCTTGTAGCACGACCTCAAGGCTTTCTGCTCCCTCTCTCCCACTCCTCCTTGTGCTATCGGGCCCACTGTGTGGATCACGTCTGCAGAGAGAGAGAGACGACAGAGAGAGAGAGAGAGAGGGGGATGATGGAGCACTTCTTACAACAGTGTGACAGATACAAAGAGAGAGTAAAATATAAGTAATAATATATCTGGAGGCAAATTCCACATTTATTCAATTTTTATTATGACAGCCATGTTAAATTATAGTCCCTCTTTCACCACAATTAATACAAAACGTAAATCATAAAAATTTAGCCCCACTGTTGACATAAAAAGTTCATGTATATTTTTCGTCCTGAACAGCTTTACAGTCACGTCACCTCTCCAGTCATAAACAATGCTGGTGCCATCATGGAAGTCAGCTGGCTTCAAGAGTGTTTCATCACATTAACTACAATGTTGTACCAAAGGAATCTTTCCCATCTTTGCCATCCATCCCACATGATGTCATGGCAGAATTAGAGGCTGTGGACAATGGCGATCATTCAGGGGGGAAATGTTTGATTTGTTTTGGATTGTGGAACAATTCTAAAATTTACCATCCATCTTTCAAACCATAAAATAAAACCTGGATTGCCTACATGAAGAGAAGAGCTGGTTAGAGGCGAACAGCTGAAATGATAGCTAAGTCTTGCAGGTGAGTCCCGTCCTGCTGCTACAGGTGAATGTTGGTCTACATTTGAAAGGGTCAAAGAAAATGCAGTTGTGGGCATTCCAAAGTCTCTTTGTCTTATCTCCTATATACACTGCACTAATAACGTTTAATGTTTGACATTAACAGCACTGAAGAAGAAGGACTGGCACCTGAAATGTCACACAGTGGTGAAGGAGTAGATTTTTAAGGGAGCACCATCTGGTGTGTGGACATGGATTTTTCACTTGTGTCCAGCACCTAGTACTTATGCTTGGATGTGCATGCCTTTGTGAACTTTTCCATGATTTTAACAGCACACCTGGGCAGCTATAAAGCCACTGCTGTCACTGGTTTAAATGTAGCATGCAAATCATTTATAAATATAGAACTGGGCAGCAAACTCTGAAACACCTGCAAAAGAATATTTTGCCATTAAATATAAAGTCGATGGTTTGAAAAAGTACATTTGTATCCAAGCTGATGGTTTGTTTGGCCAATTAGCCCACAAGGCACCTGACTAAAAACTATTATGAGCTGCCACCATTGCCAAAGGCTGATGACCTCCAACATGGCTTCCAGAGGATGAGTCATGTCAACAAAGAAGTTCTGTCTCCACAAGCTGATTTTAAATCATTCTCACATTAATGTTTTACTGAGACTGTTTGAAGTACGACACCCCTTTATCAAACTGATAAGTGTGCAAAGCACTTTAAAATTACATTTGCTTTGTCTCTCTCAGCAAGTTTAGAGCAACAATGTCTTTCACTGTTTCTAATTGCTTTGTACAATATATTTTTCATGTTTCTCTGTCATGTAGCTGCTGTAGAGCTTGACTAATTTAAACTGTGCATTTTCTTTGTCGAGTTAATGAAGCTTTTTTTTTTCTTCACAGGTCTCAGAAAAATAGTTCAGTTGGACTAATTGATTAAATAAAGGGTAAATGAATTGAAGCGTACGGAATTGAAGGCAGAAGAGAGAAAGAGAGAGAGAGAAAAAAAACAGAGAACCTCATAAACAGAAGCTGAGATAGAAAGAGGAGCGCTGCAGTCGAGATGTGGTTTAACCAGCCTCTACACGCCTACGCCGACACTACCACACATTCTGATGAGGCTCAGCATGTTGCTCTCAGCGTGAATACCAACGCTATGATAAGACCTAGCTGGACCACTGCCTCTACATCACAAATGTGCGCGCATACACACACGCACACACACAGTAAACAAAAATCCATTTCAACAATACATTTAATCAAGTATTGACTCGTCTAATAAGGATCCCATGGGGTGAGATAATCTCCTCTACTGATCAATCTTAACACTTCAGTCTTGAATTATGTGCCAGTTACTTCTGGACTGATCTGCTATGTTGCCAGGTTTGACTGACATCAAATGCACCAATCAGAGTGTAAAACTGCGCAGCTGTGATAAATGTAGATTTTTAACCTCCATTTAGTAGAGGATTTTTTTGTCCATCAATAAACGTGTAACCTCAGTGTAACAGTTATCAATAAATGACATTATGGTGATGTAGCTTATTTGCTTTTGTCTAATATTGTATTAAACTGATTTTTCATGGTTGTATGACTCCATTATAATTTGAATAAGAAAAAGCACATTTTGGAGGTGCAGTTCCCATTATAGTCTAAGGGATGTCAACACGAAGAGTGGCACCATGAATTCAACGAGTGATGCTATGGATGACAACTTTAGCAATGTTTCTTTAGGCTCTATTTGTTAAATTAGGCAAATTGGCACAATCAAATGTTTGCCAAATTAGCATTTAGCAGAGACTGTCTGCAGAGACACATTATACTGACGAAAAGTTCAAAACTTGACGATTCTTTCTGGATTCGTTCTGGAGTTATAAGGAGCATCTACTTAATTCCCAAGTAAATTTAAGGCTGATTGCAAAAGCACATCAAAGAAAATAATATTCTACAGACAGTAAAAATAAATCTAAAAATGTGTGTGTCATGTCTGAGTGCTCAGATTCGACTGAGTTGAAGGAATGCAGACCAAACGACAATCACTAACTTCCTGTTGTTTTAAGAAGCCCACATGAACCTATTCATTTCCCCTCACGCAGTATCATTGCCCAAGTCTCTCCATCAGTGCCCCCCGGGTCAGATTTATCCCTTTTTCTATTCAAAACAATATGAACTTGATGATTAATTAGATTAAGATGGACATTAATACAAAGCACTCTCTCTCTCTAAGGCACACACACACACACACACACACACACACACACACACACACACACACACACACACACACATACACACAGTTAACAAGCTGCCGACTCCACAGCGCAGAAGAAGCTCAGAAGAAGCTCTTTAATCCAACCCTCTGAGAATAGGAGGCCATTAGGCAGAAAGATTTAACACAGTGTTTGGGACTTCTTGAAATATGATCTGGTGATCTTATTTCAAAACCAGAAATGCATAACAGAAGCATTAAACGTGTTCTTGTGTCCACTTCCTCAATATCCTTTACAGACTCATTTGTTGTTAGAAGTTGTTGCAGTTGTGTCCATTGACAAAGAAATCCTGCCACCTAACCACAATCAATCGAGGACATTTGGTCAGCGATGCAGGATCTGCTCATTATGCCCAGGCAGTGGAACAGAGCTCTGGCTGCCAGAAAACTATTGTACCGTGTTTTTCTTAATAAAAAAGCATTTGAGATACAAAGCTGAAAGACATGAACCTCTTGGGAAAGATGTTACTTAGTTTACATTGACTTAAAGCAGCTTTCATCTAAAAAAATAAAACTAAAAAAACTTTTTAAATCTTCTTGAGGATTAGTGTAACAGCAAATATTGCTATAAATTGTATAACCCCAATTCAATTTACAGGTTTTATACGTAGAGTAACTTTCTTTCATACGTGATTTATAACAAAACATGCTCCTCACTTCTTCTTAATTTTTTCAATTCAATCAGTGAACTCAACTGGTAGAACGTTGAGGTACCTCTGAAAGATCCTTTGGAGCAGTCTGAAAATGATTCAGTATAGCTCAGTAAAAGATTTTATTGAATTGAAATTGAATTGCATGCCTATACTAAGATTAAAAAAGGGTCAGAAAAGGTTCATTCACATACACACACAGCATACTGTGTTGTTATTGAGACTGAATATCTTTGGTTCAGATGGGCTGCATGTGAGCTTGAAGATATAGTGCTACAGTAGCCATTTGTTCATGTTTAAATACTGTTACATAAATATTTCAATGACCTCAGTGGGTTGATATTTTTTATGTGTTTACAGAGGTTCAGGAATACTTTTCAATGCATTAAGTCCAGAGCAGTTTTTCTCCCTTTGAATTTACAAGTTCAAAAACACACATTATAATAAATATTAAACAGACAATGACAAATCATTAGGCTGACTCAGCAAATATGTTCTCTATTTATATGACCAGCATACACAGAGCAACATTAGCATTTATTTGGTTTCTCTTTCAGCTTTGTTTTGGTCTCAACCAATTTCTGAGGTAAATATCTGTTTAGCTTCTGAACGCAGCACTGTGTTCACCAGTGTGGTGGACAGGGGGACTACGATGGGCTTAGAGAAGTTTTTTGATAAGCCGTGATTATGAGTGAAAACAGTTAAGACTGTAAAACCAAAACAATGAGCTGAAAGACACTAAACCCCTGCATAGAGCTGAGAACTACAGCACTGGGTTCTCTGTGGGTTCACCGCTAAGGGCAGGCCCTTTCACATTACACATAGTCATTTGATCCATTGTTAGCATAAAAATATCAATCATAGAAGCTTGACAGACTAGTTCTCAAAGCTATTTCAGCTAGATGAGTAGTTTGTGCACCTCAGGATGTGAGGCTGCTCACTCCTTTTTCACATGACCAAACATGGGTTGTGTGCTTCAGTGTATTTTCCTCTCTCCTGCTCTCCTGAATCAAGCAGCACTTTCAGCAGAATACACTCCTTCTGCAATCATTAAACAGGAGACGAGGAGCTTTACAGCAACAGCAACTTATCAAAAAAAAACTGTATGCTGTGATTCCTCTGTGTCCCCCTAAGACCAGAAGTGTGTGAAAGTCTGCAGCACAGACTGGCATGAGTGAGTAGAGCTTACAGTGGAGCGCACAGATGTAGGCTGAAAGAAACTTGACTAACTAACATGACAGTTCTTCATCAAACTTCTTGCTGATGAAGGAGACTGTGGTCCCTGAGAAATCACTTTATATCGACATGGCTGTAAGACGCTAACATTCCCTACTGCACGGATTATGGAAGTTTTATGCTATATACTTTCATATTGCATGCAATCAGATATCCAGGACACTAACAGCTGAACATTTTAATGACCGCTTCTCCTTTATGATCGTATAGATTTTTCCATCATGAATAGTCCATATCCATTTTGTGTTGGGTTGTAATAGGGATTTTATGTAGTTTTCAGGCTATATTAAAGCAACAGGAGGCTCTGTGTGAGAACAAGAGCGTGAGTGACGAATCATTACTACGGCTCCTCAGCAGTAATGATCCTCCTGGAGGTGTCATGGGGCTAATTCAGACAAACATCAGTAATCTGTAAGGGGAGGATCACACTTGATAACCCTGATGACTCCATCCCTCCCACCAGACTCTCCTCTCAGTCCAAATTTGCTCTGAATGTGAGCTGAGTGTCTATGCAGGCGCTCATTTCAGCTAAAGTGTTAATCTTCCACCAGTCACTGTTTGCAGTCTCCTTGATGAGCGCCGGCTGCAGGCCCATTAAGTGCCACAACATCAGCAAGCTACAGTTTCTTTCTTCTCTTGCACCAACAATAATGTTCTCAACTATACTCTGTACATTAAAGCTTCACTGGTCTGTGAACCAAAACAGAGTGAGTGCGAAGGGAGTTCAACAATTGGATTCTGTTCATCCACATTTTATTTCATGGTGGATCAACCTCTTGAAAATAGTGAAGAGGTTGTTACTGTTCAATCATGGTTAACAAAAACTGCTTTGAGCCACAACACAGCTCAGTCGTTATCCATGATATTTTTCATTATTTCCTAACATATGACTTTTGAATTCATCGGCTGTAATGTTTATCTTTGAATTATTTGTGAGTGTTAAATTACTTAATACTTATTTTAGGGCTGGTTGAAATTGTCATCACAATATTAATCTGGATGTTTTTCAAAATCACATATAAAATAATCAAGCAGATTGTCGAACTAAAAATGGTTATTTTCGTTGTCAATTAATGTGCAGATTATTTCTTTGATTAACTGATTCATTTGGTTTATAAAATGTCAAGAAATTGTGAAAAATGGCCATTTTTATTTTCCAGAATTCAAGGTGAAATCTGCAAATTAATTAATTTGTCTGATAAAGACATTCATTTTATGTTTAATAGAAGTCCAAGAAAACCCACAAATCCTCACATTTGAGAGGTCGCGAGCAATCAATTATGGGTATTTTGGGGCCTCAATTATCATATTAAGTAGTTTCCCAGTAATTTGATGGAATGATTGATGAGCAGACTAATTGTCTCCACTCTATGGAATTTTGTTTTAATCACAGTTTGTTCAACATTAGCTCGGCCTGTGTGGGCTTGGCTTGGGTCGTCTTGGGTAGCCAGTTTACTGGAAAAACTGAATTTCCCCTTTGGCGAGTAATAAAGTAAATATTCTTCTTGTGAATCATTAATTTGGACAACAGAAATCTTTAGTTTGATAACATGATACAATAATATCATCGCATCATAATTTAGTTCTTAAGCTTTATATTTTGCTTTGTTCTTTCAATCACCAGCCTGAACACTTTCACATTAGGTGACAACAATATACCAGCAATATAAGCTAAAATACCTTAAAACTTAAGGATGTAATTTGTGCAATACTGAAGCTGCTGAGAGCATTAGCAAATCCAACATTATACTGTCACATTAGGAGGAAAAAAACACTGGTTTAAAACTGCCAATTTAAGAGCTTCCAAGAACTGGCTATAGGGTGAATCACTATTGTGATTCATCACTTGGTGAGCAGCAACAATTTTATTTATAGTGTATGAGGATGCTGCGGATGACTCTTTAAATAGCAGCAGAGACAGATTAGAACACGTGAATCAGTTAAAACACACAGCAGATGAAACACTCACAGACACATGAGCTTAATTACCGTGGTCAAACATGCAGGCATGCATGAAGGAACAACAAAGAAAAAGGACAGTACAAATGCAAAGGCGTGCAATGTAACCAGAACAGTTTGGCACATATTTGTTCTCCACGTGTGTTTGTCTCTGCATGTGTCGTGTGACTGTTTATTTTACGCGTGTGTTTACTCTTCGCTCAGTCTGAACTACTCCAGCAGCCCAGAGTGAGCATGTGCTCTCAAAAAGTCGTTCAGCCATGCCAATGCATCAGTGGAGCACTCAGCGGTGGCCAGGTTCACAACTCGGGCGCATGTGTGTGTGTGCATCTGTGTGTGTGTGTGTTATACTGTATGTACGTATGTATGAGCTGGTTCGGTTCAGTAGTGGGTCACTTGGTGGTCATTCATCTGCGTGTCATCTGCTAAATGTCACTGCAACACTGTTTTCAAATTCACACACTCACAGTATTGTTTGTGCTAAACCTGAACTGTAATCCACGATGGCATGGTGACTCTTTCCAATCATCTGTTGTTCTGCCTCCCTCTCCCTCACGTTTTCTCCCCTCTCTCCATCCATCCTTCCTCTCACTCCTTCTTTCTCTCTCTCTATGTCCTTTGTCGTCACTCCTCTCCCTTCCTCCCTCATTCACCATTACCTCATCTAGTCATCCAACCACTCCTCCCACCCCCCCATCACGTTCTCTCACATCTGTTTGTCACCTCCTCTCTATCCCTTCCTCCCATCATCCCTCCCTCTCCTACCTTCTCTCGCTCATCCCTCCATTATCCTCTTTACCCCTGCATCCTTGTCTATCCCCTCCTCTATTAGATATTCCTCTCACCCCCTCTCCCTCCCTCTCCCTCCCTCTCTCTCCGTCACCTGAGGTAGACAGTTCTGTCAGGAGTCGGCCTTATTTACCGCCTCTCTTCGCTCCTGTTTACATTATCGATCGGCAGGGTTGCTTTAGTTCCACCATACATCAACACCACCCCTTCTCCTCCTCCTCCTCCTCCTCCTCCTCCTCCTCCCCACCACCCCAGTGTTACGGCTGCTGGCTCACATTACCCTGAAACACAGAGAGAGGGGGAGAGAGAGAGAGAGAGAGAGAGAGAGAGAGAGAGAGAGAGAGAGAGAAGGGGAGAAGGAAAGCTAGCGGAGCATGTTAGGATGTGTGAGGGATTTATGTGTGAAGGAGAGAGTGTGTTGGATAGTGTGTTATCGAGGGTGTGTGAGTGAGTGCGTGAGGAGCAGTGCTAAAGGGAGAAAGTGGATGTGTGTCTTCTGAAAGTGTGTGTGACTGACAATATGAGTGTGTGTGTGTGTGTGTGTGTGTGTATTTAAAATGCTGAAAGCACACACAATTGCCCTATGTGATTACATGAGGCAGCTGTTTCGTTTTGCAAACAAATGAGGGAGTTTGGATCCTGTTGCAGTGAATTTTAAAACCTACACAGTGTGCACTACATGACCAAAAGTATGTGGACACCTATACCGATACGTGGTTGTTGAACATGTCCCAAATATAATGCTCTAAGACCCAACTGGGAAGGTTTTGAACAAGATGTTGAGTGACTGACTGTAGTGATAAATCCACAAGAAGCCAAGCTCTTCCAAATTAAACTCTATTTCTGTACTGACCTGGCTTTGTGCACAGAGGTACTGTCAGGTTGAAACAGGAAAGAGGCTTCCTTATACTGTTGCCACAAAAATCGAAGAACATCATTGTACATACTGTGGACAAACAAAAAAACTTCTGAGAGTTCAAGCAAATTTTAACAAGTTTAAGCAAATTTCCTGAAAATCTTTCCATCCATTATTGTTACCTGAATAAACAGATGGTGATGTTAACTATCCAGTCGGGTGCTATTAAATTATTGCGGAAGAAGAGGGTGCAACAAGATGAAATAATTAAAATTATTGTTCCCACACAGAGCTGATGTTTTCATCTGCCCTATTTTTAGCCTCTTCAGTGGATGTTCAAACTTTTTTTTAAACTTTTATTTGTAAGTCAGTTTCCATTACACTTTGCCACATTTTGCTTTTATCAATACACCACGTCAGCCAAGTGTGACGAATTTTGTGACATTTCAATTTTCTTTTTCAAACTTTTTTTGCTCCCACTCAGGTTTTTTTAAGCAACATTGAGCAAAATTCACCTAAAAGACGTGGATGGAATCACACTTAATTACAAGAAGCAGGTTTGGAGATGTTAAGGTGACCCAGGAACACAGTTTGGGGCTGTTGTGCTAACAGTGAAACTTTTGCATTGCAGAAAATGGACAGACTAACAAAGAAGAAAGATTACCTCAGAAGTATTGAGGACGATATTATACCATCAGCTAGACAGTAAAATCTTGATGAAATGGGGTGTTTCAACAAGAAAATGATCCTAAACACAAATAAAAAGTCATCTGGAAATGGCTAAATCAAGCTAAAATTCAACTTTCAGTGTGACCTTTCCAAAGTCCCGACCTCAATCCTCCTGAAAAGATGAGTCGATGCAAGAAAAGCAACAAATATGGTTGAATTCGATTCTTCCAAGAAGAGATGTCAAAATTTGAACCTCTATTCTGCCAAAAGCTTGTCAATAGATACCAAAAGTGGCTGATTGAGGTGAAAAGAGACATGGAGACAAATAAAGGGAAACTCCAGCTATTTTAAACATCAAAGACTGTTTACAGGTCATGGGGAGAACTATATATATAAAGCATTTTGTGGCTCCAGAGGGAGCTGCATCTAATAAAGCAGTGTCCCTTAAAAATGAATATAATAACAGGTCTCCAAGCATAAGGGGTCAAGGACAGATGCCTATAGGAAAGTACAGGCATTCAGCTGCCAAAGGAAGAAAAGTTTACATGGAGTCAGATCGGTTTCTGGTGTTTGTGAATCATTCTGTGCATTTATCAATACTGAAACTGATTCTATAATCTTCTACCTTTCACTAAACTAATGTCGAATGTTAACACATTTATTTAGAGAATTGATCTTATTTAAATTACGTGAACCCACATATGGCCTTTCCCTTATTTTTAAGTTTCTGGTTCTGTTAGTCAATTAACGAGGGAGAAATGAATCAGACCAGCTCATTCATGCAAATGAACATAACGGGAACAAGCATGTTTACCTACATGCAGCTTTATACTCTCTACTGAAGCATATAAGCATGTAATGGGCACATATTATCATCCTGATGGAGGTTAAATATTCCCAAATTGTCACTGCATGAATTAGCACACATGTTGAGTGTGTTCCATGTAGGTTTAAAAAAAAGACATTTAAATTTTCCTGAAGTGAAATAATGGCTGTCTTTACTCTGTGGTTGAACATTTCAGTGACGTTTTGTGTTTTTGCTTCCTTGGTTTTGAAAAGGTCAATCTTCCACACAGAGGAGGGAATCATGACCTATTGTTAAACAGATGTGGGATCTTTTGATTTTTATGCTCTCTCTTTTCAAGTTTGAATATATTGATTTCTGGCTTTTCATCCAATGAAGGAATCACTTTGTACAGGACAGTGGGTTACACTATTTACATTACACTGTTGATTTATCTGATTATGGTGTTTATGTCTTCTAACTCTGTCTCTTTCAATATTGTCTCAGAGACAAGTTAAACAAAAAATGCTAGTAAAAAAAAAAAGGCTAAAAAGTAAACGTACTCAGATCTTTTACTCAAACAGTAATGTAAAACTACTTCAAAGTTACAAAGTTTTACTGAAGCAAATGTATAAAAGTATCATTAAAATGTACTGAAAGTCAAAGTACTCACTATGGAGACAGAATATCAGATTTAGATTTTTAAATATTATATCTCTGGATTATTATTACTCATGCATTATATAAGCAGTGTTTTAATAATTCAGCAGAGCTCACAAACATTATATTAATAAGCTCATCTCCAAGCCACTAACTACAGCTGTCAGATAAATGTACTACAATATTTCTCTCTAAAATATAGCAGAAAATAAAGATACAGAAGTAAATTGGTATTGGTAAGTAAAATTATTATTTCTCTAAAGCCAACCTTACTTGAATCTTTGCATAAGATTGAGGTATAAATGTATAAAAAATATATCTAAAGTTGGGTGAAGAGTGTTCAAGAGCTTCGTTCCCTCAGAATTTCTTTCTTTCTTCTTTACCACAGTCTTTTTCTTTCATATCAGTTGTCCTATATTAAACAGCCCCTCTCCACACGAAGTGCTGCTCCTCTGTGGTTTCATTGTGTTTTTCCACCTGAGAATACAGCAGTGTCTGTCACATTGATTAGAATAAGACACTTAGGAGCTTCTTTCATCAGCATGTAAAATCACAAATCAGTCTGACCTAATTATAACACAAAAGCTTGTTTCTAACAGATGGCATGAAGCCACTTTTATAAACCATACTGCTACACTTGTTTTATCAAGGCCCCATCACACTGTATGATCTTCTTGCAAAAACAATAATAAGCAGGTTGAGCAACATAAGGAAACAAAGTACAAGGTAAAATAACAGCACAGGCATGTAGACAAGGAAGGGAAACACTTAGAACACTTACAAAGTAAAATTTGTACTTGAGTGCAGCTCAAACTATTTTCATCACACACCTGATTTGCCTTGTAAATTCATCCTGCGAAGAGGCAGTGAGAGTGTGTGTGTGTGTGTGTGTGTATGTGTGTGTGTGTGTGTGCACGTGGGTCTGCTCTCTCTCATAAGTGGGCGTCACACTGGCAGGAGCCTTAAGAGAACTTGACTGAGTGCCATCCGGTGACACCCTCCCTGACTTTTTCTGTTTTGTCTGCTGTTCCAGCTTTTATTTTTCCTGCTTATTGTCATTAGAGCCCTTTTTTCGGCTCTCCTCCCTCTCCTCCCTCTTGGCCTCTCACCATTCTTACCTGGGAGGCCACGAGTCGCTGCTCCTGCTTTTCATACTCAACGGCCGTCCATCCGTCCATCCCCTCCCCTCTCTCTCTCTCTCTCTCGCTCTCTTCTCATACCTCCATCTGTCCCTCGCCTTTCTTTATCTGCCTTTAAAGCAGGAGGCAGAAAAAGGCTAGCTGGTCCTTTGTGTGTTCGGCCTCAGTTTGTGCTCAGCCAAGCGGACACAGCTCTTAAATCCAGGCCCTGGCTTTGGCACAAAAGGAAGGCTCAGGTCTTGTAAAGGCCCCTACGGCTCACCCTATCTCTTTCCACCTTTCTCTGAAAAAGACAGAGGGGCAGTTATTCTAAACAGGGGGACAAGAGTGGACCGAGAAGGAGGGGGGGACGAGATGCCAATGCTAAAAGGAGCGGACATAATTCTCTTCATCAGAGAGCTGCGGCAAAGACGGTTTTTACCCCCTCTCATTCTCCAACTCTTTCCCTGAGCCAAGCAACACTGGAGCTTTTCTTTTATCCCTTTTTCTCCTTCAAGGCGAATGAATTAACTGAATGAATTAACACCAGGGCTGCTGCTGCTGTGATCATCATCATCACGCTCCTCCTCATCAGCAGCGGCAGCTTTGACGAAGCTTTTTAACACCTAGAAGGATCGCACTGCTGACGCCGCGGCAGGAAGAAGCTAAGACGTCGACACCCTTGTCAAAAAAAAGGGAAAAAAACGAGGAGGTAAAAACTCCCCAACTAGCAAGGTATCACAGTCTGAGTGCTACAGTCTTTAGCCCAGAGCCTTGTCAAGTCTCTTGGCACTACTAAAGAAACCTTACTGCTGATGATGATAGGAAGAGAGGAGGGAGGAGGTGAGATGGGGAGGGAGAGGGAAGGCGGGAAGAGGATTGGAGCGAGATACAAGGGAGAAAGATGAAGAAGAAGAAGAAGAAGAAGAAGGATGAGGCGAGAGGGAGGGACACCAACGGTAGGAGTGAGGAAGAGGGAAAAAAAAGAGCGTCAGAAAGGTGAGGAAGAGGATGGAAGAAGAGGAGGAAACAAGGTGTTTAAGTTGTTGATCGCGACTGGGCAGAAGCACCACATCTTCAAAGAGGGACAGGGTGACAGACGAGGCAGAGAGATGGAGGTCTTGGAGGAGAGGAAGAGGGGGAGTCAGGGAGAGCTGCAGTGAGGATTTTAATTAGCGGTAATTGGCCACCGAGGGAACAGAAACTGGGAGATGGGAGGCAGGGAGGGGAGGAGAGGGGAGCATAACAGCCAGTTTTTGACAGAGCGATATCTCTCTTGCTTTGTACCTCTCTATTTCCTTCAGCACTTTCTTATCTGGGCCTTTCCATCCCCATCTTGTTTTCCCTCCATCTTTTTCCACCTCCAACTGCGTTAGTCCCGCTATCCCCAAACAGTTTCCCTCGCTCTCCACCAATTTCCCCCTAATATAAGGCGCTGCAAATATAAAGTATTTGGCATTTGGGTCGACTGAAGCCAATGTGTGCAATTATGATGAAATGCTCCACACACTTCACTGAGTAGGATAATTTTGAAAAGCAATTATTTAGGATTTTTGAGCTGAAATCTGGAAAAAGATGTAAGAAATGCACATATGATCTATAGTTATCCTGCAGGAAAATATGAGTGGAGAGATGCACTGCTTTGTGATGAATGTTGATCCCATTCTATTTATTACTTTAACAGATCCCAAAGCTGCTGTAATCAATACTTTAATTTTCACAATGGATAAATGACTGCTTGTCTGTGAAAGAGGTCGCTCACAGTGATGAATCCACTGAGACTTGTCACCCAACTCTGCAGTTCCTCTCCACTATATGAAACATTACAGCTTTCAGCTCACTGTTTTCCAGACTCCATCTCTGTTTGCTCTGATCAGCACTATTTTTTTTTTTTTTTTTTTTTTTTTAGGAAAAATGCTTTAAAAACCTACTTTACACTCCTTCCACAGCACCAGACAGCAGACAGACACAGTTAGTGTCTCCTGGTGAACATGGAGCATTCAGCAGCTGAGGATAAACAGATGTTTCCCTCAGGATTTTGGTATAGGCCTAAACCATCTAAAAAGGTGAATATTGGACTCTCACCAAGTGGCTATGACGCCAAATGGATGGCGATGTTGCATCATTATATCGACTTCAAAATTGATCATGTCAGTGTTGTGCTTTCACAGTGTTTTTTCTGCTGCCCCATGAGGCTGAAACATCAGTTATTACAGGTTCAAAGTGCTTGAACTGATCGCGAAGGAAAACTTGATGAAGGAAAATTGATTCTATTGGTTATAATAGCACTGTTCTCTGCAAAGCAACACAACAATGTCGCTAAAAACAAGGCAACAAGCACGAGTGGTCAGACACTCAGACAGGTTGAAAACAAGCAGCCAAAATAGCTGCCACTGTGTTTGGAGGTAAAACTGAAAGTGTTGACTCTGCTGTCGTAAGTATGGCAAGTCAAACTTAAACCAGGAAGTTGGTCTACAAACTATGAATTGCAATTGTAAGCTTTGTTTTTTGTTTTAATGTATAATGTTTTTTTAATGCCAAAACTGCGACTACGAGACAAATAATGTATCTCTATTACATCCATGGTTGTGATGGTTATAAATGAGTGGATCACCGAAGTAAGAACCAAAGGTTGTCTGTAAATCTCTCTATTGACGTTACTGCTGCCTTTACTCGAGGCGAACAGTCATTATGGTTCTGACCTCATGTTGTCAATATCTCCCTGTCAGTCTCTTTAGACCCGCCCACAGCACCTGCCCTCCCCAGTGTGTCACAATGTTGTATCTCGCCGCGTTCATCAGGGGAGCGAGGGCCGGCTGGGGAATGGGTTAGCACGGTTACGGCCGTGTTTATCGGTACACAGGTGAGCTCTGCGGTGGCGGGTCATCTGGACAACACATTTGGCCCACGCTCCCCTCTCTGGCAACCACAAAACACACACAAGCACACACCTCCATGTGTGTGTACATGCATCTGACAGCGTGCAGCCGCCTTACAAGTGAGCAGCACATTAATTTTATGCACACACAAACAGACTGGTCTCAAACCGTTCCACTCTTAATCAAGTCCTAATTACAGGAGCTCATATGCCCCAAAGTTGACAGATTGCTGATTTAACTGCCTTTAAGTTTTGGTTAATATGTGAATTTAGGCAGGGCCTGCTTGAAATTTTCCAGCTGTCATTTGTCAACATCCACAAATTGCACGCGACTCTCGCTAAACGGCAGCGGTGGTGTGCCATACACTCAGGGTGTTGCTAGGCTACAGTGCTGGGATGCTGTGGGCTAAGTGGCTGCGGGATCATCGACGGACACTCTGCATGTAGGGCTGACAGCAGGTCCTCTGGACTATTTGGCATCTCGTGAGTCAGACGCTCTTGAAATCTCACATCTGGTGGCAAGCCCATACAAATCAAGATCAAAGTGTTGGCTTTGAGATTGGACCTGTCTCTCAACCTCTCTGCCTCTCTCCTGTCGAGTTTCATTTTCATTTCTCGCTCCTTTCCACGGCAGCGCTCTGCCTTCACATAGTCCTCTGTCTGCTTTGTTATCCCTCCTCTGCTTTCCCTCTGTTGTTGCTGTCTCGCCTCTCTCTACCTCCTGCTGAGAGGTAATCAAGCCCTGTTGTGAGTGTTTAAGCATTGAAGCAGACGCATGTTGAATTATTCTTGGGACTTAATATTTTGTCTGGGAGGAGAGAGCCCGTCTCCTTACCACATGCTGGGTAATGGCCGCGCACACATGAATGCAAGGCAGAGGTGCTCGCACACACACACACACGCACACACACACCCACCCACACGTAGTTAGTCAGTCTGTGAGTCAGAAAGATAGTCAGTCACACAGATCCCATGCTGACAGATAGTTACAGGTAAGAGAATGATAGGAGCTGACAGGCAGCCCACACTGTATACACTGATATACTACACTTAGTGCAACAGAGACACAAGTAAACACAGCACACAGGCACAACAGCACACTGTACAATCCAGGATATAAACATGAAAGAAATGTACATGCGCACAGAGAAGGACACACAGCATTCTCACACACATTCCAGCAAACATCCTCAAAGTTAAACAAGTGAAGCAACAAAGGAGAACAGACAATGTAAGAACTCAGCTCTTCCTAATTCCCTCCTGTCTTCAGCTCTCCTCACATCCGTCCCCTCCCCCATGCCGCTTCCTCTTATTTTATTTATTTTTTTACTCTCTCCTACTCTCTTCTTATCTATCTCCTGCTCTCCATTCTGCCTTGAGCTCCCCTTTATCATCGCTTCTCTGTCCTTTTTTCTCTCTCCTTTTTTCTCTCCTTCTTCCACTGTGAACTCAAGCTCTCCGCGGAACCATAAGCTGATATCACACAGTCTCAGTGTTCCTGTAATCTCTGACTCTCTCTCTCTCACACACACACACACGTTGACACACGCACACACCTGGGTGGTCATTATAATATACAAAGCTTGGCTAAGGCATTATTGCAATGCTTGGTGTTACACTGTGTCTGTGCCATTACAGCAGTCGACAATAACGTGATTAACTCCTGATCAAAAAATCATGTTTTTAATCAGGAGTAAACTGTGTGAGATTCATGTAATGCCCTGGGAACCTTTAGAACTGTGTACAACACATTACACACACTACGAGACAAGTAATATGCTGCATTTAATTGATTCAAATACTTTTATGATCGGCTGTGTTACACTGTCGTGTTAGCCAACGGCAAACAGACTCAATATCGATGCAGCGGAGCTTTTCTACTTTTCAAACTACACGTTCTTCTTCCTTCTCAAAACCTGTTGCCTACCCACAATGCAACATCAGTGCAAACACTTGGGTCAGAGATCCACGTGTGTTTTGCTAGTAGCTGTTATTGCAGCCTCAAGCACAGATGAGGAGCCATCAGCAGAGGTCTGATGAGCTCACTTCTTTCTCACTCCACACGTCCAAATTTCTTTCATTTTCAAACCTGCAGCCTTCAACACCAACTGACACTAAGTTATTAGTCTTCACATAGCTCCCTCTGGAGCCATAAAGACTTTATGCAACCACTTCCACATGTGCAGTACTTCTCCCCAAGACCTGTAATCAGACATTGATGTGTCAAATTGTTGAAGTTCCTCTTGAGGAGAGATTTAAGAGCAATTCTGCTGCTGGAGTGTCTTGTTAAAGTGATAACCTGAGCGGTACCTTCATAACTGTTTTTGCCACGTTTTCGTTGAAGCACTGCACATCCAAGCAGAGCTGAAACAAAATAGTTGTTTAAAGCAGCAGTTCACAATAAACCAGAACATTTTAAGAGGTGAAAATACTATAGTGATAAGATTCGCCAGCTGTATAGGTAAGTAAAATGAAACAAACTGCAAGCAACTGCATTAATGATGAAACTGATGTAAAGACTTCAGTGTCTGGAAAAGACTGTCGTTTTGATCCTGTAGTTTTCAGAGCTGCTGTTCACTTCTTCTTATTAACGTCTGCATCGAGCACTAATGCTCTCCCCACAGTCAGATGTTGCGCTTTAGACGTCAGGAAAGATGGAGGAGAATTTCTGCATTTAAAAATCCTGGAAAAGCTTCTCCTGTCATGTTGAATCTTAAGTTTCATCACATTACACACACCGCAAAAGGGCTGCCACTTAATAATTGAGTGCCATTTACTTTACTATAAATGGAAGGCACTAAGTGACATTGCTATGGATACCTGATGAGTTTCTGCTGGTGGTTGAGATTGGGTTGAAAAGAAAAAATCTACTTTAAGCCCTTATGGCAAAAGCAAAACAGCTCACAACAGTTTTTCTGAAGAACAATAAAATGTCCCTGTTCCATATTTGAACAGCAGATTTGCCTTCTTTTATGCTTTTTCCTTATTTTTAATTCATGAGGTGGTTTAATCTCTATTCATCTCAGGGAAATCGACTGTGCAACTTTTCCAGCAACACCCTGCATCACTGTCACACCCTCCCACACCTGGAAGCAGCCCAGTGAAACCACAGCATGCAGCCTCACTGGAGACGTTAAACAAGCACACTTCATACTCACACTTTGCTGGGAGGCCGTAGCCACAGGTGATCTTGGCCTCTCCGGTCTCGCAGCCGTGGAGGGATTCACACTCCCTTACCAGCATGGGGCCTGCAGCGCGGTGGATCGCCCCGTCCACTGGAGAGGAGAGCACAGGACATTCAGTCAGTTGACCTACTTATGTGAATCCCATGCAATCGGACTACCGACAGGGACTGTGAATGTTTGAAGTCCAGCAGACACATTCACAGGTGTCAAAGCTTAGAGCTGAAAGGACCTAGATAATGGTGGTATTAAAAGCGAACGGCTGACTTTCTCGTCTTCTGCTCGTTTCTAACTTTTCACCCCAAATCCCACTTTTTTTCTTTTTCTTTTAATAAGTCAAAGCATCTGTCCCGCTGTACGTCAGTCTTTTTTAATGGATTTTAGGGCTACTGCCTTACTTAATTACTCGATTTAATGTCTTATTAAGGACTCAGCTGACTTTGACTTTTTGGTCAATTAGTCTTTATTAATTACATTTTCATAAATCTACATAATATTCAGAAATGTGTATCTATCTTTGATCCACACCACATCTAAAGACCGTGACTGTGTTCATTTCCAGGAGGGCAATGATGCAGGAAAAGCAATTTTACAGCTTTGCCAATTACAGACACACAGTCACAATCTTTGCAGCCCTCGCAGTTAGACACTTTCTGCAAAGTTAACATTTATACCATCTAGGTCTCAACAGACCTGAGAAAGCAGCATTTAACGCTTAACAAAATCATACTTGGAACAAATAAAGATCAAACAGGAACAACAGAAAATAAAACTAAAGAATTCACAATTAAGACACAATTATCCAAAGCCAATGTATTTAACTTAGATTGTAATAGAAAAACACGATTTCATCTTATGTGATGAAAAATATGGGGGGGGGGAAAGAAGTGAAATTTATTCTAGTGAGGTGCTGGTTCATATGCAGACATCACAGCCAGGAAAGAAAAAGCCACACATTCATGATTACGATCCTTTTTTTGTTGAAATTCCATTGATGGACGTTTTTGCACATCTGAAGGAGAAAGCAAAGTGTGCCGAATTGAGAATCAAAGTATAAAGATTGAATCGGAGTTACTAATGCATGGCTTTCCCCTCTTTCCTGTCATATTCAAACTGAACATTATCTCAACGGTGCAGAAACAGATATTTAGACTGCGACGCTTTGAGCTGAGCAAGCGGCAAGTCAGGAGCTTGTTGTGAGGCTGAGGACCCAACCCCGTCCTCCAGAAATTAAGGTTGTATACAACTAACATGCAAACGTAAAGCCACCTGAGTTACATTCATTCATATCAACACTACCTCTACTGCTTTTACATGAAATCTGTGGGTGTAGAGGCAGGAAAGACAGGAAAGAAGGCGAGAGAGAGAGAGAGAGAGAGAGAGAGAGAGAGAGAGAGACACAAGGAATGACATGCAACAAAGATCCTGGGCTGGACTCACTCCGGGGATGTTGCAGTTCATGGTCTTTGCCTTAAACCTGTCGGCCACCAGTGCACCCCAGGAAGCTATTTATATTAAAGTAACTACAGCGTACCAAAAAATTCATATTGGTCATATTTGCAAAATGTCCACGAACACAAATATTTCACTTGTTTTACCTGTAATATCTGCATGTGCAGCACATTAAATAGTTTGTATTAAAAAAATTTTGTTCCTTTTGTTGTTTGCTTATTCGAGGCATGTGGGTGAGGTTAGGGAAAGATCATCTTTTTGGTTAAATAATGAAAAAGTTACCACAGTCATGACTCAAAGCACAAGACAGCGTCCACTTCATTAATATTCAACCAAAATCATGATCTTTCTCTAACATTCGCCAAACTACATGCAGGACTGGGGCTGTGAGTGCTCATTTGGTGTAAAGGTTGCGAACTTTGCACGCCCACTGTTGGTCCTGATCACCTCACTACAACTTGGACACAACTGTACCACTTCCTACATTTAAACACTCAACAGGATTCTTGAGGCAATTATGCTTCCCTCAAAATGTAGCTGGCAAAACAAATGAGTAGTATACACTGTAAATGTCACTTATAGGACAGAGTTGAAAGAGCGTAGCTACAGTCAATATTATTATCTCAGGGTTATCTGACATACACTGACTCAAGGCTCTAATGTAATGTCTAATGTAGGAGTTTGGTGTATTTATAATTAAGGTAGAGTGAAACACATCTGTCAGGACTGACTTTGTCACAGCACGGTGAGACATGTCAGCGCTCGGTGAAAACAGTACAATAACATCCATCCATATGTCGCAGCTCAGTGTGTCGGCCTGTGGCTCTTATCTCTGTCTGACTGTATACAGACCAGCTGTTACAGTGGTGAGTTTTGCCGAAGTGAGTAGCTTCAGGCAGGGGTCTGGTGTTATCTAACCATCATTGTGTTAAGTTGGCATATCGCATGCGGCGCTGAGCTGTAGTGTGCCATGTCACGCTGTGTCATGTTGAACTGGGCCGCACTGTGAGCTAAGCACGAGTGTAAGGGTGTGAAAGGCGAGCTCCGAAACGCTGGCTACCTCCTCAGGGTGCACGGAAACAAGTTCAGATACCACGCTCATGCTGTGTGTGTACGTGTGTGTGTGTGCTTGTGAGTGTTAGTGAAATATTGCTGGTGTGAGTATATCCATGTCAAAAGCATATGTGCACAGACGTATTAATGTGCACGTGTGGTGTGTGTGAAGAGTCCTTGAGGTGACACACACACACACACGCATGGCACACACTAACTTTGAAGCAGCCCAACTCTGAAATAGAGAACAAGTGTGATAAGACTGAGAGATGGAAAAGAGAAGGAGGGAGGAGGGGAGGGGAATAAGGGAAAGAGCAGCAGATGTAAAAATAGTCTGGAGGAAGATAAGGAAACAGGCAAGAAAAACAGAATCAAAAGAAAAAGAAATAGAAATTGAACTGAAATATAAACCAACAATACCTGTTGTTTTGTTTCACGCCTCATGTTTGACAGTCGCATTAATGTGTGTTGGTTGTGCACAAGTGTGTATATGTGTGTGTGTGTGTGTGTGTGTGTGTGTAATGGTGAAATCTGGCCTTCTCCCCCAGTCTTTACAAGTGGACTGTAATCGCCTTGAGCTACAGCAATGCTTCTTGACCTGACTACCTCATTGCTAAGTACCTCGCATCTGTAAACAACTGTACGTGTGGTTGTAGTTACATGTGAGGAACACGCACAATGAAGTTTGCACGCACACACAACAACAAGAGTGCATATGGATGTGTACGCATACAGTCTGGTTTAAGTAACATGTGTCCCAGAATAGAAAGGAAGACACTTAATAATAATGCAATCAGAAAGGGCAAGCATGTATGGAGGATGTCGATCCCTGCATGTTACCATCACCCTACATGGATCCGTCCTTTCACTTTGACATTTATGTTTCTCACTCTCTCAATATGACTGCATACCTACAACTGTTGAGTAGGTATTTTTAGTTACAGCAGGCAAACTGAACTAATCCCAACCATTTCTGCTTTATCTGCTTCAAATCAAAAACAAAATATGTCATTTCTCCATAGGATGACACACAGAAGCAACCCGTTCTTTTTCAGTATTTCCAAGCACGTTTGCTGGTGAGTTGATGAAATGACATTTTAATGCATTAGCTGACCTCTCATGAATCTAGTCAATAGTGGTATTTTATGTATTCAGCTTTAGTGAATTTTTAATGTTTAGCAAGTCAGATTATAATTGCAGTTATCCAGCGTAAGCAACAGAACTGCATTTTCTGAAAAACAGTATGCAAAAGTGCTGAATATTTTACATTTCAACCACTATAATGATGTGTGTATGTGTGTGTGTGTGTGTGTGTGTGTGTGTGTGTCCATTCTGAGGTTTGAGATACCCTGAGTAGGGGAGCAGACTGGACATGTGTGTTGGGCTCCGGGGGGGGGGGGCAGTGTAAATACCTCATTCAGGACCAGGTTAGCTGTAAAAGCAGCTAGTGGAAGAAAGCAATGGCTATTTTGAACACTTGTATGCCTCTCCTGACCTGCTTTCAGACATCTCTCTCTCCCTGCATGAGATCGAATGAGTTTCTTTGAAGACTGCCCATTCAGGGAAAAACCTATCTACCCTCTCCCTGAATATATCAAATAATAAAATGTTTTCTTGAATGCAATTGATCGCCTTGTATATTTTGCACTATTGACCAAACTTCTTTCTTGACTTATATATTGAGGAGTTTCTGGGCATTCATTAATATTCACTTATTGTGAATGACTTAATATTGTTTAACTTTACGATGTGAGTAATTATGACTATTGAAGCACAGGAAAAATGCATACATATTGTAAATGTATTCTATGTTGTGGGAATAGTCCTCCTTCCCTCTAAAATTAATCACAGGAAAACTGATTAATACTGTCGCTTCATCGCTCTCCAGGAAAAAAGAGTAAAACAGGAAACAAACAGCTGTCTCTCATGTTAAAGTCTGGTGTTCAAAGATGGTTCTCCATTCATTCCTATGAAAGATGCTCACTGGGTCCATACAGTGAGAAGCACTTTTGCTGTCTTGGGCCCGCAGAACACGACCACTACGATCCTTGGGATGACGCGATGAATGCAGAAGTTACAATACCCTGTGTGTCCACGACTCCTAAATTGATCACCAACACATTACTTCTGGCCACTAGAGGGCTTTGTCACTTTTAACAATTTTAGGGCCACTTGCTGAAATAAATGTTCTTCTTGGGAGGTCAGTCTTGAAAATACATGCATAAATTACTGCATTGTTCTTCGTGTTGTTTCAAGTGTCAGGTAGTGCACAACATCTGCATGCAGCCAACTCGTCCTTTCCTTTTAACTGCAAATAACATCTTTCGACTACACACCCCGCCGCATTCGCTTTCACATGAATCACGCTTTGTGCATTGAGCTGAAGAAGCCTTTGTTTTTCTCATGTTTAAGTTAGATGGCTCCTTGTCAAATGGAGATGAGAAGAGACAGGAGACAGAATAAACCTGTCTCCCTCTCTGTGGACGCTGCCTGAACCTGCTGAGCCGGGTTAATAAATATCCATACATTCACACTATTCATTCTCTCTCCCACCTCCCACCTCTCTAATATAGAGAGCTGTCCCTCTAACTACATTCACTGAAGACAGCCCATGTTAGCTTTCTTTCAGACTGTGGTAACTTCTGACTCTGTGGGAGTCGGTGTAATAGCCCAGCATGAGCTCCACACGCTACTGAGTAGATTCAGACACTGTTCTGTCACTTCAATGCGGTCAGAAATACGAAGGGGGAATTCATGAGCAGGGGGGAACTGCAAATGAAAGATGCATTTGAAGTAAAGCTGCACCAGCAGTACTTCTTCAGCGCAGGCACATATATAGGTCTATTAGTCAAGGATGGTCTGTGACTGGGAGAAGCCATTTTATTTATTATGTCTACAGAACAATATCAGCAGATTCAATCTGGTTGGCCTGCAAAAACCAAAATAAATGTTGCCTCAAGCAATATTTAAGCTTGAAAGTGAAGTGAAATTAACAAAAAAGGAAAAAATTAAGAAGACTTTGCACCGTTTCCTGCAATGTCACACAAGCACTGGATGTTTATCATTTGTCTGTTGGTGGTCAGTCCACCACAGACCATAATATCTCAACAACTGTTTGAGAGATTGCCATGATTTGGTAAACACATTCATAACTGATGAACTGTCATAACCCTGATTATCTACTAATATCTCATCTAGCGCCACCATCAGGCAAAGATTTAAATTTGTCTATGACTAAATAAACAAAACTATCAACTTTCTTTCAGCTATACTTGAGGTGTTTAGTGCTAATTAACAAATGACAGCATGCTAACACGCTAGACAAGGTGGTGAACACATACCTGCTAAAAATCAGCATATTATTGTTACTGTGCATGCTGACATTAGCATTTAGTTCAAAGCACCACTGTGCAGAGCATAAAGCAGCTAGAACAACTGTAGGCTGTGTGTCCCTCGTTCACTCATTCACTACTATAATAAAAAAGACACCCAACAGTTTACAGGCTTAGTCGAATTCAAATTTCAGCACTTATAAATCAACCTCATTCTGTGTTGCCATTGACAGGTGAGGAGTCACACAACAGTCATTTTCTATAAAATGAAAGACATTTCATTTTAGTGTACATGTTATACACACGACTATTCTGTTCCATGGTGGAATTTTTTTAAGCCACTTTAAGGCAATAATTAAACGTTCACCACAAATAAAATGGGAGAGATTGCAGACACAACTTTAATCTTGTTTTCTGTGATATTCCACCAGTGCGGGTGTTTGTCACTTGTGGAGTGCATCTCTGATGTGCTTGCGACTTGGGTTTGTAAAAAAATGTTTAATGTGTATCCTTCTTTTATCTGTGCCTTCACTGCAAATCAATTTCCCTTTGGAGATAATAAAGCCAAACTCATATTGGCTCGATATACATGACCGTGTATCGGTATTGATGTACCCCTCATTTAGACAGCGGAGACAGGGGAAGCCCTAACCAAATTAGCATCACTGCAGTGTCAAAGGATACTTGTTGTTCATACTCCACTGACTCCGTCGCATGCAAATGGAGTAACTGAACTACTCAACAATCAGCCATAATTGGCTACACCTAATGCCACCAACACACATCAACACATTATAATGAATTAGTCATGAATTTAATTTATATTACCAGACACTAAAAAATATTTTAGGAAGTGTCAAACTCATTTCCATATTTTAAAAAAACAGCATTAATTATTTAGCCTTCATTACCATACAAATATCACATCAACATTTTCTCCTGCTGAAGCCCGGTCTTCCAGGGATTGAGAGATGGGACGGAGATATAAAAAAAAACAATGGAGAGATGGAGAGACTCGCACGGAAACAGAGGGAGACGAGACGGGGGATTGAAGACCGCATTTGGACAAAGAGAAATGGGTTTGGAAGGGGATCAAGTGTAAAAAAAAAAAAATGGGGTGTGTAGGTGAAGCGAGTGAGGGAGGCGAAAAACAAAAGAGGAGGAGATGAATGTTAATCCAGCGTTCAGAGAATAGAATGGATAAAAAGGGTGCAATGGATGGATGGATGGATGCAGGCGGGGGGGTAGAAATGAGTGTTTTGGCTTCTTTAGACCAGTGACCAGCCAGCTAAGCAGGCGGCTGACCAGTTTAGGTATTATCATGTCACCCTCACAGGCTCTGTATTGAATGACTCTGGGGGGGTGAGGGGGGACTGGGAAGTGATAATTGGCGATATGCTTACCTGGCAAGGAGCCTGCAACCCCCAGCAGGGCACACAAACAACCACAGGCGCACACACGCACACACCTGCCTGCAATGTTATATGCCAGGACAAGCTTTACCTCCTGCAAACCTCCTCCACCCACACTTACAAACACACCCACGCACACAAGCAAACACACACAGGCACACACAGGTAGATTGACATTAGAGTAAAACCAATCCCGAGGTCTCTCCTGTGGAATACTAATATGGCTGCCCTTGCCAGCTGACCTCTTATAGGCCAAACAGGCTGTCCGTCAAACTAATGGGGCGGAACGCTGGCATATTGCTTTCCCACAATCCCTCAGCAGAGCCAGGACACTCATTTACTTCAGTCAGCTTGTTGCCAAGGCAACATTTAGGATGGGTCTTGTGGTGGATGCACGCACACACATGCACGCTGCTTCACACACAGTGGTATATACCTATGTACACACACAAACTTTAAACGTGCACGAGCACCTGTTAAATGTTACTATGAACTTATCCACACACAAGCGTAAACACGGCTGTGGCTAACGGCGGTGAAACAGGTGAATTTATGTATGCGGCTGAGACACTGACAGCACTGTCTGCATTTGGAAGGTACACCAAGTGCTCTTTGCCTCTCGTCTCATCTCGGAGCCCCAAAACCAATCTTCTGCTCTCTCCCTTTATTCACAATTCATGCTCTCTTGTTCACTTGTTCTGAAAGGCAAGCAGACAAGCCTGTCCTCCGCCCGCATTTTTCTCCTCATCCAGACAAGGAGAGAGCAGAGAGGCGGCTGCAGACACACAGGGACCAGGAGACTTCCAGAGCAGGGTATCAAACCCCTATCCCCGTCCTGGAGGATTGATTACAGATGTCAGGGCACACAAATTCAGTGTGGCTTTTTAGCACAGCAAGAAATCCAGTGTGAGAGGTTTTTGTTCTTTTTTTCTCTCCACCAAATTAAAAAATGTGAGTTGATGAAATTTTAATTGGGATCGTGCTCATCTATTGTGTGCTCTGTCTGGATGTCTTAAACATCTAAACCAATCATAGACAGGCTCTGTCTTCGTGGCTGATTCACATCCTGTGCTCGCTGTCCCCACAGACCCCGAACAGACTCTCTGATACCAGAGACTTGTGTTTGTAACTGGGTGTCTCTGTTTGATCAGTAAGTTGTTATTCTACACGTAAAGCACATGTGGTGAAGGGTTGCTGCAGGTATGACTTCGGATATGTTGCTGTGCTTGTGCTTATGCGATTCAGAATTTTTTCATGTCTCACAACACAATGCCTGCATTCCATATGTGCATTGCAAGAAATATTTGTTGGTGCAGTCATTCCTCTTTTCCAAAGCTGAATTATCAGCCATGAAAAGCACGAAACTGCCACAGAAAAAAATCAATCTCAAGCGTTAAGTTGCATTTAAAGTTATGAGTACAGCTACATCTCAGGGCTACTGTTTGCAGGCGAGGTCGTTAATAGTGAATACAATGTTAAATATGCTTAAGAGTGACTCCTTCTCAGTAACACACATTTGATCACACATTGAAAAAATGTGAATACAGTTGTTATGGCAGTACAATGAAAGCATGATACAGCCTGATTACATACATCGCCTGTCTAGCCTTATGTTGGTGATTTCAGCAAATGAAATCTACTGATGAAGTATAAATCAAAACTTACAGCTTAGGTATCTATACCAGTATAAATCCAGCTTTGTGACAACTGGCTTGTGATACACCTATTGAAAATTTATATGGGAGGTTGCACCACTGAAGCACAACTACATCATATGGAGGATTATTACAAGGTCTGCAGGCTCTATCTTGAGTAAATATGTAGTTTCAAGGCATCGTCATCATTTCAGTTTTAGGCTTACATGTTGCATATTTTGAACAAATTAGTGTTAATTTAAATGACCCCAAAACAAATATGGGGCCAGGTGGTGTCAATGTGCACAAAAGTCGTACACACTGAACACATATTGGGTGGAAAAGAGGGGTCATATTCCCATCCATACTGGCCCACATGGTAAACTGTAACAACGGCTCTAATGGCTCAGCTCCAGGTGAAATAGGACATTGCAGTTTTCTACCTTGTAGCTCGTTTATTGTGGCTGGAAATGTGGTTAAAAGGTTCAGCCTCCCTATAGACTGCTTACATTTTACTGATGGTTGACGACATTTGTGTCCCGGTCATAAACCTGTGGAAAAACACTTCTATGCATCACACATCCCAAAGGTATACACAGACATATGGTGACCTAGAAGAAGAACCAAATACAAACTTCAAAGTGTGAGTCCTGGCTCTAGAAATTTTAATGGCAATCATTCAAAAAAAAAAAAGAAAAAAAGAAATCATACTAACATGCTGTATAGCTAAAGATGGTGGTAACTGTGTGGCTGACTGCACCTCCAATCATCATATAAGGTTTCTTTCAATTTGTAAAATCAGTCAAAGAAGCGAAACGTTAAAATGGCAGATAAGCTCTATAATAAATGAGCAACTGCAGCCAGTGGACATAAAAAAAGGTTAATTTCCTGCCCTTGAGTTTGTTGTTGATGCGCTGCCTGGGCTCAGCACTCCTCCAGATTGAAGTGCGAAAACAATGTCGACAGGTGTGTGTTTGATCTAACTGAATGACATTTACCCAGGTACCCTTGAGACTGAGTAGTAAAGCACTGTAAAGACCTTTTGTTGCCTCACCTCTGATGAAAAAAACAACTCAGTAAAGCTGAATGAACGCTTGGTTACTCAGAGTGCAGAGTGTGATCTCAGCAAATGGAGGTGTACGCTGTGTTTTTTCCCTACCCGGCTCTGCTTTTGCATCTGTCTGTTATCTGTCGGACCTTCATGTCTTTCGTCTTTCTTGTCTTCTCGTTCTAACCATCATTTCCCTCCCGTCTCTCTTGTTTGTTCCATTGTTCCCTTCGTCTCTACCCTTACCTCTCTGTCTAATTAACACCTACTGGAGGCTCTATCTTAGTAAACCCCCCAAGGACAGAGCTGGAAAGAGAGACAGAGAGATGGAAATAAATACAATGAAAAAGAGAAATCAACTGAGCAAGAGAGAAACTGGTACAGGGTGACAGATAAAAACAGATATGAAAAAAAAATCAGACGGTGGTTGATGGAAATGTAGCCTCCTCCAGCCAGTTGGTGGAAAAATTCAAAATTAAAACAGATGTTGTGGTTAAATTTAACTGAATGAATGTTTTTTGTTTTTTTTTAACTGAACCAGTGTGAGCAACATAAACGTGCTTTTCTGAGGCACAAGTGCACACAGGCTGATGCATACACACGTTCACGGCCTCTCTAGAAACCATCTGTCTTTGTAGAGTCATCAGAGACTTGAGGACAACATCAAACGATGCTGTAGATCTCGGAGTGCTTGACTGACTGTATGCACGTGTGTGTGTGTGTGTGTGTGTGTGTGTGTGTGTGTGTGTGTGTGTGT